>JAEQBH010004978.1:0-228749 GCA_016808115.1 Tetrastigma voinierianum
GCCGCTCCCAATAAAGGGAGAGATACCTAAGGCCTCTCTTTACGACCATCAGAATCTCACAGAGTGAAAATGTCTTGGAGGAGTGTCTTCATGCATGCTGAGTGATGAATCTAGGGACAAGACAAATATCACTTGGGCTGTGTGCAGGCAAAGGCCAAGGAGAGCTACACAATTGTCCATGCCCAACCAAGTAGGGTATATTGGTGAAAGGACGACCGCACTGTGATTTGTTCAGCGGAAGGGTATGCAACATACCACCGACTCTCCCAATAATCGGGGTCATGATATATTGTTAGATACCAATCTGGACTCTGCTTAATTCAATAGTTGAATCAAGTGGCCAACATAACTGAACCTACGGGTCACACACTTAAGAGCCACATTGGAGATGAAACTGATCGTGGACGATCCAACATGAGGGAGTTAATTCATGAATGAAATGTCATGGATTTATGGATCTCTGGTTCAAAAGCCATCACTTAAAGAGATAATAGGCTCGGGGCTTATACCCTACTTTCAGGGTCGTTGTGGGAACTGAGCCTACAACGCATGTGGATGCGTGTTTCCCCATCATCACTTAGAGTGAGGGGCATTTTAGCTTCATTAGACATGATCAAGTTTTCCGAATAGAATGCTATGGAAACCCTAAAAGATGATGCTCCTTTGGAGGAAAAGTGAGTTTTATGAGAAAAGAAGCTATGTGTTCCTCTCATCTCCAAAGAAAGTGTTCTAGATCGAGAGACCCAGTTTTGGCTTCCTCTTCGGATCGAGAATTGGCTAGCACCCGGACCCGTTGCGAGACCGTTGCCTTGGAGGTTGTCGGCTTTACTCTTCGTGTGGATACCATTAGAGGCGAACCTAGGACTTGGTTCGCTTCGGTCTAAAGTTGTCCCGACCACTAGCTCGGTTTTGGGAACCGATTAATAAGGTAATCCTACACCTTTGTTATAGAACCGGTTTTGATGATACTTGGGTCCTTAGGATGGGTTTTTGTTGGATTTTTTTGTATTTCACAAGCATCAAAAGTGTTGCTCTCCACGAAACCCTTTCATGGGGCCACTTATATTTTTGGAAGCTTAAACAGATATATCATTTTACACCGACTCCATTTGATCTCGCTGTGTTTCTACCTAGGGAGACCTTAAATGCACAGATGCCGTAAGGCATTTGTCGCCTCTAGATACAGAAATTGAAAGAACCCTGAAGAATCTGAGGAAGACTACCAGTACTGAAGATAAAAGTATGGCTAATCAACTAGAAAGACTATAGGCTATTCCAAAGGAAGTAGAAGCAAAGATACCAATGAGGCCTAATACTATGGAAGAATTTTGGAGGCCAATCATTTAAGAAGAGTACTTTGCAGTGAGGCAACCTGCCATCGAAGCAAAGAGCTTTGAGCTAAAACCAGCACTGATTACCATGGTGAAGCGTAACTAGCTTCACCGCTATCCACTAAGATCCTGAATAATGAGCACATGGGGAGATTTATGAGAATGGCCAACAAATGTAAAAGCCAAATAAGGCTTAAGTAATCAAGTTGCGCCTCTTCCCATTTCACCGAGAGAACACAACAGCCTACATATCACTCATTACCAGCTGACTGAATATCTGGAGGAGTTGGTGGAGGCATACATGAGTGGATTTTTTCCTCCATCTCTAACTGCATAGAGAAGAGGAGAAATTATTGTCTTCAGGTAGGGAGAAGATGAGAGTCTCTACACTGCATGAGAGAGATTCAAAAGATTGCTGAAAAGGTGTCCCATGCATGAAATATACTTGACAACCCAAATGGATATATTCTATCATGCCATGAATTATGCCTCTAAGGGCATAATTGATGCATCTTGCTGTGGGGCATTCAAGAGAAGAAGTGTAGAAGAGGCAAGATAGCTTATTGAGGATCTTGCCAAATGCAATTGCAAGGCTCCATCTGAAGCTTTAGGGAGCAGCAGCAGGATGACGGGAGGTGGTCTTATGGGACTTGATAGAATGATGCTTATCAAGAAAAGCTTCACAAGAATCAACAAGTCGGGTAGCAATGAGAGCAGATGCACACCGCACATGAAGTAGGAGCAAAGAGAGAAGGATGAGAAACAAGCAATAGGGCATGAGGAAGAAGAGGCCCACCTGGTCGATGAGGCACACACACCTTACCGCTAATAGAAGCTATACTTTTGGGTTCCCAACCCCAACTTAAGGTGAACACACAATTATAGTCCAAAGACTGAGGAACCATGAAAATTTTTGCTATGGTGGAGGAGCAATAAAGAAAGCCCTAGACATGATGTTAATTATCACCAACCTATGCTCTTAGTTCTAAGAACAGCAAAGATAAAGAATACAGAGGGACAAACAGAGAGGAGATTAATATGAAGGATGAACCAGACTATATTAGCAATGTTCTGCATTGTGCCTCCAAAGGACTTATGTAGAAAATGACTACAAGGGGGAGTATTTCTCACTCCCTGAACTTATTCTTAATGATAGTGCACATCTTAAGTTTGGGGGAATTTGCTTCCAATTGCTTGAATGCTTTATTGAGTGTTTTGATAATACTGTGAGATTGTTGTTCATAAAATGAATTTTGATGATTTTCATGAAAGGTGTATGCTTCCACAATGCTTGAATTGCATAATTGGATTGAATTGTGAGTAATTAACTGAATTGGAAGGCAATTTAGAGTTCCAGAAATTTGGGCAAACAAATACTTGGTCGTGACAACAAAATCTGTGTCGCGACATTGTTTTATAAGTAAAGGAAAAGGTATGTAACAACAAGGATTTGACTGGACAAGGAAACTTATAAGAAAATTAGGTCGCGACATCAGAAATAAGATCGCTGGCTATAAACTTATTGAAAACATGTTTTATTTGCGACTCTATTTTTCATAAGTCGCAATGTACTTTTGAGAGTAAAATGAACGACAACAAAAAACAAAGGTCACGACCTTAACTTCGCCAGAGCTAATTCTCGTCGTGATTAATATTTTTCTTGTCGCGACGTAATTATTGCTTATAGACATTTATCGGGTTAAATGACATGTGTCACAAATGTACTTTCTATCGTTAGATCGTTTGTCAAGCACCCACCCAAAGTGCTGCGACATGAAAATTTTAAATAATAAAGGATGGGTGAGTTTATGGTCACAAAATAAATTCCATAGTTAAATTTGAAAGTTATCATAGACCTAATCATTAATCTGTCACATTAAAGAACATAAGGAAGTTTCATTGAGTTTATTTAATCCATCTTTCAAAAACTAAGCCCTCCATTGTCTGTCCCTTATTCATATTCTCACCCATTCTCAACTTTCTTTGAAACCCAAACCCTGAGATCCACAACCAAAAATCCAAAGATTCAACACAAAGTAATCTCCAAGGTCTTCCAGTCCCAGTCTTTAATGAGATAAGAATAACAGCAGAAAGAGAGGAATTATCTGGAAACCCCATCGAGACAACCTTAGTGAAATGTTAAACGCGCTGTGAAGAGGCAATAAAATCAAGCTCAAAAGCAAGCTTAAAAGAGTCGAACAAAGGTAACTGGAGCAAGCTAAAGAAGCAGAAGAGACATGAAGCTTTTATTTCGTATGAAACCTACTCCTTTAGGAATAATACGATAAGTCAAAGGTTGTATTGAAGGTGGTATTCGTTCATCTGTTGTTACTGAGATAATCGGTGCTAGGTCGGTTTTTCTCAAGCAAAAATTAAGCCATTACAGTGGGTCGTGATTTTTATTGAAACATGATAGATATGAGGGATGATTCAGTTTACATCAGAGGAGTATGGGTCCCTATAGGTCATGAGAGGATTAATAAGGTTCTACAAATCAAAGATCCTAAGAATGGATCTAAGTTTAGAAGACTACTTAGTGATCCTAATCATGACAAGATTGTGGATTTCCTTACTGCTTGGAAGGGGAAATGGAGCTCAGAGAAGAAAAATCCTCATGAATCCATTAACAGGGGCTCCCTAACAAAAGAAGCCAAGGTTTGGTTTTATTTTATTGCCTCTGTTATTATTCCTACTAAGCATTTGAGAACAATCAGGGAGAATGTAGCCATCCTTTTGTATGCCCTGCTGAAGGGATACAAGTTTGATATGGGTAAAATAATTGAATAATTTATAAGGAGCTTCCACAAGATTGTAAAAATGGGACTGATCCCTCATCTAGCAACAATCACCAGACTCTGTATTCTGCCTGGAGTAAAAGGGATATGGGCAAAGGAGGAGACATATCCTAAGGTTTCTTCTTTAACCTTGATAGGGGTAATTAAGGGCCCAAAAGGCAGAAAAAGAAAAGAAATGGAGATTGTGAAGGCAGAGGAGCCGTGAAGAAGAAGAAGAACAAGTGGGATGGAACAATTCCAGAGGAAAGCCAACTACCAGTGGAGGAAGAAATGCATAACCGAAGAAGCCCATTGATTCTTTCTTCTCCAGATGTAAGGGAAACTTTTTCTGAACCAACAAAGTGGTCTAGGAACAACCAAGGAAATACTGAGATTATGGAGATGATGGTTTCAATGAAAAGAATGAGAGAGAGGAAAAGGTAGGAACAACAATGTGAGGATCAGAAGAATTTCGTGAGGTGCACTTCAAGAAGAGAACAAAGATGGGAACAACTTCTCAAGTAGAGGAAAGAGGAATGGAAAGAAGAGATAGAATGAGAGAAAAAGTACTCATGCAAAAGCTGGACTTAAAATACAGACCTTCCATTGCAGAATGGAACGCTTAAAAGGGATGAAGATGCTCACCTTTGGGATAAAAGAGGAAAAGTCGAAGGAAGTATGTCGTAGAAGGCAAGAGGGCTAAGTATCTACAAGGAACACTGAAGAATTTGAAAGATTTTCATGGAGGAAGAGGGACAAGGAGCTAGAGATGGACAATAATTATAGGCAAAAATTATGGAATGATAGTCTGGATCTAGTGAACTCAAATTTAGTGAACATGCACAATATGCTCACTGAACTTGAGGGAACTATGAATACTCTAGGATTTAGGCAGGATCAATTGATTACCATGGTGGAGTACACAACCGAGTATTGCCTCTCCAACAAGGAAGAACCACCAGAAAAAGAAAAGGCAGACATATTTATTCCTAAATTCTCTCCATCTCATTCAGCTTAGCCTCAAATCTCCTAAACTCGAAAAACTACCAAATCCTATAAAAGAAGAAGATGAACCCCTGTACTTCTTTCTCTCCAAACAAAAATTGTAACCATTCCTCTAAATAAAAGCTAAAAAGAAATTTCTGATGATTATGTGTGAAGTTCTTTTATTTTTATGTTAATTTCTTTATAGAATATGTTTTGCTTTAAATAAATGCAAGAGTCTGATGTGAACAATGAATTTGGTGAAAACAGTGAATTGTTTAGATGCATTATATTGATTAAGTCAAGTTGTTTATGCAATTCTTGGTTTTTTTGCACTGAAATGTTGAATTGGCATAACAACCATCAATAACCAAACAACCCTATAATATATGTATTGTTGTAGTTTCATCGAATCGGGAAAGGAAGTTGCATGTGTAAGCTAGAATGAAGTTGAATGTTCAGACTTAGGAAGATGCATTTGATAGACAACACAAATAAGGCTTTTGAGACTGTTTTGTAAACAATAAGGTCAGTAAAAATCCTGAAACACAATGCACATGGTCAATTTGATTCCTTAACAAATTGTGAAAGATTAGGGACATCTTCTGGGTTCTATCACAATCAAATAGTTCAATGTCCTAGAACTGTTAAATTATTAGTCAAGGCGAAATCCTAGGCAATACCACTAACAGGAAGTGATATAGGCCATCTTTGGAAGTTTGAGCCTTTCAAGCCTACCCTCATTATATGCATATGCATCCACCCTAGTTCCAAAAATTAAGCCAAATGGCCTAATTTCTTCATTAAACAGCAATTGAAAGCCTCAAACCCTTCCTTTAAATTGATTTTACAGTAAAGAACCTATAATTGCCGAGGTATTAGGAAAAGAACTTCAAAATACGTAAAAGGACAAGTTTTGGGGGAATATTGTTTTCAAAAGGAAAAACAAGAATGGCGATGGAAAAGAAAAGAACAAATGAAGAAAATGAGAAGAATGCAAGGAAGAAGTCAAAAGTTGTAAATTGTCAAAGAGGATTAAGTTTTGTCTTGTGGCCTTCCTCTCTTGAACAATTAAGTTCTTAGGGGTGTTTCAACACCTAGTACCCTAATGCCAACTGGTATGGGAGTTGCTAACCAAAAGTTCTCTAAGAGTGGTAGAAAGCCTAAAAAGACAAGACATTGCACTATTCATAAAAATATTTGACAAGTAAAAGAAAAAGTAACAGGGACTTCTATCTCAAGGAACTGAAGGGAAGAGTATGACAAAGGATAGATCCAAAAAGAACCCAAGACAAAGTGAACATGAATCACAGATCAAGTTTCAAAATTTTCCACACCAGTAGAAAGAAAAGATGTATTGATGGAGGCAAAACATCAAGGTTAGAATCAGTAATTTTCAGCCTAAACTATCCAATTATCTACCCAATTACCCAAGCCTAACTTAACAAACCTATAAGACCTAATTGATCTTGAAGGTTGTACTTGCCTACATTAGTGGAGACTAATATGAAAAACAAGCATATGGGACTTTGAAGAACTAAGAAAATGCAGTAACTGTGTTAAGCCCTAGAAGATTAGCTAGTTTTAACCAGGAGGAAAGGAAAGAAGAATTAACAAAATACACACAAGAGATCAGATTAATCATCACCGCTGCTTTAAGAATCATTAGTTTGCTCTATGACAGAAATTTAAAAATTTTCCTAATTCTGAATTGATAACTAAATTTGAAGTTATACTGCAACTAACTAGTTTCAATTCAGGTTGCAAATTCAAAAGAATTGCAGTGTAAAACAGAAAAATGTCCTTAAAAATGAAGCTAAATTGTTCAAGGACAAACAAAATCTCTTTTACTTTGCTTGGGGACAAACAAAACTTTAAGTTTGGGGGAATTTGATGAGTCTTAAACTCATCTATTTTTAGTCCATTTTTCCGCTTATTTTTGCATGTTCAGACTGCTTTTAATGCCAAATTATGGATTATTTACCCACTTTGTGTTTTTGTAGGCTTTTATTCAAAAGGAGAAAATTTAGCAAGAAAGAAGAGAAAACAAGAATTGCACAGTCTATGTTTGATATCGCTTTTCTCCGTCGCACGCAAGTCTGGTATTGGCAGAGGAGCTGCATCGCAACAAAAGACAGCGTGTCGCGACAAGGGAAATAGAAAGAAAGCAGAAACTCTATCGCGACAAGGTATCTTCTGTCATGACAAGAAATTAAAGAGCAACACGTAAAGAATCCTATGACAAAGATCATTTATGTTTTGACATAATGAAAGATCAGAAGGCAGAATCTACGTAGCGACAGAAACCCTTTATGTCGCGACATTGATTATTGCAACATAGAACAACTTGTTAAGATAAAAGAAGAATTGAAGAAGAAGTTTATGTTGCGACAAGAAAATTTAGGTCACGACAAATGACGTTTACTTGTTGAAATGGCCTGGTCGCAACAAAGGAACCCAATGTTGCGACATACTTCAAGTTGAGGAGACAGACTTTCTGTCGCGACATGGATTTTTATGTCGCAACATAGAAATAAGCAGAATAGAGAGAAACAAGGTCGTGACAGACTTTTCTAGGTCGTAACAAAGATTACAACACAAGACAGATAAGTTATGTCGCGACATAATAAACTGGGTCGCGACACAAAGTTGGGCCGCATAAAGAAAAGTCTTGTCGTGACATGAAAACCTGGTAGTGACAGTAATGATTGACAACATTAAGAAGCCATGTCGCAACATCATAAAGAAGCCGCAACAAGAAGTCAAGCTCAGTGGCAACAAGACTCTGTCGCGACAGACTTCTCTCGGGTCGCAAATGTAAATGCGAATACAAGACACAGTGATATAACAAAACCTGAACGGGGAATGATGTCGCGACATGGAAACTTGGGTCGTGACACCAAATTGTAGAAGCCGTGACCAAACCGTGTTGTGACGTAGTTATTATGTTGGAAGAAAGAATAATGTCAGAACAGGGAAAACATCGTTGTCACAACAAATGCCAAGTGAGAACACAAGATCTTAAGGTCGCGGATTTAAGACCCGTATGTCGCACAGAGGCTTGCGACTAAGGATTGAAAATCTATCGTGGGACATAACTTCTAGTGGCGATGAGATGAATTTCGGGGCTTAATTTAGGATTCACAAAGTAGCCTCAATTATAGGGCCCGAACTTTTAGGGCTCTATAAATAGAAATGATCATGGAAAAAGTTTTCTAGGCAAATGAACAAATAGGAAACCAGATATTCTCGGAGAGAGTCAAGACTCTTGTATTATATTTTTCTTTTCTTTATTTTATTTTCTTTCTTTCTTTTCTTTTATTTTCTTTTCTTTGTAGATTAGATTAGCATAGAATTTCAATTTGTTTACTGGACCTGAAACATTGAATTGTTCAGAAGTTTGAAGTTGATTTAAATTGTTGAATTTCATTTGACATCGTCAATCCAATGAACTCTAAAACAACAGCCGGAATTCATTTTTGCTTGATTACAACTGGCGTGGAATCTCCCGATCAAGATTTCCATGTACACTATAATCCAGTTTTCGAGAGTCACAACTTTCGCTGGGAGAGATCTGATGTTAGTTATGGTCTATACTGCACAACTTGGAAGAAAATTCTTGGGTTGAGAATCTTGAAATTATTTAAATGGTGATGTTTATGAAATGCGTTGTTCCCAATATTAGAAACTTATACCCATAAAGGACTCAGAGGTCCGGCTGATCGCCTAAGAGGCCCTCCGAAAGTGACACATAGATGGAGATTCTTGAGAGTTGGGAGCAGTTACTTGGGGGTATGCTAGACCAAGATTGAAGAACTAATGAGCTCTGAAAGATTATTTCGATAAATCCTCAATTTACTCATGGTTTGAGAATTAGTTGAGTGAGCTATCAATTAAATCAATTAGAGATCTCTCCTTGATCTTGAAGAACAATCTTGATCCCGTGTTAGCTTAGATCTAATTAAGGAAAGAGAGAACTCTTTAAGATTTTAAGGATGAGACATCATTCATTTTGTAGATATCTAGCAATTGCCCTGTCTTGGGAAGCAAGAAATTTGCAATCATAAGAAATGGGTATGAAGTATTGAAAAGAAAATACCTGCATCTTATGAAGACATTCGACATAAGTAATTGATTAGAAGCATGAATAAGAAATATGAATCTCTAATTAATGAAAAGTATGGTTAAAGGAGAAATCCAAAACGTACTACTTAACTTTTCGACAATTTCGTATTCCAATTCATGATGGAATCAAATTAGATTATGATGTAGAATTGATAATTTCACATCGTTGAAGTTCCAAATGTTCACTTCTCGTTAATAACTGTCTAAATTACTATAAAGCTTAGGATTTTAAAATCTTCCTTTATTATAGATGTAAAGATTTAGATAGTAAAATTCTTTATTAAGATACTGAAATTTATATGAAATGGAAGTTCAAATAGTGTAGAACTTGAGTAGTTGGGGTAGTTGAATATTTTTAAATTCTTTTCAATCTCTCGGTGGTGCGATATTCTAATTTATAGGTCTCACTATCGTTGTACTAGCCAGCACTTGCGCTTTTAGACTAAAATAAACCTAATATTTAGCACAAATCTATTTTTATAAGCTTACAAATGATTTTGGTTAACAAATTTTGCGCCGCTGTTGTGGACTAGTTTATAGTCCTTTGGTGGCTGAGTCATAACTTCGTTAGCACAAACAATGGTCTTAACAAGTTTTTGGTGCTATTGCAGGGGATTAGATAATAGTCCTTGGGTGATAGTTTCATCAATTTGTTTATATACACATTGGTCTTAACAAGTTTTTCGCGCCGTTGCCGAGGATTAGATAATAGTCCTTGGGTGATAGTGTCATCAATTTGTTTATATAAACATTAGTCTCAACAAGTTTTTTGCTCCGTTGTCGGGGATTAGATAATAGTCCTTGGGTGATAGTGTCATAAATTTGTTTACATACACATCGGGTCTTGCAATGTTTTTGCAGCAAATGTCGGATTAGATAATAGTCATCAAGATAGTGTCATCAATTTTTATATACACATTGGTCTCAACAAGTTTTCGCCCTCATGGCGCTGGGATTAGATAAATAGTCCTTGGGTGATAGTGTCACTAATTTTTTTGGCATACACATTGGTTTTAACAAAGTTTCTTGGTAAGCGTTGTTTCGGGGATTAGATAATAGTCCTTAGGTGATAGTGTCATCAATTTGTTAATATACACATTAGTCTTATCATCAGGATACTGAAAATGTACTGCCAGTGAGCATCGTTGATTTCGTAGTATCGTGGGCGACATTGCTTTGAAGTCACCCCGTAGCTTCGTGGTCTTTGCAATGTCGCTACATTGACATGTTGATGTCACGACATTGGAACTAATGAATGTGATGTCGAGAAATTTGAAATCTGTTGTCGCGACTGGCTTAATGTGTTTTTGTATCTTTGCAATATCATGAGACTTGAAGTCTGATGCCGCGACATTGAGGTAATGTCGCTGATGCTGATGTTCCTGACATCAGGGGAAACATTTGAAACTTGGTGTTATGATTTGTTCGATGTCACACATTGGAGGAGTTTAGCCTTTGGGCGTAAAACATTGCACTTGAAGAACCACAATTCCAACATGAACAGTAAAATTTTAGATTTGTCAATTCAATGAAATAAACATTGATTCATGCTATTGCATAAATTTCCATATGACCATTCAACAAAGGATAATCAAGCTACTAGTTGATTTTCTAACTCAAATAAATCACATTCCCCCAGAATTAAGCATGCATCATTTCTAAGGAAAAAGAGTTAAAAAGTAAACTCCCCTTTGTAGTAATCTTCGCATAATTCAGTCTCGTTGGAGATGCTTTAAAATTGATCTTTATGTATCCTTGTAGCTTCTTCATCCTGGCATCCAAAAAATTGTAATTCAATAAATGTTAAATATTTCTAACAAAACTAAACTATTTCTACACTACTGAAACACACAAAATTTTAACCAAATCAAATTGATTATGGAAAATTTAAAAGTTGCTTGGGTTGCCTCCCATGTAGCTACTCATGTTTTATGTCTCATTTAGATATTTGGCCGCAGTGGTTTTCTCATTTCAAAGAATTTATCCACCTTCAAATCTGGGAATCTTCCTCATTTAATCTTCTTCCTAGGTAGTGTTTCAGCCTCTAACCATTCACTTTAAACTCATCTCCAGAATTGGTTTTAAGTGTTATTGCTCCAAAGGGGTTAACTGCAACTATTGTATATGGACCACTCCACCTTGATTTGAGTTTTCCTCGAAAAATTTTTAGCTTGGAATTGTACAGTAGAACTTGATCTCCTACTCTGAATTCCTTTCTCAAAATCTTCTGATCATGCCACTTTTTAATCTTATCCTTGTAGATTTTGGTATTATCATAGGCTTCATTTCTCAGCTCTTCTAATTCATTCAATTGGAGAAGTCTCTTTTCTTTTACAGCTTGGAAATCAAAGTTCAGCTTTTTTATTCCCCACATTGCTTTATACTCAAGTTCCAGAGGTAGATGACATTGCTTTCCATAGACAATTCCGGATGGGGACATTCTAATAGGGGACTTATAGCGCTTTTATGATTTTTCCAACTTAATCAACAATCTTTTTCTCGTCAGTATTGATTGTCTTTTCAAGAATATTTTGATTTCTATTGATATCTCAGCTGCCATTTGATTGAAGGTGATAAGCCAAACTCATGACATGTTTGACTCATATTCGTCATTTGAGTTTGCAACAACTTGTTTGCAAAATGGCTCTCATTACTTTATAAGAAGTTCTGGGGGGCCTTAAATTTTGTCTCAAGATGTTCTTTTAAATAAACCCCAACATCATTTATAGGGCAAGCTATGACTTCCATCCCTTTGGATACATAATTCACACCTAGGAGAATGTATAAGTTTCCAAATGAAGGTGTGAAAGGCCCCATGAAGTCTAGTCCCCATACATAAAAAATCTGTACCACCATAATTCCTTGCAAAGGTATCTCATTTCTTCTATTAATATTGCCCATTCTCTAACATCTGTCACAACAAGCCAATCTATCTATAATAATCTTTAAATAAAGTTGGCCAATAAAACCCTGACTTGAGAATTTTCTGAGCTGTTCTATCTCGTGCAAAGTGTCCTCCATATGGTGATAAATGGCATCTATCCACACCCACTTGTTCCTGCCTCTAGATAAATCTTCTAATAATCCGACATGCTCCTTCTAAAAAGCAAATGGTCATCCCATATATAAAACCCGCATCAGCTTCATTTTCTTTGTGCTAGTAGCTGAATTTTGGTGGCATAAGTCCACAAGCCTGTTAATTTACAATATCAACATACCATGGTGTTTGAACCGATACTTGAAAAAGCTGCTCATTAGGGAAATTTTCTTCTAATTATGTCCCTTTTTCCTCTTAAGTAGGTTTTTCCATTCTTGACAAGTGCTCATCTATCACCTTGTCACTCCCCTTTTTGTCCTTGATCTCCAGATCAAATTCTTGCAGCAGTAGTACCCACTTGATCAATCTTCGCTTAGCATCTTTCTTTGCCATTAGATATTTAATTGTTGCATGATCAATGTACTGATGACACGGACCTCACATATATGGTCTAATTTTTTCACAAGCAGAAACCATTGTCAACATCTCCTTCTCTGTGGTAGAGTAGTTCTTTTATGCCTCATTGAAGGTTTTGCTGGCATAGAATATGGCCCTGAAAATTTTCTTTGTTCTTTGTCCCAAAACTACTCCTATTGCATAGTCACTGGCATCACACATGATTTCAAACTCTTTATTCTAGTCTGGTGTTACCAAGATGGGAGCTATAACCAACCTAGACAAGCATGATTCATCAAAATCAAATTTTATATCTTTTTCCAATAGTCAACATAATGGTCTTGAGATTTTGAGAAGTCCCTTATGAATCTCCTATAAAATCCAGCATGTCCTAGGAAGCTTTATCCTTTAATCAATGTAGGTGGCAAGAGTTTTTATGACGTAAACCTCGCTGATCAACTTCCAAATTGGGCCATAAATTTTGTGTCCTAAGACAATTCCTTCTATTACCATGAAATGACATTTTTCCCAATTCAAAGCTAAATTCTTGTCTTGGCACCTCTATAGTACAGTCTCTAAATTTTTAAGGCAATGCTCAAAACTGGATCCATACACTGAGAAGTCATCCATTAAAATTTCCATAGTTCTTCCCACCAAATCCGAAAATATGGACATCATACATTCGAAGGTGGCGTGGAGTATTGCATAATCCAAATGACATCCTTTTAAAAGCAAACGTGCCATAAGGACATGTGAAAGTAGTTTTCTCCTGGTCTTTAGGGGCTATGGGAATTTGATTATACCCTGAATACCCATCAAGAAAATAGAAATAAGGGTGTCCAGCCAACCTATCCAGCATCTAATCAATGAAAGGTAAAGGATAGTAATCATTTTTGGTTGTTGTGTTCAATTTTCTGTAATCAATGCACACCCTCCATCCTGTCATAGTTTTTGTAAGCGTCAATTCATTCTTCTCATTTCTGATCACAGTGAATCCACCCTTCTTAGGAACCACATGAACTGGACTTACACAAGGGCAGTATGAGATTGTATATATAAAGCCTGCATTCAACCATTTCAACACTTCTTTTCTCGACAATCTTTCGGCCACTGATCCATTTTCTCTCGATGTTCAATGAGGTTTTTGCATTTTCCTCCAATAGGATTTTATGCATACATATGGAAGGACTGATTCCTTTTAAATCTTCTATGTACTCAAGCAATGGTTCCCTTTATATTTCCGAGAATTTAGCGCTTCTTTTCTTCCTTATGTTTATGTCAAGTCGCTTGATATAATTATTGGTTTAGATTTTTTAGCTTTAAGAAATGCATACTCTCTCCAAATGTTTAGACAATTCTTTTTAGAATTAAACCCTCTGAGCTTGTGGCTTACTCAAGCATTCTCTTCATAACTACCGATTTTTCAGACGCTTATCAATACTCGAGCACGCCTTTAGTTCAAAATTGGAGTTTAGAATTTCAGCATCTAGATACTCAAGATATTGGAAATTCATCTCATTTTCTTTTGTTGAACTCTGAATCTTACAATCATTTATCAATTTATAACTGATGGAAACTTTTGTTTCTACAATCTTGCAAATTCAAGATATCACTCGACTATTTCAAACTCGTTTCGAGATCAAAATGCACCGCCCCTCATCCCCAACCCCGAGAGTAAGTTCTCATTTCCTTCACATCTATCAAAGCCGCCTCCCGTGGCAAAGAAAAGGCCTTCTTAAGGTAATAGTGGACTTGTTTGTCTTCGTCAATATCGATCACCACAAAGTCCATTGGAAAATGAACTTTCCCACTTTGATAAGCACATCTTCAAGAATACCCTCAAGTTGAGCCATGTCTCCGCTTCTTCATTTGTAGGTCATAGTTGTGGGAGTACCCAAAACTTAGTCTTTTGACTACAAATAAGGCATCAAGTTGATGTTGGCTCTAGAATCACACAGTGCTTTCCCATTCTCGTAATCTCCTATGGTGCAAGGAATATGCGGCTCGCCAGATCCCCGCATTTCACCACCGTAAAAATCTTTGAATAACTACATTGCAGGTTGCTGTCAAGTTCACCACTTCCTCTTCAACAATTTTCTTCTTTTTTCTTAGTACATCCTTCATGAATTTAGCATAATGAGGCATTTGAGTCAATGCCTTTGAAAAAGGGATATTGATCTCTATTTTCTTGAACATGTTCAAGAATTTAGGGAATTGCTCTTCTAGTTTAGCTTTTTGCAGCCTCTGAGGGAATGAGACTTGAGACTTGAGACTTGTAAGCTTGAACCTCTTCTTCTTTTTCTTAGATCACCATCTTCAACTAGCTGATTTTGTTGCACCTTCACTGTTCTCTCTTCTTCAGTGACTTCTGAACTGTATTGCTTCTTCTCTAATTTCTGTATGCTTTTCTTCCTCAGTTTTCTTCTTTTCATTTCTTCTTTCTTCCAATCCTCTGCCACTCCTTAAAGTCACTGCCATGCAGGCTTTAGGATTCTTCTTAGTATCACTTTGGAAGACATCCGATTGGTTTCCTGCATTGCTAAGGCGCTTGTTGTACTTATGTCTCCGCATTCTTCGGGAGAGGCATTTAGTGCACCAACACAAAGCCAGAGTTTTCCGGAATGTCGCTAGCTCGTAAAACTTTGCTCATGTATATTCAGTAGCCTTTTGTTTTCTCCCATAAAGCTTATCATTTGTTCTTCAAAAGACTAAGACCTTCTCTGGCCTTGATTCTCAACCTCCGGTCAAGCTTTCTTGTCGCTGTCCCTGAAACCATGTCAATTCATGCCGATGATAATTCTGCATAGGTCTTATCTCATCAGGTTGTAGGTCCATATGAGAAATTCTCATGGTTTCTAAGGCTTATGCGGTGAGCGGAAGATTTAAAGCTGTAACTCCCATTGCCATTGATAAATCAAGAACTTCCTCCTCACGATAAGGACCATCTGAAGAATGTCCTTCATCATTCAAACTGCAGTTGATTTTCCAACGTTCCAACAAGATGGGCGACTGGGATCGCTTCTTTCTCGATTCCTAACTTTGTTCATCAGAGAGGCCCAGCTGCCTCTATAGCTAACATTTTATTCAACTCTATCCTACCACTTCCTCTAAGCTTGCTACTACTCCCTGAAGTCTCAAATGGAGCTCTGTAGTTGCTCTTTGCTAGATCTTGAATTAGCTTATTTGCCTATTCAACAATTTTGCTCTTGAAGGCTCTACAACATGCTGCATCTATGATCCCTTTGGATGTGTAGTTCATAGCATGGTAGAAAATATTCATCTGCGTGATCTGATCAATCTTGTGCATTGGACATCTTTTGAGCAACTTCTTATACCTTTTGCCAGGCATTATAGAGACTTTCATCTTCACATTACTTGAATATAATGATTTCTCCTCTCCTCTCTGAAGTGAGAGTAGGAGGGAAAAACCTACCCATGAATGGAAGCTCAACCAAATTTCATTCCCAAGTGTTCACCATCCATAAGGGAGTGATTCAAGAATTTCATCAGTTGTATCCCTTAAGGAGGAAGGGAACAACTATAACTTAATCACATGAGGCCTCACCCTATTTAGCTTCACAATATTGGCCATTATAAGAAACCTACCCATGTGTTCATTGGGGTCTTCAGTAGGATGACCCGTAAACCGATTCTGTTAGATCATGGTGATCGTTGCAAAGTATTCAAATTTGTTTGCTTCAATTGCGTCGCTGACTATCGAATAATCATCTCTCGAGCAATGTGTTTCAAAATCTTCCATAGTAGATACAGAAATATATCATGATGTGTTTTCATTAAAGATTAGTAGCTACTTCAGCTAATGCAATTAAAACTATTTTTGATTTTTTCTTTATAAAGGTAAAAATAAAAATATCCAAACTAGCAATTTTCTCTTTGGTAAGAATATTAATCCTTAAACTCTATTTTCATTTCGATCCTGGGCAATGACACCAAAAACTAGTTGACCATTTTTTTAACACTGCTACCAAAGACTAACTAAAATCCCTGGGAGTTGTGCCAAAAACTTGTCTAGACCCAAGATATAAAATATGTTTTCTGCCTTGTATGTAAATTGTTTCATTTGAAAATTGGGTTAGTCTAGATCACTCAAAGGAACAAGTCATACAAGTAATATAGTGGATTTTAAGTCCAGATATCATTCCCACGAGGATGGATTAGAAAATTTTAAAGATTAACTACCCTCACTACTAAAGATTCTTAATATTTGAATTTCCTTGTTCTCAAGATAGATTTAACTTTTTAAGTTAAAAAAGAAAGAATAAACCATAAATGAAATTTCTAAACTACATGATTAGAGAGCGAATATGAACTGAAACATATGGGAAGAAAAACAGTGTTGTGGTCATCTCTTTGCAAGTTCCAATTAAGATAATGTAATGGATGTGAACCTTGGAGTTGTCCAAGAATAGATTAGTATAGAAATGGATCTCTCCTAGCTCTATACATTTCACTATTCATATTACCACATTTCTATCTCTAGACAATGGGTCTGAAAAGTTACTTGTAGGATTTGTTCCTCTTTTAATATCTGAATATTTTTCCTTCTTAGTACTTCATAGTCATTTCTTAGGATTGGAAATCGCTGTCTTTATGGGATGTAAAAATTGCAAGCACTCTCCAAAATAAAAGATATCTCATCCATCAATTAGACAAGAATTTCTTCTTTCCTTGGTTAGATTCTTAGCTAACACTGGGTTGAAGTTATTCCTCTCAATTAAGGTGAAACCTCTCAGGATTAAGTTGCTAGACCAGTAAGTAGATCTTATGCCTCGGGCACACATTCCTGTTGTCACCCAGAAGAGAGCTTGAAAACAGAGGTTAGATCATCACTAGTGATATATCAAGGTAATCCCAATAGTCTATTAGTTCATATAATATTAGTGTAAAAGTATCCACAAGTTAATGCTCATTATTCTCAGGTAGTCTCATCTCTCGCGGTCACTCTCGATGGATTCCGAAATCAGACAATGATACTAAACTCTTTTGGATACTCAAACACTAATATTCGTATCAAATTTCAATGTAGGAATAATACCAGTTAAATCACTCCAAAATTCTCAACCAAAACAACATTAACTCTTGCAAAAGTAATAATCCCAACACAATATTCTTCCCAAAAGGAGCTTACCCTTTCAAATATGGATCACAAATCACAATGACTAGTTGATTAAACAAATTCATTTAGATTGTAATCAAAACTGAAGAAATATGAGTTCCGCATCAAATCCCGATTTTATCTAAGTTCGTGAATAAATGAAACCCTATTTACATGAATACTACTAGAATTCTGTACCAGATCGTTGCTCTAATCTAGTTCATCTAAGTTCGAAATTTTTGTATAAAGAAAATGTTGGGGTTTAAGGGGAGATGTTGTCAAAAATTTTCCAAAACCCATGTTTTTGTTTTGGCCATAACATGGCCATTAGTCATCCACATTTAGTGATTCCAATTTCTGGGTAAACTAGACTTCTAGGAAAACAATTTCCTTGGAAGAAGTGTATTCAAATTTGGACTTACTGTACCTTAAATTCGCCAAAGTGGAGCTCGCTTTGTAGGAAATTTCTAGTTATGTTTTGAAAATAGAGTAGTCCTGGTTGTTTAAGACATATCTTGAGTTTCGGTGCTCCGAATTGGATGATTCCAATTGGAGAAGAACCCTTAGTACGGTAGCTCCAACTGAGTACAAGGAACTAGTGTCAAATGATGGAGTTAAGACCCCTGAAATCTGGTCTCACAGTCATTTACTAGTGTAAACTGGGCTAACATACCAGTTTGGCATTAAAATGCCATAACTTGAGTTAGAATGATTCAAATGGAGTGATTTTTAATTTTGAATAAATGATTTATAGAGTAACAAATGACTCCTAGAAGAATGTTGAGAGTCGAACCCATTGTACCCAGAAACAAGTGAAGTAGACCTTGTTTTGGGAGATGATTTTCTTGTCTTTACTATAGAACTTTAAACATCATAATGTCTCTTTATATGGTTTTCTCGTGTCTTCGAGATGGCTTGAATGAGAATATTTTGGTATAAAGGATCATGAGTAAATTAAATTGCATATAAATTATAAAGGAGTGGTTGTTATATGGAAAATTGTGTACATTGACATGATTATGATAGTTTATGAAATGAACCCGATCACATAAACATAAAATACAAGAATGTTTGATATATGAATCTTGTAAAGATGCAAATGAATCCCGAGAATATGAGCATGCGAGCTGTGATAAATGTGATAGCCAGTGTCGCTGCGAAGGAAGAATAATGGTTTGTAAGTATCCCATATGAATACATGTGATTGTAATTATCCATGTATATGAGATATGAAAAGTTTGATATCTCTAACTCAGATAAAAACTTAATAAGCTTGATTGTCTGCTTATGTTCCCGGGTAGATGGATAAATAGGCATGCCTATTAGGGATACGTGATATGTCGCAACATACGTATATATCATTCCGTTTAAATATTATAGCCGCCATTTAGGTTATACAATACAGTATAGATAGAGATCACTATCTCATACAGTGATAGTACCCTTGGGTACATGCATTTCTTTCCCGTATCCACTTCTTTGGAATATGTAGGTATGACATAAAATGAGATGAAATTTTTGGAATGCTTATAAAAGGCATGAAACATGAAGATGATATGAAATGCAATATTTAATTGAATTATAATGATATGAGAAGTAATATGTAATATGAAGTATTGTGACGATTGTTATAGTGGTCGTCCATATTTATGGATTCCCACTAAGCTATAAAGCTTAGCATGAGTGTTTATCTGTATAGGTATCGAAGAGGACATCCGTGATATTCCGCATACAGTAAGGCCAACACAACTGTAGGAGTCCACCCCATGTAGGTTTGACTCGATTTTGTAAATGTAAAAGTACAAGTAAATGAGACTCATAATGTATGTACATGACATCGAATACTACTACGTGGATGTATATGATATTTTTTGTAAGCTATATTTTCAAGATAATGTTTAGAATTATATAAGTTAACAAGTTTATAGTTCTCAGATTTGTGGCACCATTTTCTGACACAGGGTGCCGGGTTGGGGTGTCACAGTAATAATCCCAACAAAATATTATTCTCTAAAGGAGCTTACCCTTTCAAATCTGGATCACAAATCACAATGACTAGTTGATTAAACAAATTCATTTAGATTGTAATCAAAACTGAAGAAAAATGAGTTCCAGAATAAACTCCGCATTTTATCTGTCTGTGCATAAATGAAACTAATTTAACACCAAATAAATTCCGGGGCCGTATCATTGCCTAATTCTAAAAGAACTTAATCTAGAAACAAATAAAATAAAAAAAGAAAAAAATAAAAATAAAAATATATACAATGAGACTTCAGTTTTCCCAAAAAGCAAAAGACTTGATGAAAGCCGCTCGAAGCTGCACATTACTCCCCAAAAGCTTCTATTTATAGGCTCATGTCTTGGGCCCTAGAAACGAGGCGAGAATCACTCACTTCGAAAAAGCCTAAAATTGTCGCCTCTAATCGCTTATCCGTGATGTCGCATGATGTTGCTACATCGTGAGTTGTCGCGTGCCGTGGGTTGCAGTTGATGTCGCGACATCAAAAAAATAGGTTTGACACTTCTCATTCTCCAGTGTTGAGTCCATGTCGTGATGATGTCGCAACATGGGAATACATTGTCAGAGATTAATCGATGTCGCTGGCACCATTCTTATGTCATGCGACATTTAATTGGTGTTTCATACTGGCATTTTCTTTGCACCATGATGACTTCTACTCTTTTTCTACTAAATTTTGCTTATTTCCTTTAAATTTATAGAAAACAACAATTTTGGGTGAAAACTCCATAATTCTGCACTAAACTGAACTTTTAAACCTGAAATATTCTTTAAAATGAATCTTAAAAATGGGATGAGTTTTAGACTCATCATCAACAACCATATTACAAAAGTGAGTCCCCCCATCTATAATCAAGGCTCATGGAGTGCCAGATCGGGTGAATATGTGGCTGCAGAGGAACTTTGTTACCACTCTTGCATCATTAGTGCATGTTGGTATAGCCTCCACCCATTTGGAGACGTAGTCCACTGCCAAAAGAATGTATTGGTTGCTAAAGGACGAGGGGAATGGTCCCATAAAATCCATCCCCCATATATCAAATAGCTCTACCTCTAAGATGGTTTGCAAGGTTGGTCCATCCGTTTTTGATATGCTCCCCATTCTTAAGCATTTATCATGTGCAGACACAAATCGTGAGCCCTTGGAACAAATCCAGCCGTGAATCCCGATTGAAGTACCTTTGTAGCTGTCCTCTGACCCCCAAAGTGTCCCCCACATGCTAGAGTATGGCAATGATTTAGAATACTCTCCATCTCCTCCTCTAGCACACACCTTCTTATTACTTGATCAGCATAATGCTTATAGAGAATAGGCTCCTCCCAGTAGTAGTGCTTCAAGTGTGCAAAGAATCTCTTCCTCTGCTGATAGCTAAACTCTGGGGATCACTTTAGCCACTAAGTAATTCACATGATCAGCAAACCATGGCACTGGCTTTATATCCTCAACTACCAAGAGTAGTTCATAGGGAAAGTCATCATTGATTTGAACTTCTTTGCTAAGCCCTTCCAATCGTGAGAGATGGTCTACTACTAAGTTTTCATCCCTTCTGTCCTTTATTTCCATATCAAACTCTTGCAGTAATACTCCACCTAATCGCCCCGCTTGCATCATTCTTAGCCATCAAATAGTTTATAGCATGGTCGATGTGCACTATTACTGTAACGCCCCGTCCCGAGAGGGTTTATGGTACATGTAACCGTAGGGGCGCGTATGTTCACCAAGTGTTATTGTAATATTTTTGGGAAGTTGTTTTTAAGGATGAAATGGTGAAATGATAAATGGATTGAACCCGGAATGATGTACTAGAACAAGGGTAAAGTTGTAATTTGCCAAAAAGGATATGAAAGGAATAATATGAGAAGATGAGAGGCCATTATAAAAATAACATAAGTTGATTTCAAATACTTGAGTGATTGAGGACCAAATTGTAATTAAGGCAAAAAGGAGAATATAAAAGAGGGGTGAGACAAACAAATCTCATTTTTTGGTCTCACACTTAGGGCTCCACGGTTGGGAGAAGAAAAGGGAGAAGAAGAGAAGGAAGAGAAGAAGAAGAGGAAGAAGAGGAAGGAGAAGAATTTCTGTATGTTTTCATGGAATCTGTGGTATCTCGATTTGGTATGGATTTGTGACCTTTGGTATGAATTCTTGATTTTTACCTAGGTTTTAAGAGAAAGTTCTAAACCACCAATACAAGTGTGGTGGAGTTGTTTTGGGTAAATTCCATGTTGGTTTGAGGAATGTTGTAAAAAGGAGAATGTTGGGTTTTCAAAGGAAATGCTATCACAATTTTTTGTAAAACCCCTGTTTTTGTTTTGGATATAGATTAAGTTATAATCATCCAAATGAAGTGCTTCCAATTGGTAAATAACAATAAGAGATAGGGCTACAAATTTATAGAAGGGACCAAGGGAAAATTGTAGCTCTAAGGCTCCCAAATATGGACTTAAAGGTGAACTCAAGGTAGCTCACGTTATGCCTGCTTTGGGTATTGTTATAGTGTTTTGCCTTAATTGAGTTCTTCACTCTAATTCTAAATTGAGTGATTCAAAATTATGGGTAAATATACTTTAGGGAATAAGTTATCAAGGAAGTGCATATAATCAATTCCAAAGTTCCCGTAATTTGTCAAAGTGGAGCTATGTGCAGATTCTGTTATGCCAATTTGAGTAATCTAGATGTAAAATACAATAACTTGAGTTTTGATGATCCAAATTGGGTGATTCCAATTGAAGAAGAAACCTTAGAACCATAGCTTCAAATGAGTGAAGAAACCAGTTCCAATTTATGGAGTTAAGACCCCAGAAATCAAGGATAACAAAGAGGGTGATTCAAAGGAGCTAACCAATTTGGCATCAAAAATGTCAGAATTTGTGTTATGTGGTTGAGGGCCTTAGAGAAGGAATTTTAAATTGAAAATTTAAAGAGATGTCATTGGATATATAAAGGACTGATCTGGAGAGTTTCATAATTTTTGAAGATCGTTTGAATAATTTTTGGTTAATAAAGTTCAGAGAGTATTGTTGGAAAAAGGTTTGCCGAAATGAGTGGTTTTTTTTGTTAGGGGCTTTTTGGTGCTCAAGGGTAATTTGTTCATTTGGATTTATATGAATGTTGTGTGACCTCAAGTGACTTGTGTGTGAAATACGTTAAGTTTTACGCTATACGTAGGCGACACGTTTTCGCCAGATTCGCTTGGAGTGTGTGGGCTAAAGCAAAGACGGGAAAGTTGTGAGTCAGCTCAAGTTTTGCAAACAAAAGTAAGGTGGGAGTGTTCAAAAAACCTATTTTTCAAACACTAAGGTATTAATATAAACTGTTTTTACGCTGGTATTTAATGAGTTTGACAAACCATATTTTTAAAGCAAGCAAGCAATGGTTTTTAGGTAAGCAAGCAATGGTTTTGAATTATCAAACCAGCTAAGGCAATGGTTTTGAATTATCAAAACCATATTTCAAGTAAACAATGATTTTGAATTGTTAATCCATGTTTCAAGCAAGCAAAGTATATTTTATAAAACAAGCCTAACGAAAATCCCTAGTTTTAAGCAAGCATACGGCTTTATATTCCGCGACGTGCATGGTGGTGTTAGGACATCATTTCATGACATTTAGATTCGCTATCGGGCAAACTTAGTTCATGCATCATGGCATTTAAAGGAGACCGTGGCACGATCGAGAGCATAGTGGTTATTGATTATGGTGACGACACGCAGGTCTTTCCACCATATTTACCGAAAAGGTGATGTGGGCCAAGGCTCCACCTAGGGGTGATGTGGACCCAGTCCTCCGACCGTACTTTGAAGCCTGTGCTCCCGTGTTTACTTAGGGTACTAGCAGTTAAGAGGCCTCCAATGGTTGATCTTGATTGAGAAGCACTTTTCATACAATTTTTAAAATCAACCACTGCAAGCAAGCAAGATTTTATGAAAAATTTTAGAAACTTTTTACAAAGAAAAGCAAACAAGTAGTTTCAAAATTCTTGTGTAAATTTTAAAGTAAAGCAACCAAGAAATTATGAAAGTTTTAGAAACTTTAAAGCAAAGCAAACAAGCATATCACATGAAAAGTTTAGAACTTTTATTGTAAAGCAAGGCGGTTCTGGAAAATGTTTTGTAAAAGATAATTTTACAGTTTTGAGATATTTTCAGAAAAGCAAGCATTTTATAAAGCATACACTCACTGAGCTCATTTAGCTCATTATTTTCCTGTTTTAAAAACTATTTTCTAGGTACAGGTACGCCGGACGCTGGGATACATTAGGACTCTCCCGACTTCTAGTATAATTGCTGTATTAAATAACTTGTGTAAGGAAATACTTTGAATTTGTACACAGCTTGAGCATATGTATGTACATAGTTTTGTTTTGTAAATGTGATGAGCCTGAGGCTCTTTGAAAGAGTGTGTTAGTTGCCATATTTTGAAAAGTGTAAATCGTATATGCTGTGTTTTGGGATATATCCCTAGATGCAAATGCTTATGCCGAAATTTTATAAAATCACAAGTTTAGAATTTATTTTTTTTTAAACGGATTTTCAGCAAGCAACAAGGCTTCGCTTCACAGGATTCTCTAGTCGTTGGAAGCATCGGCTGGGAGTTTATGTGAAGTGGCCACACATCCGGCGCTAGTAAGGCGGGGTGTGACACCACCTTGTTACTAATCAAGTGCGGTCATAACTTGTCAAAGCAAACACAATTGCCAAAAGCTCTTTTCAGTTGTGCATCATTCAAGGTCCGGCTTGCATAGATGACTTGAAATATCCTTTCCCTCTTATAGCCCAATACTGCCCCTATTACAAAGTCGCTCGCTTCACACATCAGTTCAAAAGGGAGGTCCCAGTCTAGTGCCACTATAATTGATGTTGAAACCAATTTCTCCTTCACAATCGAGAATTCTTACATACACTAATCATCAAATTCCAAAGGAGCTTCTTAAATTAGCAGATTCGACATAGGCTTGGCTATTTTTGAGAAATCCTTTATGCATCTCCTATAGAATCCTCACATGCGGGTCCCAAGAAGCCATTCCCTTTCACTGAAGCAAAGGTAGCTTCTCTATTTCTATCTTGGCTATTCCACCCCAATTCCTCTCGCAAAAATCCTCCGCCCAAGTACTATGCCTTCCTTCACCACTGTCATATACCCAATTTAGCACCAGATTGGTTTCTTCACATCCTATTAATGTATTTCTCAAGTTTTCAAGACAATATCAAAATATTTCAACACGAAGTCATCCATAATATTCAGAATTCATCTTTTCTACCATGTCTGAAAATATGGCCATCGTGCATCGTTGAAATGTGCCTAGTGAGTTACATAACCCAAATGATATCCGCTTGAATGCGAATGTACCAGAAGGGCACGTGAAGGTGGTTTTCTCCTGGTCTTCTGGGGAGATGGTGATCTGATTGTAACCTGAATATCCGTCTAGGAAACAGTAATACTTGTGCCTTTCCAGCCTATCTAGTATCTGATCCATAAACAGAAGTGGGAAATGATCCTTTCTAGTTGCCTTATTCAACTTCCGGTAGTCTATGCAGATTCTCCATCCTCACACCGCTCTGTATGGTAGCTACCACGTTGTTCTCCGCTTTGGTCATCGTGGGTCCCTCCTTCTTTCTAAGTGGGACTACATGTACTAGACTTACCCACAAGCTATCAGAAATGGGATAGATCACCCTCGCATCTAAACACTTCAATACTTCCTTCCTTACCACTTACTTCATGGTCGGATTGAGTCTTCTCTGTGCCTCCACTGAGGGCTTGTGACCATTTTCTAACAAGATCAGATGCATACAAATAGAGGGGTAGATCCCCTTCAAATCGGCTAGAGACCATCCAATAGCATCTTAAGTACTCTCAAGAGCTTCTTCTTCTACCATCAAGTAAGGATTCTGAGATGATCATTGGCAAGGTTGAGGATTCCCCTAGATAAGCATACCTTAAATTGTTAGGTAGTGGCTTTTTCTCCAATTGTGGTGGTTGTTCAATTGAGGGCACTGAAGTCTGTGTATTCTCTCCCAAAGGCTCGTAATATTTTCTTCTGTTTGGCTCAAAGGAGTCCATCCATTTCACATACCCTCAAATTCTTCACATAGCTCTCCCGCCACCCCGCACGCTAGTCTCCAAAGGGTCCGTCAAACCACTTTGGTTAGACACTATAGCCTCCATTGCCCTCTATCATAAAACATGCATCACTCTATGTCGGATGTCTTATAACATTAAACACATTGAACCCGACTTCATCATCTTGTACTCTTAGTTTCAGTTCTCCCCTCTATACATCAATCTTGGCTTTGGCGGTTGCTAGAAAAGGTCTACCCAATATAATGGGTATCTCCTTATCTTCCTCCATGTCCAGTACTATAAAATCACCTGGAAAGATAAACTTGTCCACCTTTACTACTACGTCTTCTATCAAACCACACCCCCCCCCCCCCCTTGAATGCTTCAATGATCTATCCGCCAGCTGAAGAGTGACAGTCGTAGGTCGAGCTTCACCTAATCCTAGCCGTTTGAATATCGATAACGACATGAGGTTAATACTGGCTCCCAAGTCGCATAGGGATCTCTCAAAAATTGAATTCCCTATCTTGCATGGGATTGTAAAACTGCCTGGATCCTTCATATTTTTTGGTAGTTTCCTCTGAAAAATTACACTACACTCCTTGATAAGGTTTATTGTCTCAAAATCTGATAATCTTATTTTCCTTGACAAAGATATCCTTCATAAATTTAACGAGTCAAGACCGCTCCAATGCATCCGTGAAAGGGATGTTGATATGCAGTTGTTTAAACACTACCATAAACTTGGTAAACTGCTTATCTAGCTTCTTCTTCTTCAAGCATCAGATGCACTCAGTGGGTCTATCCACCCGCATGTTTCTCAATCTCTTTTCTTCTTCCGATTTTCTACTAACTTTCGGGGCCGCTCCCATCTATTCTTCGCCGGGGCTCGGCTCCACGCCCCGCCCCCCTTCTTACTATTGGTGGTTGCCCGATGCTACACTTTCTACTACTTCGCAAAGTGATAGCCTTAATACGTGTCTTGCCCTCTCTTCTAAGTTCACTTCTCGAGTTGCTAGGTAGTGAGCCGTGTGGCCTCTCAACCAACAAAGTGGCCATTCGGGGCCCATCTCGCACCTTAAAATTTCAATTGTGTTGCCTCGGTTATTCAATCGAGTTGACTAGTTTTGAATATTTCATTGCTTTATCTCATAAAGGCTATATGGGAAGCTTAGCATCTAAGCCAGTGCTTCTTCCAAGTCTACTCATTTCTCCGTGCTTGCTCACTGGGCAAGGGCATGCTGTTATGATTATTCCTCCATCCACAGTTCTAATTATTTGATTATTACACCAGCCTTGGCCTTGGTTCTGGTTCTGATTTTGGTTTTGGTATGTGTTGCCCATACGGCCCCGTTGTCAGCTCGGTTCATTGCCAAATCTAGTCACATACTATGCCTCGCTTCTATCACTGTCTTGACTGACATTCTATAGTATTATGTTGTTGTTTGTCTATTTTTATATAGACTAAACCCCTCAATTTAAAACTTATACAGGAGTCTTACAATTCTCCTGCAGCTATGTCAAATTGGAATAGAGTTGTTTAAAATGAATAAAATTAGTTTTGATGTTCTGGAATTATAAATGGGTTTAGTCTATGACACTGCAAGTGCATAGGTCATACAAGTAGTAAACAATGGATGTAAGCCCAAATATCATTCCCACAAAGATTGACGAGAGTTTTGAAATCAACTACCCTAACTACTTAAGATCCACACTTTTTAAACCTCCTTATAACAGTTTATCAGCTAGAATTTTAAAGAATCATTGTCCTAGATAATACATTTATGAGCAAGGGAAAATTGAATATAAAATAAATAAAATTTTATACACGAAATAAACTGGACTGAATTAGATCTTTGTGAGAAATGAACATTGTCAAGGAAATGCTGTGAAACAACCAATTTCTGCATTTTGACCCAATATAACTCCGTCCTGATTTTTGGATCTGGATTTGTCAAGAAGGCCTAACAATGTAGCTTGGATTTCTCCCTTAATTCACTAATTAGATGTCCCTGCTTCTTTCAAAGACATGGATCTAATGAGTTACTTGTATTCTGAACATTCTTTATAAGATCTGGGTATTTTTCATTTTCAATACTTCATACCCATTTCTTAAGACTGCAAATTTCTTGCTTCCCAAGACAGGGTCATTGCAAAATCTCTACAAAATGATTGATGAATCTTCCTTAAATCTGATGGTTCTTTCTCTTTCCTTGATTAGTTTTCAACTAACACAGGATTGAGGTCCTTCCATTAGATTAAGGTGAGATCTCTGATTATTTTAATTGATAAATAATCCCTTTCAGTTTCAACTATGAGTGAATTGAAATTGCTGCTTAACTCTAGAGCTCATGAGTTCTTCAATGGTAGCTTCACACCACCAATGTTCCACCCTCGTATCCCATCTCTGTGTCAATCGAGGGTTTCCCCGGAAACGCAGTAAGATACAATCTTTGGAAGGGTACTCGATACTACTATTGGGAACAAATGAATTCAAGAACAACATCAATCAACAAACCTCAGCCTTTTAATTTCTAATTTATGTAAAATAATCAGAACTAACAATAAATCCAAGCTAGTGGAAGCTGTGCTTCTCAAAACTGCATCACAAACGACAATGGAGCATTGATCAAATACACCAGCTGTAGTTGCAATAAACTGATACAAAACGAATTCCAGAATTCGTTTGGACTTCATTAATTCCAGGCAAGAATTTGGAAAAGAGAATTAAAAAATTTAAATCTAGCTTTAACATTCTGAACAGATTACTGGTTCAGATCCAGAAAAGAAAATAAGAAAAATAAATAAAAGAAAAAAAATCTATTCTAAAATATACAAATGAGTCAGTTTTCCAAGGTTCCGTTCCAAAACGAGGCAGCCTCTCTTTGTGAGTACATCTATTTATAATTTTTAGAGATTAGGCTTGGATTCCGCCCGTGTGGATTTCCCCAATTTTAATGGCTCAGCCATTGCTCAGTCTCGACCTCGTAAGCATGTCGTGACTTGTTGAGTCCGTTAGACCTCGTAAAGCTATCGCAACATTCTTTTCTTTGTTCTTGCAATTGTCGAAGGCGACCATGTTTACTGTTGCGACTTGTTTCTTTCAGTTGCATTTGATTAGTGGTCGCGACATGAATTCTTTGTCGCGACATCATTGACTCTTTTGTTTAGTCATTTGTGTCGCAACATAAGTATTCATGTTGTCCCCTTTTACTTAGCAATTTTCCTAAGAATCATCAATTTGCAGTCGCAACTTGAATCTCTCAAGGTCAGGACATATTTAGTCATTGATTCAGCTTACCAGTAGTGGTGATCCTAATCAACAAAATTTGTATACTTTGTCTCCCACGTCGTAGTCAAGCTACCGCAGATAAATGTACCTAGGGCCTAACATGTGGATGGGTTTTCTTCAGACAAATGATTTGAGTGAAGTCAAAAATGGTGAATTTAATTTGGATTTTAAGGTTTGGTTGAAAAACAGTGAGGTTTTGGGGTTTAAGACTGAAAATAAAATGAAGAAAAATAAGGAAAGAACTCCTTCAAGTCTCAAGCCACAGGGTTAGGGTTTATAGGGCAACCAACATGTCCTCGGGTCTTTTTCCTCGTGTTGGGGAACATACATATAGTCATTTCCCTGACCATCTTCATTTAGCTTTAAAACTAAACCCTATGATTTTCCTTTGAAACATAGCATTTAAATGGGTATAAATGTTCCTAACAGTGAAAACACATCTCAAAAACCCTAATCCATGATAAATAGCAGGAGACAACTAACTGAGCATCAATGGATCTAGTGAAAGTATCCATTGAACCCAAAAAGCTTGCCAAATACACATTAAAGAGAGTATGCTTAAGAGATTTTAACCTAAGTGAGAAGTAGGAACTTAAATAACCATAAAGCAAGTAAGGCAAAAACAGAGGACCGTGCGTTACCTCCAAACCCTAGCCAACAACCCTCCTCTTCAAGGGGGAAGAGGCCTAGCCAACCATCCTCTGAGTTGTCATCCTCATAGGAGTGTTTGGTAGCCGAGAAAGGGAGAGAAAATGAGAGAAAAACAGAAAAACGGGAGAACGGAGCCCTAATTTTATTTACAGAAAAAATCCTTCCTCCAATGTATACAAAAATGGCTTAGCGAGTCTTTACAAACTAAGTGAAATACTCATACAATCCAAACATAAGTGATTACAACAAGGGTAGAAAGGAGAAAACCAAAAATTGTAGCAAGTAAAACAACAATGCGTGAAATGCGTGGAGAACAGGGTTGCAGAATGCTACCGCAGATGCGGGCCGGAATCGCTGCCGCAGAAAGCTTCCCCGCAGTTGGTGTTTTCTTTCACATTTTGCTCTTCTTTCCTTCTGATCTTTGATTTGAAATGCTGAGTTTGACTAGAATTCTTCGTGCTTGGATCGACTCAACAATTTCAGCATAATTAGCTCGCAAAAACTGCAAAATTTGCCACAAAATGCGATCAGTAAAATAGTAGGGACCTTTAATGCAAATCTGTTAATTGTGGAACGACAAGATACAAAAAGCACTCAAAACCTATAATAAATAGGGTTCAAAATAGAACTTTTGGGTACTAATCACACCCCTTCCTTTAGACATTGTTTTTTTTTTTTTTTTTTTTTTTTTTTTTTTTTTTAGTCCCTTTAGCAATGAAAGAAAGAAAGAAAGAGAGAACATACAAAACGATAACAAAATAACGTTCTCAAAAATGGTGTTTCAAAAAGGTTGTGAATGAGTAATGCCTAACTCTAAGTAAGAATAATCAATGCCGTGTCCAATAACTATCATGAGAGAATGAATGCTATACAAAATCGAGTATCAAAAGAGTCTCCATCTCAGTGAGTCAATCAGAAACTTCCACCAAAATCTAAGTGTTTATTTGATTAGCTCTCAACAATAAACTGCTAAACTGCACTCTCCCCCAACTCAGGCTACTACCACGACCTAGCATGTTAACCAACCTAAATAGATCAAAGACCCACCTCTTATTCCACAATTCTTTTGGCGCTAGGTAGGGTGCAATGCCGAGGAATTGACCTCACCAAAGTCCATGTAACAGTGGATCTACCGATGACTCAAACCAATTAAGTCTTAGGGCACCAAGTCATAAGGATCTTCGACCACAAACTCTTCAGTTTCACCCCGACTCGAACGACTCGAGACCCAACACCTACAACTTTCTCAACTCCACCTATCCACCCATGTAGCGAGAACTAAGTCGGTGGCTCCCAACCAGTAAAGGTTTAGGGCACTGGGCTTTAAAGGCTTTCGCCATATACCCCTCGGACCGTGCTTGGGTTTCAAGGTAAAGCGTTGCAATTTTTATTCTTTTCTTTTTTTTTTTTCGAAGACGCATTGGCCTTCTTTCCACATGGGTCCTTAACCTATTAAAGGCGGTCAATGAAACTAGGGTAGGTTATGCAAAGTAAAGGAGGTTGCGCAGTTTTTCAGTCTATCATTGAAACCTAATGTGCTCGTGTGTGGTTAGCTAAAGGTGGAAGAAAAGGCTCAAATCAATAAGAGTTCAACTAATCATCCACTCAATTCATGGTATGGAACCAATCTAACATCAATAGAATTGACAAATTTTCAATTTTTCAAACTATGGGCTAGGTATAACACACAAAATTTTGGTTGCAAAACTAAACCAAATTTTGAAAAAGTAAGTTGTTTAGTATAACAAATTTTATAGAAAGGAACTCAGCAAGCCACTGAACATCACAAATGGGCTTGCACAAAATAATAATAAAACATAATACAAAAGCACTTCCCTTTGCTATCCTCCCCAACCCAAACATCTCTGAACTCGAAATGTGGCCTGATTGGAAAAATTAGAGAAGGAAGTGTTACCTCCTTTGATGAGATGTGATCATTGCTGGATAGGAAACTTCAGTGAAGCTTTCCATCGACACCTTATTCACTCCGTCGCTTCAAATAAACAAGCACGAGAAGAAAAGAGAAAAAGTGACCCCGTTGGAGCATTTTGAAAATTACACATTCATAAAAATTTCAAAAGTGTTCTTTCTGACCATATTTGGATTCTATGCCACTCTCTAAGCTTCCAACCGTACCAAGAACGGCCAAACGGAGTTCGAATTTAAAAGCATGGAAATAAAACAAAATTTTATGCAGTGCTGGCCCATAGGGATTCATTAGCTAGCGAAATTTTCGCTAAGCTAGCGAAATTTCGCTAGCTAGCGAAAATCACTGTGCTAGCGAATTTTTTTTTTTATCAAATAAAATAATTAATTTAAAAAAAATAATTATAATAATAAAAATAATAATAAAAAATAAAAATAAAAAAAGAAATTTAAAAAGATAATTTTTTTTCATGTAACATATATATATATATATATAAAATAAAAATAAATTAAAAATTTTAAAATAAAATATATATAAAAATAAAAAAATAAGAATAAAATTCTTTAAAAAATAAAGAATAATATATATAAAAAACGTTTTTTTTATATATATAAAATATTAAAAATAAAAAATAAATAAAAAAATAAAAAAATAAAATGGAACACTGTTGGCTATTTTGGCTAGCGGATGGCTACAGGATTTTTCGCTAGCTAGCGAAAATTTTGATATTATTTTCGCTATAGCGAAATTTTCGCATTTCGCTAGAATTGCGAAATTTTCGCTATAGTTGCGAAATTTTCTCCGCATGCGCTTGTCGATTTTTCTAATCTGCACTTCAAAATTCTTCCAGACAAAATCGTAAAATTAATGCAAGAAAAAATTAAGGAAAATGCAAAAGTAGAAATTAATCTAAAAAACAAGAATTAACTAAAATTAGATAAATCTATAAAGAAAATTAAGAAACCAAACTAAAATACGATAAAATGAAATAAAACAAGAAAAAATGAAACAAAAGTGGGGGAGCTGAGAAATGCATGCTCCCTGCACAAAGTTTTTCAGGTTCAGTGTCTAAACCCAAACCCAAGACCTAACCAACCACCGTACACATAAATGTAGGCAACCGGCCAGGTGTCTTTGATGTAGTAGAAAAGGCCTCCCACTGAAGGCCATTAACTTCCCCGTTATTTTGTACAAGCAATCGATGGATCGCATGGGTTTTGGGAGGTGTGTCAGGGGTTTTGGGTTTTCGCAGGCTTGGCTCATTGTCAAGTGTGGTATACACCGGGTCTAGAGATGGCAAAGGCCATTTGGCTCGGGTAGTGCTCTGGGGCTCTTCCCCGCTCTATTCCACCGCCTCCCCGCTATTTGGCAGAATCGGGATGATTTCTTTTTTCCAAGGCCAAAAAGTAACACCAATGTTTGAGGATTCAGATAACCCTTCAACAACTTCTACAAAATCCTCTATCATCTCTTCTTATAGTTGCTGCTCAATGCTTCTCTACCATGGTGTCACTTAGGCACTCTTCCTCCGGACCCTCTTCCTGATGATCAAGCTGGGGCAAGCTTGAAATTGAACATTGCAGTCGGCCAAATTGCCGACGATTTCACTTTGAAACCCATCTGATTTTTGGCTCCAGCGGGTTCTCCACAAAGATGGATTTTTGCTCAATCAGCATTAAATTTCTTTGCTCTACCAGCAAAGATCACCCATTAGTTTGGTAAGGTTCTAGAATGGCCTCGCTTCAATCGAGAAATTAATTGTGGCTGCGGGTGGCTGAGGAGTTGAGGTATACTGTGGATGCGGAGGAGGCATAAGTCAGATAACACTCGTAGGGAGGTGTATCATTCATTGGTCTCTATATTCCTCATGCACCTAAATGAGCTCGATTTCTCTCACAAAGCTGTCGCCACGCATGTAGGTTCCTCGTAGTCCTCATTGTCATGTGTATGCACTAGGTTACCCTCCATAAGGTACTCACTATATTGTTCTCCCTTTTCCATTTGGTCACAATTCAAGCCCACTGAACATTCAATCCTGCAGTAGAAATAAGGCAACACAAGACAACACCAAAAACAGTCCTGCAGGGAATTTTTTTTTTTTTTTATATGAAAATAAAATAAAAAATGACAATGAAATATAAAAGAAATTCACCAAAACTTGTGATGAGGATCACAAGTGTTTCACAGCTCGTCAAATGCACTTAGGCACCATCCCCGGCAACGGCGCCATTTGATTCGTGCCACAGTAGGGTGATCCGGAATCAACAAAATTTGTATCCTATATTCCTCCTACTGCCGTAGTCAAGCTACCGCAAAGATAACGGTCTAGGGCCGAACACGTGATGAGTTATCTTCAGACAAATGATTTGAGTGGAAGTCAAAATGTGAATTTAATTTGACTTAAGGTTTGGTTGAAAAACAGCTGAGGTTTCAGTTTAAAACCTAAAATAAAATGAAGAAAAATAAGGAAAGAACTCCTTGAAGTCTCAGCCACTGGTTAGGTTTATGTGGCAAACTAACATGTCCTCTCGGTCTTTTTTCTCGTTGCTGGGGGAACATGACATATAGTCATTTCCCGGACCGGATCTTCATTTAGCTTTAAAAACTAAACCCTATGATTTTCCCTTTTGAAACATAGCATTTAAATGGGCATAAATGTTCCTAACAGTGAAAACACATCTCAAAAACCCTAATCCACGATAAATAGCAGGAGACAACTAACTGAGCATCAATGGATCTAGTGAAAATATCCATTGAACCCAAAAAGCTTTCCAAATACACATTAAAGAGAGTATGCTTAAGAGATTTTAACCTAAGTGAGAAGTAGGAACTTAAACAACCATAAATGCGTGCGTTAAAAACAGAGGACCGTGCGTTACCTCCAAACCCTAGCCAGCAACCCTCCTCTTCAAGGGGGAAGAGGCCTAGCCAACCATCCTCTGAGTTGTCATCCTCAGAGGAGTGTTTGGTAGCCGAGAAAGGGAGAGAAAATGAGAGAAAAACAGAAAAATGGGAGAACGGAGCCCTAATTTTATTTACAGCAAAAAAAATCCTCCCCTCCAACAGTGTATACAAATGGCTTATGTAGCCTTACAAACCAAGTGAAATACCATACAATCCAAACATAAGTGATTACAACAAGGGTAGAAAGAAGAAAACCAAAATTGTAGCAAAACAACAACGGAAATGCAGAGAACAGTGGGCCGGCAGGAATGCTGCTCGCAGGATGCGGGTCGGATCGCTAAGCGCAGGAGAAGCTTCTCGTGCTGGTGTTTTTCTTCTACATTTTTGGTTTTTCTTTCCCTTCTGATCTTGATTTGAAATGCTGAGTTTGACTAGAATTCGTGCTTGATTGACTCCAACACTCAGCAAGATAATTAGCTCGCAAAACTCGCAAAATATGCCACAAAATGCGATCGCAGAAATAGTGTGGACCTTAATGCAAATCGAAAGTTAATTAGAATGATTAGTAGGCTAAAGCACCAAAACCTTATAATAAATAGTGGTTCAAAATAGTACCTTTCGGTACTAATCGCCTGCCGTAAGTGATAATTTTGTCAGCGACAACACTTTCTTGCTTCCTAGTCTGCGGTCATGACCTCAGTCTATGTCACACCATAATTCCATGTCGCTAATTCGATTGTCTTTCCCTTTATCGAATTATAAGGTCTTAATTTTGCCACTCTCATGTCATCGACACCGCTTCGTTGTCACCAATTTGATCCTTGGTCACAACCTTCATGTTGCGCTTTCATCATTTGTTCGTCTCCTCCTTCTTGCAAAAGTTGCGACTAAAACTTAAGATTCATTTATTTTTGTCAATGGTACATGGGAATTAGGTCGCGATCGTGTCGCTTTCTTTTCTACTGCAATTCCCCGCCGTGACTCTCGTGCCATGTCGACTTCTTTCCTCCAATCTTGTAGTAACCTCATTTTTTAGTCACAACAGTTTCTACTCAATTCCACTTCTTTTTCTGGTCATGACCTAGAAAGTGTGTCGCGATTGAGTGGGGGCCCTTCTCACCTTATTCTTGTCGCAGTTGCTTAAACTTAGTCACAACATGTTTTAATTGTTCAGCTCATTTTAATGTCGCGACCTCAAATCCTTGTCGCAACAGCTTTTGATGGGCCTTAGTATGACTTCATGTCGCGACCTCGATCCTCTGTCGCGACTTCGTTTTGTACAATCTTTAATTTTTCTCTCTCGCGACTGATCATCAGGATGTCATGAATTGCTTTAGGCCTTTGTCTAGTAGAGTTGTCGCAACATTATCACTTAGGTCGTGACTTCAAAATTATCGAATCGATGGATTTTGTCACGAATTCTCAATCGTCATCGCGACGCAATTGCCGCCATTTATCTATTTTCTGTGGGTCCCATCGAATTTCGCTTTCTCGGCTATACACTTTTCAAAATATAAATTTGGTAAATCCTCCATATTTCTGCATAAAACAAGCAATTATATTGTGAAACATAACAGAAAAATGGATTAAAAATCAATGAGTTTTTAACTCATCAAATTCCCTAACCTAAAATTTCATGATCCTCAAGCAAAGAAAAGAAAGATTTGTTTGTCCTCAAACAATTGAACTTTATTTTTAAGGACATTTTTCTGTTTTAAACTACAATCTTTTCTGATTCCACCATTTGACATGAAACAAGAAGGTTGTAGTATTATTTCAGACTTTAGTTTTCAACTGAGAAAAAGGAATGGTTTCAACCTCTTTCACCAATAAACTGATGAATTCTACATGTAATACCCAAATACCAGATCCTCGTCTTTGTGCGTGTGTGTATGTCTTCTTTCCTTTTCATCTTCTTGTTGAATTAGTTGATCTTCTGGGAATCTTTTTGGAAACTTAGTCAAAGTCCCATAGGCTTGTTTTCATATTGACCTCCACTAATGTAGGTAAATTCAACCTTCAAGATCAAAGAGGTCTTTTAGGCTTGTAATGTTAGGCTTGGGTAATTAGGTAGACAATTGGAAAATTTAGGCTGCAAATTACCCAGATTTCACTATTCACTTATGTACCATAGCCTTCATCTTTCATCCTTTTCCTTCCCACTAATGTGAACTTTAATAATTCCCCCAAACTTGACTTCTGTACATCATCTCGAATATTGTGGCTTCTTTGGTTGCCACCTTTAACTTATCAGCCCAGTTCATTTTATTGGAACTCTTTTGTTTCTCTTTACTCACAAGATTTAGGAATAGTAATGTTTTGTCTTTAGGCTTTCTATCACTCTTAGAGAATCCTTAGGTTAGCAACTCCCATACCAGCTTTAAGATAGTGCATTTTGTGTGTCAAACACTCTACAAACTTAATTGCTCAGCAGATAGCCACAAGACAAGACTTATTGCCTTCTTTTGATTTCCTTTTCTTTTTCTCTAGTCCTTCAATTGTTTTTTTCTTCATCCTCCCTTGTAATACAAATGAAGTATATTCCCCCAATCTTATCCCTTTTTGCACATTAAACTTCTTGCTCTGAAAACTGGGTAATGTAGGGTTCTTTGTTGCAGGATTATTTTAAGGGATGGATTTCAGGTTCCTAGTTGCCATTTATTTGAAGAAATTGTGGCATTTTGGCTCAAAGCATAGAACTAGAGTGTATGCCTTGGCATATAATGAGGGTAGGCCTTAAAAGGTTCAAACTTCCAAAGATGGCCTCTATGATTTCTTGTTAGTTGTTTACCTAGGATTTCGCCTCGACCAATAATCTAACAAGTTCCAGGACCTTGTACCATTGACTGTGAATCACCCCAGAAGATGTCCCTATCCTTCTCAAATTGTTTAGGATTTTCTTGACCATGTGTATTGTTTTTCCAAGATTCATATTGACTTAACTTTTTATACACATAAGTTCAACCATTTTACTTCGCTCTTCAATTGCATACCTTTTCCTAATTCTACAATTTCAACTTGATTCAAACTAATACTACAGACTTCTTATTCCAGTTCAATGAAGCCTTCTCTTATTCCTCTCACAGTATTGTTCTGGATTTAATTAGTGGTTAATGTGCCATTTTACAAATTAAGCTTGAATACATAAATAATTTCATTTAGACAATCAGAGAATGACACAAGCAGCATAACACAATCATATCAATTCATCCCAGAACAATTCACATTCTCTCAAGCATTATGTCACAATCAAATCCCAATCAAGCATTTCAAAAACATATATGTTCTTATTGCAATATTATTGAAAGCAACAAAACCAAATTCAGATTAGAAAACAAACACAAGACACTTGCAATGAACTTTACTGTGCTTTTATTAATGATAAAGACAGAATACAATGGGAGAAATAAAGGAGAAGAGAGATTGTGCAAATTATTTTCTTCTCTTATAGGATTTGGAAGGTATGATGTTAGGAGGCTCTAAGTCGAAGCTTGCTAAACAAGGAGAGAATTTTTGAAAGGTCATATCAGGTTTTTTCATTTCAGGTGGTATGGGATCTTCCTTTTGAAGGCTTACTAGTTCATTATTGAGCTCCACCAAGCCAATCAAGGTGTCTGCTTTCACTCCACCTTAGTTTATCAGGCTTTCCAAATCGTAAATATAACCCAAAGATGTTTGGATGATTAGTGTTGATCAAATCTAAACTCTGATGCCAGATTTTCCTCCTATATACATCATTGTCCTCCAACTCTTTGTCTATCTCCTTCATCAATCTCCAAAATTCCTTAAATTTCTCTTTATAAAGATACTTGAAAGCTTCTATTTTCTTTAGCATATTACCTTCCATTTCTGCTTCTCTTTTTTTCAGAATGGTGAGCAATTCTGCATCTCTTTTAATTTCATTGTTATAGAAGGCTTCCAAGCTAGCTCATTTTTCTCTTGATTCCTCCTCCCTCCTTTTCATCTCTTCCTTCCATTCTTCTTCTCTATGTTTCAAGTTCTATTCCCATTGTTGTTCCTTTCTCCTAAATTCAGCTTCTAAAAACTCTTCTCTGATTTTATGATGTTTTTCCCATATATTTTCCCTTTCCAACATCTCTTTTTTCATTGATAGAAGCATCTCTGTGGATTTCAAGATTCTTCATTCCTTCTCACGCCACCAAGCTCAGAAAATTCCTTCTAAAATCAGTGGCCTAAATGGCCTAACGTGGCTCATTCCGGGCGCATCTCTTCCTTTTCAGCGGGAGAAGTTTGTTCTTGGAAATTTTCACTTCGTCATCATTTTCTCCCCGTCGTTCCGTTTCTACCTCTACAACCCTTTGCTTTTGTTCCGCCCTTTGCTATCTAAGCATGTTGGGAGGAGATACCTTAGGGCATGTTTCTTCTTCCTCCCATGATACCTTCACTCCAGCTAGATGCACAATCTGGTAATGGTTGCTAGGTGGTACCCTCTAATAGAGCCTTCAATCAAACTTCCCACATTCATTTTACAGCCCTTCAAAAGGGCATATAAAATTATGGCCTCTTGTTCTCTGACTGAGCTAAGATGTTTTGTTGGAATAATGACTGAGGCTATGAAGTAGAACCAGACCTTTGCCTCCTCGGTGAGGGATCCTCTGTTGATAGCATGGTAGGGGTTCTTCTTCGTTGCCTCCCACTTCCCCTGTCCAGCAGTTAGTAGGTCTATAATTTTCCCATGATCTGGGTTTTCAACTAACTTCTTAAACTTCGACCCATGCTTAAGTTCCTGAGCCGAAGACTTAAGAATCCTTATGTCCGAAAGGAACCCATATTCCCCAACGTACACCGAGTCCCTCCTCCTCATTCCTACCATATTTGAATAAAACTCCCTTGCTAGAGCAAAGAACCCAAACGCCTTATGTGTGTAGAAGAATTCCAAGCCTCTCCTTTCTATTATTTCTGCAAAAGAGGAAATCAGCTTCCTAAACCCCCTTCCGCTGACGGAGCCCTTATCAGCCATCTGCTTGTTCCATAAAGCTTGAGCCTCCACAAAGATAAAATATTTGTCACCCTTTGTTTCTATTTCTTCTGTAGGCCCCACTGTTCTTTGTCTTTTTGCTGTTCTTCCTTCCTCAGCTAGTTCTTCTTCTTCAAGCTGGGTCTCTGTTTCTGCATTTGCGACTGTCTCAGGTTGAGGTTCCAATTGAACCTCTTCCTCCCCATGAGCGTATTCATTCATTATCTTGTTGATCATCTCATTAAGATTTGGAATAGGGTTCTGGTTTTCTGCCATGAGTGAGAATTTGGAGTGGAGCTTTTTAGGACACTGGATCTAGGGTTTTGAATTATGACGAGAGAAAGAGAATGAAAGATTGGATGAGGATGCGGATGGATTGAAGTTTTGGAAGAGATTGGCTATTCAGCTTCAAGTTTGTTTTGTTTGAGGGGCTCAATGATTTCTTTGTCTTATGGGATGTCGCAACATTAACTTCTTGGCCACAACACTAATTGCTACAATAAATGCCCAATTTAGTGTTGCGACGCCTAAATCATAAAGTTAAAACCTCAATTTATTGTGATTTAGGAAATTCTGGTCGTGACCTACATAGGTCTGTCGCAAATAGAAATGTGGTCTTGACAAATAAATTAAAGTCGCGACCCACCTTTCCCTTTCTTCCGTTATTACTGGTCGCGACCAATTTTAATGTCCTCGATGATCATGTCTCACACCCGCTCATTCGGGATTGACATGTCATATGCACTCAAGATTAATGCTGCGAATTTCGCTTGAAATCTCGACCATAAAACTTATGTTGCGACATGAAATTTCCTAACTCTAATGTTATCAATTCAGAACTTGGTCGCGACCTCAAGAGTTTGTCGCAATCTAGAAAATTTCCAGGTCTCTAGAAACAATTCAAACTGAAATAAGATCAATTCAAGAATTCCAACTCAAACAAGAACAATTCATCTTCATCATTCAAATATTCAATAAATCAACTCATCAAAGCATCAGATTTAATATTGAATTGAAAATTCCAATTCCCCCAAACTTCAATCATGCATTCTCTAAAAAAAAAAATCAGAGAGTTTGGTACTGCGGGTCTCTGCGGTGCATACCGAAGCAAAAAGTCTCGTAATTCCGGGGCTTTGTTTAGACCCTCACTGACCTACAAAAACACCAACAATTTTAAGCAACACAAGCCTAGCTAAAAAAAATTGAAAATTTAAAAAGCATTAATCGACTAATAAAACATAAAAATGAACTGTTGTATGGGTTGCCTCCCACTAGCTGCTCTGTTTTGAGTCCCACTGACTTAAGTTTCTATGAAATTCTTGCTTCAAGATCTTTCTTTCACTTTAAATTGAAATTAGTCTTCAATACATTCTAAGGTAATGCTTAATTCGACCATTTACTTTAAACTCTTTCTCCATTATTGGTTTTCAAAGTGTCGCCCTGTTAGCTGTAATTTCACATCTTGAGCCACTAGTGGCGATGCGAATCAACAAATTTATATTCCTATAGCCTCTCCTACTCCGTAGAAATAAGCTACCGCAAAGATAGCGGTCTAGGGTCGAACACTAGATGGGTTTTCATCCTATGAATGACTTGCATAAGTGTTTGAAATATGAATGCATTTGATTGCGGGATTTGTTTCCAAAAAACAAAGGAGTTGCTTGGTTACCGATCAACTCGTAAAGCTTAAAGTTAATTGTGAAATGGTGAACCTTGAAGGTTTAGGTCACTAACTTGATAACATGGGGGCCAACAAGTGTCTCTGTCATATCTCGCATTATGGCATATAAATATATAGTCAAAGCCATAACCGGATCTTTGTTTAATTAGAAAAACCTAACCCTGTAATCACCTTGGCCTGAGTCAACATTGTATTATGCACTCACAAACTCTCTTTCGCTTTGAAACCCTAACACTCAACCTCATTTCAAAGGCTCGTGAAGGCTATTTAGGAAGAATAACAAGCAGCATCTAATAATAAGTATGCACTGTACCCTAAAGCATGGTAAGTATTGGCCAAAGTAATGACATTAAATGATATTCAACCCTAATTTGAAAAGCTAGGAGCCATAAATACAGTACCTGTATCATTTAAAACATGAGGACCACCTGCAACTGCCCCATGACCAAGCTAGCCACCTCCTCTTCATAAGAGTAAGGCTTAGTTGCCATCCCTTGAGTTGTCATCCTCAAGGGGGTGCGGCGCCTTAGAAAATGAAAGAAAGAGGATAGAGAAGAGAGAAAAGCAAACCCTAAAATGAAAGCTGCGGGCTGTCTTGAAAAATTAAAAGTTGCATAAAGTTGCTTCCAGTTTGTAAATCATGGGGGCTTATATAGGCCACCCAAAGTGTGAAAATACAAGAAAGCCTAAAATATTGGCTCATACAAGGGACAGGGAGGTAATACACCAAAACGGGGTCGCTTTGGCATTAATTACACAATTGGATACAGGGTGTGAATTTCACATGCAGAGAATTTGGTTAGGATAGCGAAAATTCTCGCAGGCTAGCGAAATCGCTAGCCTAGAGAAACGTACAGATATTAACATAAAATTTTCGCTTATGCATAGTGAATTTCTTTCGCAGCTAGCGAAATTTTGCTAGCCTAGCGAATTTAGAGAGATAGCGAAAATGGAGAATTCGCCAGGCACAAAGATTTTCGCTTATGTACTTAGTACTTCCCAATTTCGCTTAGGATTGCTAAATTTGCTATGGTTATGAAGTTCTTACATCCCAAATAAATTTTCGCAATCATAGCGAAATTTCCGGGTTGCTTCTGTTTCTTCACTGCCCATCGTATCACTTTTTCATCATTTTGCCTTCTACTTTATTGCATCTTGGTATTTGTGATGGTCTGTAAATAGTTTCAATCTTCATACTCCGCACATATCTCGACATCGAACTCCCAAGGTATGCAAACCTCGCAAAATAACCAAAAAATAACCTCGAAATGGCATAAGTGATACTAAGTGATCCAACACCAATTGGCCTAATTGACGATTAGTGCGCAAAGCACTCAAAACCTATCTCTCCCAAATAAATGGCTTCAAAATATCACTTTTTGGGCACTAATCACACCCCCCAACCGACGCGTTGCTAGTCCCTTAGCAATGCTGAAACAATAAGGACATGTATGCAGTGATTTTCTCAAAAAGTTTATGGTTCAAAAAGGTGTATGTACAAATAAGCATTACCTTTAAAATGAAGAATTGATACCAAGTTTGAAAACCGACATGAGAGAGGCAAAACCATACAAGAACAATTTGAGGTCAACATCGATCCATGGTTCCCAACCTGAATTTACACCAAAGTCTAATGGTTCTTAATGTAACTCCAGATTGAGTCAATAAATTGCAAATTATCCCCCTCCCCCAACCTAGCTAATGGTGATGGCCTTAAGCCGTTGGAACAACCTATATAGAAACGCCTACACTTTTCTTTCTTTATCTTGACTTCATCAGAGGGTGCAATGCTTAAACCCGACTTCACCAGCAAAGTCCGTGTAGCGGGGGTCCACCGATGATCTCAACCAATTAAGGTTTAGGCATCGTCAAAGGATCATCGACCACAAACTCACAGCTTCACTCTCGACCAATGACTTCGAAAATCAAGCACCTACAATCTGCTAAACTCTACCTATCCACCCATGTAACTTAACACTAAGTCGATGACTCCCAACCACCCATAGCTTAGGGCATCTAAGCCTTTCAAGGCTTTCGCCTATATACCCTCGGATCGTGCTTGGGTTTCTACAAGTGTCACGACTTTATTTTTCTTTTTCTTATTTTCTTTTTCTTTTGCTTTTTCTTTTCTTTTTCCTTTTGAAGACTACATTGGTCTTCATACTGGGTAACACAAACCTATTATGGATCGTCAATGTGCTCCAAGGCCGGGCTTTGCAAGTGAAGGAGGTATATAATTTCACAAAAACTTATCAAGATAACTGGTGTGCAAGGTGTGAATTAGTCTAAAGGGGAAATGTTCCAAGTTGAATACGCTGAACTACAATTGACCAAAAACTAACCTCATGCATGGAGTCAGTTTCTAACATTAAGGTGACAAACAGGTTTCAATTCTTCCATTTTAAGAATTCAATTAAGTCTAATTAGTAGCAATTCAATTGTTCAATTGAAGACAAAAATTGGATACACAAAGTGGGGGCACAAAAAAGTGATATGCAAAAGTGTAATATCAGATATACTGACCGTATAGTTGATATAGCCAAAATGGCTAGTACATGCATAACAAAGCTAAACATACAAAAGATATCACTGCCTACTATGGCTAATACATGAATCTTACACAAAATTAGTAGGCAGTTGATAAAGCTGATAACTATACAAAATCATAAAAAGAAACCAAACCACCTCACTCCTGTGGTGGTGGTGGGTCTGTAGCTACTGCTGCTGCTGCCAACATATCCAAAGAAGCCGCCGCAGCCGGGCTCATCTCTCCGGGGTCGTGAACGCTGGAATACCCAAATGTGTCAGTGATCACCGCAAAGATGGAGTGACAAAGTGACCTAGAGTGGCCTTAGCCTGAGCCAACTCTTTGGTCCCGTACGCCCGGTAGTGGCCAAAGAACATACAACATCCATAACAGCGGCTAGCTCTCTCGAACTGACGTGTATGTGCTCTGGAGAATGCTGTGCTGTATAAGATGGGCCAGGAGTATCAGCTGCGGCTGCGGAAGTAGCATGTGGAGGAGGAGATGGAGGAGACATATGTGGAACTGGACTCCTCTCCACCTCTAGCCCGTGGGCATGACTATCTATCCCGTGGGAGTCCCTAGCCCCGATCCTAAGGCAGACTCCTCCCGGTCCCGCCGCTGAGGAGAAAAGATATGGCATGACCATCGCCGCTCCATCGACAGACTCCGAGGGCATCGACCCGCAATCCGAGGCTCCTCCGAAAGCCCATGTGCTCGAGGACATGGCTCAAGAGTCGCGCACGAAGTGAAGACTCTCACCAACCAAAGTTCTTACTGGACCTGGCCTTCAAAATGCATCAAGGAGGTCACTGAAATTCCAGGACTAAACCAAGATCCCTCCGAGAACTCCAGAAGAGCCTTCCAGATGGCCCCCTACGCCGTACGTAGTGGGCCGCAGCGGGGAAGAGGCCGGGTCCCACCAGTGATCGATCACAGCATCCGAGGCGGAGCCGCTCCCGAAGAGCACCGCCCAGCCTGTGGTGTTCCTAGTAAGAATCGTGCGGATCTATCTCCCATTGAGCGGGTGGGAGACCTAATCTCGGAGAACTCCGCTCGACCAAGCCACAGATCCGCAGCCTAATCGCGTGAAATATTCGCGCTCTAAGCACTCTCAGGGCGACGCCTATAGTGAACCGGCTCAAGTGACTATGCGCCCCCGAAGTCATCAACGGTAGAATCAGAAATCACCCGTGGTAATAAACGCCTCATCACGAATGGCAGCAGGAGTAGTGCTCAATCAACAGAGATCGAGTCCCCCGACTCGATCACCATCGCAGCCGGACGTCAGAGAATGACTCCCCATGGAAGTCTCGAATGAAGCGCGACGCTCCCGGAATAAAGGTGCCCGATAACAACGACCTCCCGATCCCGAGGCCGCGATAACCGAGGCGAAGAGGTCGCCTTGTCGCCGACGTGGCCGAGACCTACCGAGGTCCGGATGAGGATAACTCACCCCGGCCTCGGCACGGGCCGCTTGAGGCCGGCCTCCTAGATCCTCCGCTCGTGGAGACCGGGGCGGCGGGGCCCGGTCCCATCCGTCTCCGTACTCCTCCCGAACCCCGAGCCCTCAGACCACTCCTGGGACCGGAGCTGCACGGCCTGCCTCTCGCCGGGGTACCGAACTTGACCCGAGGTCCGAGGCGGACCCACCTCAGTGCCACCATGGCCGAGTAGGAAAAGGACACCGGGGCAGGGCTCCGCTGACCAAAGTGGGACTAGGGCACTGACAAGCTGAACCGAGGCCCACCGCCACGACAATGAGGCACTCTACGTAGGAACCCCGGATACGCACGAACTGTGGCTCAAGCAGGGGACTGTGGCACCGAGGAACACCGCAATGGGAGGGGCACCGACCAGGCACGCACGACCGGTGGCTGAGCTTCATGGCCAGCAGCGGATCGCCCAGGCACCTGACGGTGCGTGAGCGAACAAAGGGAAACTGCAAGGCTAGGCAATCGACAAGTATCAAGGCACAGGCAGTGCAAAGAATAATGTGGCTTGAAGCGTGCGTCCGGCTACCGGAGGCCTGCTGGGCGCCGGAGGCCCCGGGCTCGGGAGGAAATCGGAACGGCGGCCTGGCCATCTATCTCCCCTTTTTATAAACCAGTGGAGCAACTGAACGGCCTTGGGAGCAGAAGAGTCACCATTTCGCTATTATAGCTTAATTTGAGTCGCAACTCCGTTTCGAAGTTGAATTTTCAAATTTTAAAATACAAATAACATTAGAGTCAAAATTATTATATTAAACTATACTTCAAAATTTAATATAAGATAATATAATATAATTACAAAATTGTTAAAAAAAAGGAAAGCTACTAAATTAAGAAACTTACTAAAAATAGCCAAAGAAAATGGAAATTGATTAAATTAAAATAAAAACCAAAATTTATTGAACTCGCACTTGCCAGAACACCAAACCAGTCCAATGTCATTAATTACTCATGGTGGGTCAAGGAGGAGGATCTCCTCAACCCCTGCAGTGGCCTGAGCTGATACCTTGATGTTTGATTTCCCATGGTTGATTTTATTTTCACTGATTGAATTTGAACTGAGCAATTGCCCTACAGTGGCTACTGATGGCAATACCAAAACACCTGCTGCACCTTGGTTGGCTTTTACCTGCAATTCTCGACATTAAGCTTCCCGCATTCCGACCCACCTAACACACTTCACCGGCCACTTGATTTTCAGCTCTTCCAAATTTTGTGCTTGTTGTTCAAGTGAAATATGTTCGTACCCAATGTCATGTTACCAAATGTAAGCTTGCATTTAATTTCCATTTTGGCACCGATGATCGTGATTGGCAAAGGGCCGTAAACGGTCTTCCCAGATGATCGTACATGATTGGGCTCATTTGCTATTGGCTCTGGCAGTCGAAAGCACTACAAAATCTACCGGGTAGTAGAATTTGTCTACTTCACCAAGACATCCTCAACTATTCCCTTAGGAATCTTTGCATCGACCATCACCCAATGATAAGGTGATACTTGCAGTTTAAGTTCACCTAAACCTAATCAAGCCATACATCGAGTATGGCAAGAGGTTCACTAGCTCCTAAATCCAAAGAAAGGCCTTGTCTATGCTAGTCCCAATCTATGCTGGATCGAAATTGTGGAGATCCGTGATCTTTGTATTTGACTGGTTCTCGCTGGATTATGGTAATCGACTTGTCTCGGGCTAGGAAATGCCTTCTCTTCTCAAGGCCTAACCCCTTTTGATCAGGCAAGATCCTTCAAAACTTTGCATAGGCAGGACTTGTTTGATGATGTCCAAAAAGAGGAGTGTTAACCTTCACCCATTTTAGGACTTCTAAGATACCGCTGTCGGGATGCCTCTTTGCCTCTAAGTGCTCAGGAAATCTGAGGTACTTAATGCTTCATCGAGTCCTCCTTCGTAAAAATGTGTTCCGCTCCATTTCTTCTCCTTTCCCGGTTCTTAATGTGCTTGGGCATGTAATGATCAACCTTTTCCACTCCTCAGTAGGTGATTATAGCCTTCACCTCATCCATTCCCGAATTGCTAGATGAACTTACTTCATTGACTCTTTCTGATTTGGCAATGTTTGAGAAGGAGCCTCTTTCTCGCACTCCAAAGAATTTGTTATCTGTGATTGAATATCATGTGATTGTCAATTTTCCGTTAAGATTGCTCTCAAGCCCATCTATCCTCTTGTTCGTTGTGCTCTCTATTCAAGATTTAACTTTGTGCCATGTACATTGATCCCTTTGTTCTTTTCCACAGTTACTCTACCACCTTACTCAAATTCAATATGGCTTGTTCCACTGGAGATGAGGATGGAGGTGGTTGTGGTTGAGAGGTGGAACCAAACTGTGGTTTGGCAACCGGGGTACATAGGCTGGGGGATTGGGTTTCCAGGAGAGGTTAGGGTGATTCCTCCAATTGGAATTGTAGGTATTTCCATATGGAGCATTGAGTTGTGGAGGCTTATATTGACCTACCACGATTGCATATTCTGACATCAAATCCTTCACTGAAGGGGTCATAGGATACTGTTCTTCTGGGTGGACAGGGGATTGGAAATTGGTGCATGGATTGGCTTGTGCAGGATTTTCAGTCACTGCCTGCACTTCATGGCGCCTTTTGCCTTCTAGCTCCTCCACCTTCCTAGCTAAGGTTGAAATTCTAGCCTTCATTTCCATATCCTCTGTCAGTGCATACATCCCACTCCTAGGGTTGGCTAAAGGCCTCATTTTTTCCATTTCTCTAGGGTTTGGCTCGTCCCAACCCTTAGAAGTTTCAGCCACATAGTTTAAAAAATCCATGGCTTCACTCCGATGCTTACTCAAAAATCTCCTCTACACATGGTCTCCACACCTGCTTGGGCTAGAGACATACAACCATAGAAGTGGGTTTACAAGCATCCATGTATCAAACCCCATGGTGTGGGCATGCACCGATAGTCTCCATAAATCTCTCCCAAAGATCGGTAGAACCTCTCACCATCTTGAGCTGCAAAGGTGTAAATTTGTCTCTTCAAATTGTTGGTCTTATGATGACCGAAGAATTTTAAGCACTCCTCACCAAGAGCTCAAATTTCAATTTCTAATAATGGTCTCTGGGCCTCAAGTGAGTTAAGCCAAATCTTGGCCTTGTCCTTTAGGGTTAATGGAAATGCTTTCAGCTTAAGCAAATCCATGTCCATCATACCTTCCTTAAAGGTTGTGCATACCTCCTCAAAATCCCTTATATGTGTGTATGGGTTTTCATTTTCCATACCATGATATGTGGGAGTAGGGCACCAAATAGGGCCTCACTGCTACATCTTCAGCAGGGGGTATGATGCAAGATGGGGCACTGACTCTAGGAGGGTGGATGTGGTCCCTCATGGATCTGTAAGCTGCTGGGTTTACTGGGGTACCTGGCTGACTCTGTTGTTCCTCAGGTAGGGGCTCCATGTTTTCACTGTGTACACTGACTTCACAACCTTGTTCAATTGGTGTACTGATTCTCTGTAGTCTACCTGAAGTGTCTCTGTCCCACTGGTGCATAAACACCTGTTACACAATTTTAGACACAACAAAGAGCACAACAAACTTGGCAAAAAGGTTAGTGTTAGTTAAAATAAAACTGACTGTATGCAAACAAAATGCGCAGTAACTCGTGAAGTAATGAAAAACTTGCAAGCATAAAGAATCGAAATTCAAAAAAGGGTTGTGTTATCACCTCTACTTGTGATGTTGATCACAAGTACACTTCAACTTATCAAACGTAGTTTGGCACCATCCCCGGCAACGGCGCCATTTGATTCGCGCTTACCAGAGGGTGATGCTGAATCAACAAAATTTATATTCTATGTTCTCCTCCTACTAGCCGTAGTCTACCGTAGCATACGGTCTAGGTTTAACACGGGATGGGTTTTCATCCTATGAATGACTTGCATAAGTGTTTGAAAATGGTGAGGCTTTTGTTTGGATTTGTGGATTTGTTTCAAACAAAGGAGTTGTTTGGTTACCGACTAACCAGAAAGCTAAAGTTAATTGTGAAATGGTAACTCAAGGTTTAGGTCACTAACTTGATAACATGGGGCCAACAAGTGTCCTCGGGTCATATCCTCGCATTATGGCATATAACATATGGTCAAAGCCATAATCGGATCTTTGTTTAACTAGAAAACCTAACCCTAGAATCACTCCTATTTGAGTCAACACAGGTAATATGCACTCACAGACCCTTTTCGTTTGAAACCCTAACACTCAACCTCATTTCAAGAGGTCAGAAGGCTATCTAAAGAATATCAGTGTATCTAACAATAAGTATGCACTGTACCCTAAAGCATGGCGAGTATTGGCCAAAGTAATGACATTTAAATGATTATCCCTAATTTGAAAAGAGTGGGGAGCCATAAATCTGATTACTGTGGCATTTTAAAACATGAGGACCACTTCTGTTGCCCCATGACCAAACTAGCCACCTTCCTCTTCCAAGGCTATAGGCTTAGCCAAGCATCATGAGTTGTCATCCTCAAGGGGTGTTTAACAGCCGAGAAAATGAAAGAAAAAGGAGAGAAAGAGAGAAAAAGCAAACCACAAAATGAAAAACTGAAATTTGTCTTGAAAAATTAAAAGTTGCATAAAGTTGCTTCCAGTTTGTAAATCATGGGGGCTTATATAGGCCACCCCAGTGTATACAAGCTTTAAAATATTGGCTCATACAAGGGACAAGTATCGCCCAAAATGGGAATTAGTTTGGCGTTAATTACGCAAAATTGACGAGGGGTAGGAATTTGTTATGTAGGAGGGGTGCTGGAATGTGAAAATTTAATAACCTAGCGAATTTGTGAAGATAAGTGGAGAATTTCGAGCTGAGCGTAGTGGATTTTAAGCTGTGGGAATTTAAGCTAGCCTAGCGAAATTTCCCAATTCGCTGGATTGCAATTTTCGCTATGGTTGCGAAATTTTCGCGATCTGAGGCCCCTCTTGGGTTACTGTTCTTCACTACTTTGCCCTCTTGCATCACTTTTCATCATTTTCCCTTCATTTTCTTTGTACATCTTGGTATTTGTGATGTTGAAAAATAGGTTTTCAATCTTCATAGCTCACTTCACATATCTCGATATCAAATTCCCGAGGTATCTTGGCTCCTGAAAATGGCAATAACCTCGAAATGGCATAAGTGATACTAAGTGGACGCTGAAACGCCTCAATTGGCTCCCGATTGATCGATTAGTCTTAAAAAGCACTCAAAACCTATCTCAAATAGGGCACAAAATATCACTTTTTGGGCACTAATCACTTGCTACTACTGTATAAGGACCACTTCATTTTGATTGACTTCCTGGAAAAAGTTTGATCTGAGTTGAATAAGCGGGACCGAACTCACGCGTGAATTCTCTCCTCGAAATCCTTTGATGTGCCATTTCTTTATCATCTTTATAAATCACATCGTATCATAAGCTTCATTTCTCAACTCTTTGATTCGTTGATTGGAGTAACCTTTCTCTTTAGTAGCCTTGAAATCCAAATTCAACTTCTTGATGGCCTGCCTTATATTCCAATTCAAGAGGAAGTGACAAGGTTTACCAAAAGCGATCTTTGTATGGGGACATTCCGATGGGAGTTTTATATGCGGAGTTCTATATGTATGTGTCACATCATCAAGCTTTAGTGACCCGATCTCTTTTCTTTAGACTTATAGTCTTTTAAATTTTCTTTATCTCCTATTGGAAATCTCGACACTTTGTTGTTTTGAGGATGATAAGCTAAACTCATGAAGTGTTTGATTCCATATCTGCTCATGAGTTTCTCAAACACCTTGTTTGCAAAATGGCTTCCTCCACCACTAATAATAGTTCTGGGTACTCCAAATCTACTCAAAATATTCCTATATAAGAACCTTGGCCCAATATTAGCATCATTCTTGAGACGAATCTTGTCTCCACCGTTGGACACATAATCCACCATTTGGGAGTATGTATAGATTCCCAAATGAGGATGGAAAAGAGCCAATAAAATCTATTCCCTACATCAAATGGTGCACCACGGGATACCTTGCAAGGGCATTTCATACCTTGTGCTGATATTTCCCATTCCTTGGCATTGATCACAAAGTTTAACCCATGCAAAACAATCCTTGAAAATGGTAGGCCAATAAAATCTTGCTTGGAGAATTTTGTAGGCTGTTTTGTCTCCTGCAAAGTGTCCTCCATATGGTGATGCATGACATTCATGTAATATCCTGCCTTGTTTACTTTATGGTACACACCTCCTGATTATCATATCGGTAGCGTCTTAAATGTAGTGGAGTAAATCCCCGGATAAACGATGTACGGAGTCTCAACTTTTTCTCTGTTGGTAGGCGAATTTTGGTGGCATAACTCCTGCGCTAGAGCCAGCCATACGGTCCATGGATTCTTAAGGTGTCACTAGGGAAGCATCCTTGGTTTGTTGCGAGTTGAGGCAGTTACTTGACTGTGTTCGGAATTCTTAGTGAGGCATTTATGTTTGTCTGAAAAATCTAAGTGTTGGATTTAAAAGCTTCCAACTCAATAAATTTCTATTCATGAAGGTTTAGCAGTCTTTTGTTATCCCCTATGAACTGCAGCATCTGCTCCTCAAAGGGTTGGGTCCTCTTTTGACCTTGATACTCATTTCTACTTTCTCCTATTTATTTGCTTCTTTGGTGGAACAGCAGTGGTTGATACCCTTTAAAGTGCTTTGCCCATGTCTTGGGGCCTGTGATGCTCCTCCACCATATGAGAAGTTCTCATGGTTCCTTAGTCTTTGGATTATAATGTAGGCAAGTTGGGATTAGGCTTGAAATGATAGCTTCAACTGTTAATTCGGGTACTTGGCGCCATGACTTGATAGGGATCCTCATCGGTGGTCCCTCGGCGCTATTCGATTCCTCTTTCCACTGCTCCAATTTCATGAGCAGAGTGCATTCTTTTCTCTTGACTCACCAACTTGTGCATGATTACATCAAGTTTTGCTTCCATAACAGTCATTTTATTGAGCTTAATGAGCCCACTCCCCTTTCTTTTGTTGTTGCTCCTTGAAGATTCAAACGGAGCTTTCATGTTGCATTTGGCCAGGTCTTCTATCAACTACCTCGCTTCCTCTGCACTTTTTCGCTTAAATGCCCCACAATAAGCTGTGTCTATTATGCCCTTAGAGGCATCATTCAAGGAAGTGTTAGGCTTGATGTCCATTTTGAGTCTTCGGCTATCTGTACATAGGACATCTCTTCAGCAGCCTTTTGTACCTTTCCTAAGTAGTATATAAGCTTTCATCCTCCCCCTGTTGGAACACAATTATCTCCCTTCTTCTTTCAGAAGTGAGGGATGGGGAAAAAAATATGCCAAGGTAGGCTTCTACCAGCTCTTCCCATGTATTAACTGAGCCATATGGCAATGATTCATACCATGTGGCTGCAATATCTCTTAAGGAAAGGGAGAGAAGTGTAGTCACGATCACCTCTGGTCTTGGATTTAGTTTGAAACGTGTTGGCCATCCTGAGGAATCTGCCCATGTGCTCATTAGGATCTTAGTGGGATGGCACATTAATTGGTCTATTTGCACCATGGTGATCGAGTCTTTGGTTTAACTCAAATTTGTTAGCCTCGCCGCAGTTGTTTATTTGTGAATATTCTTGGATAACTGGTCTCCAGAAATCCTCCATTGTATCATGCATCGAAAGCCTTTCTACTGCTGTTTCTTGTTAAACTGTCTGACCAATTCTTTAATCTGCCATTTTTGCTGTTTTTGCACTTCTGACCTTCCTTAAGTTACTCAATGTTCTTTCCAATTCAGTATCTAAGGGAAACAGATCTGATTATGTCTTCCTATGCATGAAACAACCTCCTGAAATGAAAATATATTGATATTAATTGGAAATAGTGGTATTAAAAATCATATATTCCTTAAGCTCTCTAAAAGATCAGTAGCTTATTTAGCCACTGTTGTCAAAACTATTTTTGTGATTTTCTTTTGTGAAATAAAGAAAAATGTCAAATTAGCATTTCTCTTTTTTATCAGAATATTGATTTAGTCAACTCCTTTCAATCTCGGCAACGACGCCATAAAACTTGTTTGTCTGTTTTTATATAGACTAAACCCCTCAATTTAACACTTATACGAGTCTTCTGATTCTCTGTAAGTATGTCAAGTGGAATAGAGTTGTTTAAAATGAATAAAACTGATTTTGATGTTATGGAATTATAAATGGGTTTAGTTTATGACACTGCAAGTGCACTGGTCATACAAGTAGTAAATAATGGATGTAAGTCCGGATGTCATTCCACAGTGTGAGTTTTGAAATCAACTATCTGACTTTACTCGAAGATCCAACTATTTGAACCTCCTTATAACGAGTTTATATTTAAATTTTAAAGAATCATTGTCTAGATAATACATTTATGAGCAAGGGAAAATTGAATATAAAACAAATAAAATTTTGTACACTAAATAAAGCGAATTTGAATCATATCTGTGAGAATTGAACAACTATCCAATCTTTGTGAAGCATTGATTTTGCATTTTGACCCGATATAACTCCATCTGATTTTGGATATGGTTATCGAAGGAAGGCGACGAATGACAGTTTTATCGTGAAATTGCTGATGGTATGGCTTGCTTTCAAGACATGGATCTAATGAGTTACTTGTATTACGAATATTCTTTATAAGATGCAGGTATTTTTTTCTTTGATACTTCATACCCATTTCTTAAAATGCTTGATTTCTTGCTTCCTAAGACTGCAGTGTTTAAAATCTCTACAAAATGATTGATGACTCTTCCTTTAAATCTGATGGATCTTTCTCTTTCCTTGATTAGTTTTTCCAACTAACATAAGTTGAAGGTCCTTCCGTGGGTGAGGTGTTATCTTTGATTATTTGAGTGATAAATAATCCCTTCGGCTTCAACTATGAGTGAATTGAAATTTGCAAGTGAACTCTAAGAGCTCATGAGTTTCTTCAATGGTAGTCTAACATACCCACCAATTGAATGTTCCAAGCCCTCGGGAATCTCCATCCTACTGTGTTAGCCTAAGGGTCTCCACGGAAATCGACGGGATACAATCTTTGGAAGAATTTTCAGATACTACTTTTGGGAATAAATGAATTCAAGAACAACATCAATCAAATAAATCCCCAATTTCAGGTAATTCTCTCTAATTTATGCAAAAAAGACTGTAACTAACAATAAATCCAAGCTAGTGGAAGCTGCGCTTCTCAAAACTACATCACATACAACAATGGAGCATTGATCAAATACACCAGCTATAGTTGCAATAAACTGATACGAAATGAATTCCAGAATTCATCAGTACTTCATTAATTCCAAGCAGTAATTGGAAAAGAGAATTAAAAAATTTAAATCCAGCTTCAACATTCTGAACATATTATTGGTTCATATCTAGAAAAGAAAATAAGAAAAAAAATAAAAGAAAAAAAAATATATTCTAAAATATACAAATGAGTTGTCTTCTTCCCCAAGGTTCTGGTTCTGAAAAAACAAGGCTGCCTCTCCTTTTGTGAGTACGTATATTTATAACTTTTAGAGATTGGGCTTGATTCCAAGGCTCTAGGTGGATTTCCCCAATTTTAATGGCCCAGTTCGCTGTTCAGGTCGCAACCTTAGAAGCATGTCGTGACTTGTTGAATATGTTGTGACCTCAGAAAGCTTGTCACAACATTCTTTTTCTTTGTTCTTGCAATTGTTGAGTTACGACCTGATGTTTACTGTTGTGACTTGTTCCTTGCAGTTGTTGATTAGTGGTTGCGACATGAATTCTTTGTTGCGACATCATTGACTCTTTTGTTTAGTCATGTGTGTCACAACTTGTAAATTCATGTTGTCTTCTTTTACTTAGCATTTTTTCCTAAGAATCATCAAATTGCAGTCGCGACTTGAATCTCTGCGTCGTGACCATGTTTAATTGCCAAAAGTGATGACTCTTGTTACGACAACACTTTCTTATTTCCCAGTCTTTGTGTCACGACCTCAAGTCTATGTCACGACTTGGCTCTTTCTTTCCTTGATTAGTGCATGTGACCATAATTCCGTATCGCGACATTTGTCTTTCCTTTAATAGATTACGTATCGCGTGACAATTTCATGTCCGCGACCAGAATGCATTTGTCGACCAATTTGATCCTTGGTCTAGCCTCCCTTCATGTTGCGACATCATTTGTTTGGTCTCCTCCCTTCTTGCACGTTGCAACTCAAAACTTCCGATCTATTTATTTTCTTGTCGCGACATAGGAATTAGGTCGCAACTAGGTTGTTTCTTATCTTACTGCAATTCCTGTCGTGACCTCAAAAGCATGTCGCTACAGTTCTTTCTTCCAATCTTGTAGTAACCTCATTTTTTAGTCGCAATAGTTTCTACTCAATTCCGCTTCTAATTCTAGTTGCAACCTAGAAAGTGCCGCCTTCGCGGTAGGTAGTGGCCCTTCTCACCTTGTTCTTGTCGTAGTTGCTCAAACTTAGTCACAACATGTTTTAACTGTTCAGCTCATTTTAATGTCGTGACCTCAAATCCTTGTCGCAACAGCTTTCGTTGGGCCTTAGTATGACTTCATGTCACGACCTCGATCCTCTGTCGCGACTTTGTTTTGTACAGTCTTTAATTTTTCTCTCTCGCGATTGATCATCAGGATGTCGTGACATGCTTTAGGCCTTTGTGTCACGCCCTAGATTCAGATCAGACCAGGGTTGTGGATCAGGAACCGAGTTCGGGAGTCTTGAGAATCGGGGCTGGGACTCTTTACACAAATTTTTTAAAAAAACGAGGCTAGTACTGTGGGTATGGCCCCTGGCTTATAATTCAAAATCATATCAAAGAACTACCAGGAGTGAATTGTCCATCAAAATCTAGACACATATAGCGAGTCCATTTACATATATAGCCAGACTTTTACATTCGTCGAGCCACCAAGAACCTGCATGTGGTGACATGCAGTGTGTTTGTGGCCATTATGCGAAGTCTTCGGATGTCTTCTCCACTGTACCTATCACGGATTAAAACCCTTTAGCTTTCGCTTAGTGGAAACATTCTTATCTGAAACATACATATAGATAACATTAGCAAGTATGGAATATTCGAGCATTCACATAATGAACCTTCTACAATTACTTGGAAACTATACAGGACTTATACTTATACGTGCGATCTTATACTTGCGGATCTCCATTAGGATTCTGAGCTTATGCTTATTTAGAGGTCCTTATGCACGTCACTGGTAGCATATCTATTTAGGACCTCCCGTATGAGTTTACATGACTGTATGCCACCATAGGGCTTATACTTATACTACGGAGTTTACACTTATTCGGAGGTACCCGTAGGTACTATAAGTCGAACAAATCAGACTTATACGAGATACATGTCGGTGCTGGACATTAGTCCATAGCGAAGTCTGAATCTATATGATACATATACTTATTTTACCGTCACGAGTACCCTTAGGTACTCTTGGACTTTATACTTGTTTTACCCCGTGCGGGTACCCATAGGTACTACTGGACTTATACTTATTAGGATCTCATGGGAGTTCTGAGTTACTTCTTATCACGAGAACTTACTTATAACGGACGTATGTTCATTCGGGGATCAGTGATTACATCTTATTCTTAAGCTCACGGAGTTTATACTTGTTCGGAGATACCCGTAGGTATCACGAGATTATGGAGCGTATGTAAGTATTGGAGCTTATTCTTGTCTTAGGATCTTATTTTGGTATTCTGAACATGTGCTTGTCTTACGGATCTTATACGAGTATTCTGAGAACATGCCTTGTCTTACGGATCTTATACGGAGCTTGATACGGTACAAAAGTACCCATGGGGTACTACACAAATTCATTATCTGAGAGAAGGTCCCAGTCGAATTTTAGTTATACTTATCGTGCGGATACGAGGTACTCATAGGTACTTTCTGAAACTTGTACTTATATTGCGATGCGGAAGTACTTTCGTGGGTACTCTGAGTTTGTATATTCGGATACGGGTACCGTAGGTACTCTGAGATCTTAGTAAAGGCGAGTGCCGAAGGTACGACGAGGAACTTAATCAGTTCGAAATTTTCAGTGGGTACTCTAGGAGACTTAAGCGAAGACAGGGACTTAATTAGAGACGGAACTTATTGATGGAGCACCAGAAGTAGGTACTACGGAGCTCAAATCAAGGACAGACAATCGAAACAGAACTTATTCAAATACAAGAGTGCCCTTAGGTCACTGAACTATTCGGACATGACGGAACTTATTCGTATACGAAATTGCGAAGTGATTCACGAGGCAGTCAAATACGGGATTGCAGTAGGTGCCCTACGAGACTATGGTCCCGGAATTTTAGGTATGTACTACGGGACTTAATCGAAGCGGGGAGTTAATCGGAGGCAGGGTGCCCGCCGGTGCACTCTGGAGCTTCATCGAGAGGCCAGACGGAGACTTAATTAAATCACGAGAAGGGTACCGTAGGCACTACGAACATTTTTCGAGATACAAGAGTGCTGTGGAACTCTGAAGGCTTAATCGAGAGGCAGGGTACCGTAGGTACCTATAGAACTTATTCGGATATAGGACTTGGGATGCAGGAATTGCAGTAAATTTCAGCGGAACTTATTCGATTCTGAGTGCAGAAGTAGGCACTATATAGAACTTTTAGAGGCAGGAATTACGTGATTACTACGGGACTTTGGTCTGAAGTACGAAGTGGTACTACATAAGGGCCCGAGATCGAGGATCACCGTTCAGATCTTTACTCTTATTCTTTGTCGATTGTGTATGTATACGTAATCGACTACTAGACCCGATTATAAGAAATGAGTAGGGCCCATGATGCAATAAGTACTAGAAGGTACGATACGATCTTGAGGTGCCATAGCATAGCGAGTCAAGTCTGACGAGTCTTGTAGCACTAATGGGAGACGAGAGTGCCATAGCACTAATCAGAGTACCAGTACTAATCGAATCTTAGGAGCACTAATCGGGACATCCACTCATTCATTCTTTGGTCCCAGAGGTAGTGTATGATCCTTAAATCTTTCATATATTCTTGTTCCTACATGAATCATCTTTACTCGAAGTGGAATCTATTCCAATCGGATCATCAAACTCAAGTTATGGCATTTTTCATGCCAACAAGCCAGTTTACGATTTACCGAGGAACAGTTTGCAATATTATTTTCCAGGGCCTTGTCTTGATATTTGACATGGATCTTTGTGCTCCCTTTAAAGTTAAGGTGCTAAGGGTTCTATTCCAACTGGAATCACCCAATTCGGAGCACCGGAACTCAAGTTACGTCTGAAACATCCTGGACTTCTCTATGTTCAAAGCTGGAACCAGAATTTGGCTTGCACATGGTCCCACTTTGAGTGAATTTTTAGGCCACTTAGGATCAGAATTTGGTGATTCTTACTCTTTAAGTTTTGTTCTCCTTGAAGTCTATTTTACGTATCCACTTGAATCACTCAAATCGGATAAGAAATAGGCAAGTTATGGCCCAAAATACGAAAACTGGTCGAAGCGGGGAAAACCGAACGAGGTTATGCGGTATGTTGGCCAAAATGACGAACCAGGAAATTTAATAGTACAAGCTCAAATTGTACGTACCGCTCACCGAAATTGCCCGAGAATGTGTATTTTCCTTGTTTTCCATGTTTTGATATCAGATCAACTCTACACTTCAAACACATCAAAACCATTTCAAATTCCTTTGGAATCTCTTTTCTATTCAATTCATCTCTCAATTACATATCTTTGCAAAAAATATGTCAGTTCTTCAAAACAATTCTAATATGGGTTAAGACCCATACACAAACCAATTATGATGATTAGTTAGGGTTTGTTCCAAACCCTAACTCAACTACTCATAATTAAACCATGAATCCATCCACAAAGGAAGGATTCATTTTCATCTTATCTTTAGTGTGGGTTCCTACCCACCACTTGACATAAATTTTGGGTTAAGGATGAAGTCTAGAAAAAACCTAGATTTGGGCAAGATTCGCAACCATCAAAGCATGGAAATTCATACATAAATTCCAGTTTTACCACACCTTTTTGGCTTGATCTTGGCTTGAATCCTCCTTCTTCCTCTTCTCTTCTTCTCTTCTTCTCCCCTTCTTTCTTCTCTACGGGTTCTCTCCCAATTTGAGACCAAATTGGTCTTTAAATCCCATGGATTTGATAAGGCCATGTTTGGCCCTTAAATAAAACCCATTTGGAGTTAACTCTTTATTTTCCCAAATAGTCCTTCAATTCTTGGCCATTTATAGTTCAATTTCCTTTTATGGTATTTTGGCCTCCTAGTCTTGCACATTAGGACTTTACGCCCCTTTGGACCAATTACAAAATTGTCCTTAAGTTTTTGTAACTTCAGGGTCTCTCGTTTTTCCATGTTTCGCATTTAACTCACGAAACATTCAGGTGGAAGCTTACAAAATGCCCTATACTGTAGCTTGACTAGAGACATATTTAGGGTGTACAATTCTCCCCCTTATAAGAATTTCGTCCTCGAAATTCACACTCTAGCATGTGCTTGCTCTATATCAGATCCTTTCTTTTCATATCTTTTACAGAAGCTGGAGCGTGACTCTCACTTGAGCCATCAAAGCTCCATCAGAACTACATCTCCTGTCTTAATCTTTCGGAAATTTGGATTGAGTGCTGATTCATTACAGTCGATATACGAGCAGGACATCGCGTGGAAGCTGACACATTACTATCTGGTGCATCCTTAATCCCGAGACTTATCGAAGCGCCTAAACCTGACTCTGATACCACCAACTTGTCACGCCCAGATTCGATTCAGGCTGATTGGCGGATCAGACGAGTTCGAGGTCGCGAGAATCGGGGCCCCAGGACTCTTTGCAGATTTTTTTTTTTTTTTAAAACCCGGGTGGTACTGTGGGTATGGCCTGACTTATAATAATTCAAGTATATCAAAAGAACTACCCTTTGGGTAGGTGTCCATCAAAATCTAGACACATATAAGCTGAGGTCCCATTTACATATACAAAGCGAACTTTACATTACAAATCAGTACAAAACCTCACATGTGGTGAACCCTTCTGGTGTGTTGGCCAGTGCGATGTGCGGAAGTCTTCGGATATCTTCTCACACACATGCCTACCTGCGGATTAAAAACCCCGTGCTAAACTGCAGCAGTGGAAACATTTCTTATACGAAACATACATACGAGATACTTGATACTTGAGTATCGGAATATTGACGTCACATAATGAACTTATACAATTACTTGAAGTTATACAGGACTTATACTTATCACGTGATCTTATGCCTCAGATCTCCGTAGGAATTCTGAGCTTATGCTTGTCGAGGTCCTTATCACGCGTCTGCGGTACTTATATCTATTTCGGACCTCATTATGAGTTTACGAGGACTTATGCTTATACCATGGGGCTTATACTTATACTCTGGGTTACATATTCGGAGTGCGTAGGTACTATAAGTCGGGTCATCAGGACTTATCTGGATACATGTCGGGTATGGACATTAGTCCATGGCAGATTACGGATCATAACGGATACATATGCTTATTTTACCGTCACGAGAGTGCCCTTGTACTCTTGGACTTATACTTGTTTTATCGATCTGGGAGTACCCATAAATTCACCCTCTTGGACTTATACTTATTAGGATCTCTGTGTGAGGATTCTGAGGTGCTTCTTATGCAGGCTTACACTTATAACGAGACGTATGTTCATTCGGGACTCAGTGAGGTACATCTTATTCTTAAACTACGGGTTTATACTTGTTCGGAGATGCAGTAGGTATCCGCGAGAGATTACGAAACGTGTCTTGGTATTGCGAGCTTATTCTTTTTCTTACGGATCTTATTTTGGTATTACGAGACATGTACTTGTCTTACGGATCTTATCTTTGGTATTCACGGAACATGCACTTGTCTTACGGATCTTATAAGACTTATTACGGTACAAAAGTACGTAGGTACTACGCAGATTCATTATCTGAGGTCCTGAGTCGATTTGCGGATTTATACTTATCGTATGGATGCGAGTACTCATAGGTACTACAAAGCTTGTACTTATATTACGTACGGAAGTACTCGTGGAGTGCTACGAGTTTGCGCTGACCAGTCTGGGTGCAGAAGTAGGTACTGCAGATCTTGTCGAGCGAGGGAGTGCAGAAGGTACTACAGACAATCGGTCGGAGAATTGCTTTCGTGGGTATACGAACTTAAGCGAGAGAACTGAAGGGACTTAAGTGGGGCGGAACTTGTTCGGATCTGGGGAGCACAGTGGTACTCTGAGAACTAAATCAAAGACGGGGACTTAATGTCGAAAGCAGAACTTATTCAAATACAAAGTACCGCCAGGTACTACGGGACTTGTCGAATCTGGGAATGAGAGCTTATTCGGATGCAGAGGAATTGCAGTGCGTGCACTCTGAGAACTTAGTCAGTCTGGGAGTACCCCCGTGGGTCTTCACGGAATATCGAATCGGGAGTGCAGTAGGTGCTACGGGATATCGAGAAGCGAGGTTAATCGAGAGACGGGAGTACCCATAGGTACAACACTAACTAAATCGAGGAGAATGAGGAACAAAACTTAATTAAATGCGAAGGGTACGTGGGCACTACGAACATTTCGAATCTGAGAGAGTACGTAGATCTTCTGAGCTTAATTAGAGGCGGGAGTACGTAGGTGCTACGAGAACTGATACGATATAGGACTTATCGGATGCGGGTGCCGAAGTAGGTACTCACGGAACTTATTCCGATTCTGAGGAATTTTGTGGGCACTCTGAGAACTTTTTCGAGAGGCAGAGGAGTACCCGTGATTTTCACAGGGACTTTTCGGATCTGGGAGTACGTAGGTGCTACGGGACGGATCGAATCGTTGGATCTTTGCTCTTATTCTTCTATTCGAGTGTCTTATCATATGTGCATGCATTACCTAGACCAATTATAAGAAATAGGTAAGGATGCGGTACAATAAGTACCCGAGAAGGTGCGATGCGATCTTGGGGTGCCATAAGCGCCGGCGAGGAAATGCCGAAATGCGAGCGGGAGTGTCATTAGCACTAATCGGGACGAGTGCCATGACACCCCTAATCGAATTACCGGTGCCTAATCGGGAGTGGACACTAATCGGGGCGATCCACTCATTCATTCTTTGGTCCAAGGTAGTCATATGATCATAAATCTTTCATATATTCTTGTTCCCTCTATGAATCATCTTTACTTTCGGAAGTTGGAATCATTCCAATCGGATCATCCAAACTCGAGTTATGGCATTTTCATGCCAACAAGTTGTTTACAGATTTTACTGAGAAACAGTTTGCAATATTAATTTTCCAGTGCCTTGTCTCAATATTTGATACTGGATCTTTGTACTCCTTTAAATTTAAGGTGCTAAGGGTTCTATTCCAACTGGAATCACCCGGTCGAACCAGGAACTCAGTTACGTCAGAAACATCCGGACTTCTCTATGTTCAAAATGGAACCAAATTTGGCTTGCACATAGTACCACTTTAGTGAATTTTAGGCCACTTAGGATCAGAATTTAGCGATGCCTATTCTTTAAGTTTTGTTCTCCTTGAAATTACATTTTACGTAGCCACTTGGTCGCTCGAATCGGATAAGAAATGAGCAAGTTATGGCCAAAATCTGGCCCAGGTCGAAGCGGAAGCCGGAGCCGGGTTGTGCGATGCAGCCGCATGTGCAGTGCAAAGTTAGCCAAAATGACCAGAATTCAGTGTACGGTACAAGCTCAAATTGTACCGGTACCGCCCCTCACCCGAAATTGCCCGAATGTGTATTTTTCACCCCATTTTCCATGTTTTGATATCAATCAACTCTACGCTAAACACACATCAAAACCATTTCAAATTCACTTTGGAATCTCTTTTCTATTCAATTCATCTCTCGATTACATATCTTTCTTTCCAAAAACATATCAAGATTCCTTCCAAAACAATTCTAATATGAGTTAAGACCCATACACAAATAATTATGATGATTAGGTCAGGGTTGTTCCAAACCTAACTCAACTACTCATAATTAAACCCATGAAATCCATCCCTGAAAAGGATTCCATACCCATCTTATTGCCATGTGGGTTCTACCCACCTTACTTGACATAAATTTTGGGTTAAGATGAAATCCTACTTAAAAACCTAGATTTGGGCAGATTATAACCATCAACATGGAAATTCCTTACATAAATTCGAGTTCCATACCTTTTTGGCTTGATCTTGGCAGATCCTCCTTCCTCTTCTCTTCTTCCTCTTCTTCTCCCACTTCTTTCTTCTCTCGGGTTCTCTCCCAATTTGAGACCAAATTGGTCTTTAAATCCCATGGATTTGATAAGGTATGTTTGTATAAATAAAACCCATTTTTGGGTTAACTTTCTTTATTTGCCAAATAGTCCTTCAATTCTTGGCCATTTATAGTTCAATTTCCTTTTATGGTATTTTGGCTTCTAGTCTTTTTACATTAGGACTTTTAAGCCCCTTTTTGGACTAATTACAAAATTGTCATGGTTTGTAACTTCCGGGTCTCGTTTCCATGTTTCGCATTTAACTCACGAAACATTCAAATTAGCTTACAAAATACTCCTATACTATGTCGAAAAACGACTAGGTATATTTCGGGTGTTACACTTTGCTCCAGCGTAGTTGTCGCAAATTATCACTCGTCGTGACTCCAAAACATCAATCGATGTGATTCTGCCAGACCTCAACCGGCCCCGTCACGACCTAGTCGCTTAAGAATAACGCTTTCTCGGGTCCTTGCCGAATTTCCATTTCTGCTATAAACCTCTACTAAATATAAATTTGGTAAATCCTCCATATTTCTGCATAAAACAAGCAATTATATTGTGAAACAGAACAGAAAAATGGATTAAAAATCAATGAGTTTTCAACTCATCAGTTGTCCTCCGCATGACTCGCATATCTCCCAAGGGTTAGTTTGAATAACATTTACTACTCCTTGTTGTCTTTGTAGTTGTTTAGTGAGTTGTGCGACATGGTTGACCAAGTTGCTAAGGACATCTGTGTCCGGGACTCCCATAGCCTTCCTCGGTACTCCCTTATCCCTCGGCCACTGGTTACTATTGGTAGCCATATCTTCTAGGATTCCATATGCATGATCTGTAGTATTCTTCATCAATGCACCCCCTATTAAGGCATCTATAATTGTTCTGGTAGAATCACTCAAACCATTGCAAAATGTATGCACTTGCATCCATCTAGTTAACTTGTGATGCGGTCATCTCCTCAACAATTCATGAAACCTCCCCCAAGCTTCAGCTAGGTTTTCCTCCTCCAAATGTCTAAAAGTGTTAATCTCTTGCACCTACTATGCAATCTTTGAAGGAGGAAAGAACTTGGTTAGAAACTTTTGCACTAATTCATTCCAAGAGATGATGGAGTCCGGGCGCTTGACTTGTCAATCCAGTGTTTAGCATTGTCACTCAAGAATAGTAGGACCAGAGCTCTAAGACCTTCATCTCATACTCCATTGTATTTGATCAGACGTGATATCTCAATGAAGTTTGTTAAATTTGTGTTCGAGTTCTCACTTGCTAGCCTATGAAATTGGATGTTATGAAGCATCTGAAGAGTCATTAGTTTCAACTCAAAGTTATTTGCTTAAATAGGCGGTCGTCTTATAACAGACTGGACAATTGTAGGTGGTAGAGCGAACACCTCAAACAGCATATGAGGGTCATCTGGCTGTATGAATGGTCTAGGGGCATTATTCCTACCATTGTTTCCATTGTGTCCCCTTTGCGGCTCATTTCACTCATGGCCCTGATCCTACTATTCCTGATTCTGCATAACTGCTTGATGTCTCACTTATGCTTCTCTTTGTTCTCTATGTAGTTTGTTTGTGGTTCTCTCTAGCTTGGGATCGAAAGAAAGTAGTTCGCCTTGACCTTATCTTCACATGCACACAGATTAGCCCCCTGAAATCACAAACAAATAGGAGAGACCAAGTCACAAGCACTAGTGTAAGGAAAATAAAATAAAGTAAAATAAAAAAAATTGATCCGAAGTAATATTTAGTGCGTTGTTGTCAATATCAACACAAAAAAACTTCTCCCCGCAAATCTGCCAAATAGGTGTGTAATTCTGGCAGAAGCGCAGCTCATCACGCCGCAAGTATATGTGTCTAGTTTACATAGTATAGTGGTTCGCCAAGGCGTCGCTCTACGCGAGTATGTGTTGGCTACTAAAATTAGCTTTAAAATATTATTCGACCTCAAATCGTAGTGAATCGACTAAATCTAGAGAAAACTAATCCTAAGATATCATAAATCAATTAATGAAACTGTGGTTTTGCTTTCGCCCGTCACACTCGATGAATTTTAACCTAGATAGATTATTCATTCAAGATAATAGAAGGTTCATACTAGCGGGTTGATAGTGCACTAGCCAGATCATTCTCTCGAGATATATTTACCATCCTTGATGGATATATTGCATCTACCTGACGCCCCTGGACTCTGAAACGCTTAAATGTTTAAACCCTAAATGCCACACCTAGAACCAAGATATCTTTATTCATTTATTGACCTAGTGTTGCTCCCCATTCATATCCACAGGGATCATCATCTTGATCATGAGCTCGACAAAAACACTCCATTCTTGAGAGCACTACCATGTGAGTTAAAAGCATGAAATAAGGAAATGGCCCGAGAAGAAATCCATAAATGCGAATGAAAACAATGTAGTAATTAATCCCATACAGGCATAGCGAGGCTACGAAAAAAAACTTGAGTAAATGCAGAACATAATGGTGTTGGTACAACCATAATGTAGAAATCATTAAATATTTGAAAGAAATATGAAACAAGAATTGCACATGATGTCCCCGATCCACACTTTCAGCCGTCTCTCTTTTGTTTGTCAATCTCGAGTCCTTGAAAACCTTGTGGTTGTATGCATGACCTCATGAACTCCCGAGTCCTCACATTTATGAAACCATCGATGCCCGATCGTCCCAGTTGGGCTTGATCGCCCTACATACTTGAGCATTGTTGCCGGGTTAAAGGGTGCCCTCTTGTGGCCGGGCATTGCTCTATAGCGGGAACTTAAAATCTTCAAAATGTGCCCCCCCAGACGTTGTAGAGGGTTTGCCACATTGGGCCTCTCTTGCTCTATTTTCAACACCTTTACGGGCGTTGTGAGCGATAGCGCTATAGTGGGGGATTTGCCTTTATGTAATTTCTTTGTGTGAAATTCCTCTCATGTAATTTCTTTCTCTTCTTTGCTTTCTTTTTCTCCTCCTTGCATCATATAGCGTGCCCCTCTGATAAAACACACAAAATTATTTCGAGAACATGCTAAGATTTAGTGATAAAAACTGCCCCCTTAGCTCTCATCGGGGATGCACCATCATCTTCGGGTATTTATGTCATTAAGGTTATCTTAGTTCTTGGCACCAACACATATGAGTATATGATACAGTTATTCATTTCATACATATGGATTGATATGCATGGACTTTAAGGCGATAGGAAGCTTCTGAAAGGGAGAGTACGACTTTCGAGTTGGTAATGGTGTAAGAGTTGCAGTTGTTGCTCTGTGGAAGTATCGTTTTGGAACCTCCTAAGTGATCTTTGTTTAAATTTGGAAGATTATTATTTATGTCCCCAGCATTGATGAGGGAACATGATTTTAGTTTCATGTTTGAACGAGAAAAGGTTTTGTTATATTTTGTAACAATGTGATTGATACAATATGATTAATCTTTATATTGGTGGTATTAAGCGATAAGTTATGTATTAGATAAGTCTAATCCAATTTTAAATGTTAGTAATGATAATAAGACGAGATATACGAAATCATCCTACTCATGGCATTGTCGCCTTGGCCCCGCAAGTGAGAGACGCATGACTAAGTTGTACTATTGTGGTAGCTTAGGGTCATTTGATTGTGAATCATTTGATAAGTGTGAATCTTGCTTGTTAGGAAAAGATGACCGAGTTTCCCTTTATGGGAAAGGGTGAACATGCTTATGGACTATTAGACCTAATACATTCCGATGTTTGTGGTCCTTTCTCCATTAATGCCAGAGGTGGTTTCGTCTACTTCATTATCTTCATCGATGATCGTTAATGATTTGGGCACTTGGATCTTACGAGATACGAATTTGAATCCTTTGAAAAAGTTCAGAGAATTCATAAATGAAGGAAAGAAACAACTTGGGAGAAGTTTTCAAATCACTTAGACGAGATTCAAGTGGCAAATGCAAACGAGTTTTGGGTTATCACGGGGATAATAGATTTTATCCAAGTGGACTCCGCCTTACCTGACAACCCGGTAGTGTGGTGAAAAGGACAAGCTAAACTTGTTAGCTTGATAAGGTTTATGATGGGCAAGGAGAATCTACTCAAGTCACTTTAAGGGAATGTGATTCGTGCCACGGTAGGGTGATCGGGCTCGACAAAATTTGTTTCCTATATTCCTCCTACTGCCAGTAGTCCTAACTGGTGTTATAGCGATCTGGTCGAACACGGGGATGGGTTTTTCATCCCACTTTTGAATGGTCGCATCATGTTTGAAAATGGTGAGACTTTTATTTGGATTTTTGGATTTGGTTAAAACGGGGAGTTGGTTGTTCAGATGCGAAATGGCTTAAAATGAAGTGTGAAATATGGTAACCTTGAAGGCTTGGGTCACTAGCTTGATAAAATGGGGTTATTAAGGTGTCCTCGGGTTATTTCCTCGCATTAGGGCAAATGACATATAGTCAAGGCCAAAAGCAGGATCTTTGTTTAGCTATTAAACCTAACCACTAAAACACTCCCCCATTTGGAGTCGATCAAATCACGAGCATTCAATGTTCCATTAGTTTGAAAACCCTAGCATTTAACCTCATTTCTGATGGCTTGTAGTGACATCTAAAGAATGTCGGTGCATCTGCCATTAAGAATGCACGAGCGCAAGCTGTGATATTGACCAAAGGAAAGGCGTTAAATAGCATTAAACCTAAGTTAGGAAAGTTTGGAACCATAAATGCATTTTGTTTCATTTAAAGCATGAGGACCTTGCCCAGACCACAGCATTGAGCTAGTAACCCTCTTCCAAGGCTTTGAGGTTTAGCGAAGCATCCGCGAGTTGTCATCCTTAAGGGGTGTGTTGACATCCACAGTGTGGATCTGAAAGAGAGCAAAATGTAACCTAAAACCAAAAGTTGTTCGATTACCCTTTTATAAAGAGTTGGACAGCGAAGGTCTCAAGCTGAGCACAGAATCAATTTCGTTACTTTAGCGAAATTCTTACTTGAAACTGGATTCCAAGCTGCGAATAAAAAAAAAATAAAAATTTTATTTAGGTAAATTAACTAAATAATAAAAAAACAAAAATCAAAAATAAAAATTTAAAAATAAACCTAAGAATAAAAATAAAATAAAATTAAGATAAGATTACTAAAAAGGAAAGTTACTAAAACGGGAAGTTACTAAAAATAGCATAATATGAAAATTGACCAATTTTAAGCAAAAATAAAAAAAATTTGAGCTGCAGTTTGGTTTCAGTGGAGACCAAACCAGCTCATTCACCGTTTACTTTCGTGGAGGAATTCGGGAGGCTCCTTGACCGTGATGATCACGTCTTTGCGACCTTCATGCTTGGTTCTTGTTGACTTTCTTCTCCTTTGGGTGATTTTGGGGCGACCCGGTGGCTGCGGGGAGCGATTGATGTAAATGACTCCCGATCAGCTAGCCGTCTTGGTTTTACGGTCTGCTTTGCAATTTGGGGGCTTTTGGTTTCCTGCATTTTGACGATTAAACGGACTTCATCGGCTCCTTGCTTGTCGTCTTCCCTTTAGTATGCTTGTTACTTTCGAGTGAAAATATTGAGCTCAGTATCATGTTGCCAATGTAGGTTGCATGACTTCATTTAAACGATTGATTATCGCATTGGCGTGGCCCGAATGGTGCTTCGGGATAATTGGCACATGATTGGGCGCTTCTTTATTGGCTCGGTGTCGAGCCACTACAAAATCCAGCGGGTAGTAGAGATTTGTCCACCTTCTGACACATCCTCAACTATTCCCTTAGGAATCTTCGCAGTCGATCGACTGATGAGAGTGATGTTGGTAGGCTTAAGCTCTCTGAGCCTAGCCCAGCATACCTTGAATATGGCGTGGGTTCCCTGCTTGGCCACAGTCTAACGATTAGCTGTACATGCAAGTCCACGATGTTGAGGCGAAATTGTGGGGATCTGGATCCCTTGTATTTCCAGCTGGGGTCTTGCTGCAGATGCTTGACTTGCTCGATTAGGAAGGCTTTCTTTGATACTGTCCTTTGTGACGTACACAGTCGCTAAGAACTTTGCATAGGTTAGGACACATTTAATCATGTCAGCTTGATGGAATATTTACCTTCACTTGCCCCTTAGCACCTCGAATTCGGCTTGGTTTGGGATTTTTTCTTGCCTCTTAGTGCTTAGGAAATGGAGGGGCATGTTTAACTGCTTGGATCTTCAGCGGTGTACCCTTTCGGGCTCGGCTTCCTTTTCCTTGCATGTTTCTTCGACGGTAATGAGCCTTGGTTGCTCAATTTCTTTTGACTCCTCGAAGTGATGATAGCTTTCAGCCGTCCATCACTGAGTTGGCTGGATGAAACTACCTCGTGAACTCCTTTTGGATTAGGCGGTGTTTGGGAAGGAATCTTCCTCTCTTACATTGCCTCAGCCAGTTGTTAATCTTTGTGATTGAATGCGTAGGTTATCGATTTTCGATTAAGGTTGCTTTCTCTGCCCATCTATTCTTTTGTTGAGTACTTTCTCTGATATCAATTCTTTTTGTGCAATTGTACGTTGATCCTTTTGTTCTTCCACAAAGTGCTGCCACCTTGCTCCGAGTTTAAGATGGCTTGTTGACGGGGAGGATGATGATGGCGTGGTTGAGATGAGGAACAGCTGTTGTTTGGCGCAGAACACGTAGGTAGGGGATTAGGTTTCGGAGAGGTCGGGTGGATCTTCGATTCGGTGTGCGTATTATCGTATGGGGCATTAGGTTGTGGCTTGTATTGGCCACGACATTAGCATGTTCGACAGCCGAGATCCTTTGCGAGGAGCATTCGTATAGTGTTCTTTGGGTGGACGGTGGGGCAGCGATTAAGCATGGGTTGGCCTGTGCGTGTTACTAGATCCTTTGCACACTTCATGGAGCCTTTTTTCCTTCTAGCTCTTCCACCTTCCTTAGCAGGGTTGATATTCTTGCTTTCATTTCCATGTCTTAGAAAATTTAAAATTCCTCCTTTGGTGAAATTTGAGGCCTCATTTTCTCCACCTCCGCTGGGTTTGGCTCATCCGTCCTTGGAAGTTTTAGCCACATAATTCAAAATCCATGGCTTCATCTGGATGCTTGCTCAGGAAGTCCCCTCCACACATTGTTTCCAAAAGTTGCTTCATGTCTGGAGACATACCACCATAGAAGTAGTTTACAAGCATCGAGTGTAGTGACCATGATGTGAATGACCTTGATGGTCTCCGTGAGACCTCTCCCGGCATTAGTAGAACCTCGTTGTCGAGGGCGCGACAAAAGTGTAGATTTGTCTCTTTCAAATTATTGGTCTTGTGAGCGAAGAATTTTTTAAAGTGCGCGCGGCTACCCTTGACTTCTACGATGGTTCTTGGTCTCGATGAATTAAGCCCGTATCTTGGCTTTGGCACCTGGTCGATGAAATGCCTTGACCCAAACAAATCCATGTCGATTGTACCTTCCTTAAAGGTTATAAATGCTTCCTCAAAATCCCTTATGTGTGTGTATGGATTTTCATTTTCCATACCATGAAATGTGGGGCGGGGCACCGGGTAGGGTCTGTTTCTTGCTACATCCTCGGGAGGTATGATGCGGGAAGAAGCAACTCTAGGAGGTGTATGTGGTCCCTCATTGATCTGTATGATGTTAGATTCACTGGAGTACCTTCTTGACTTTCTTTGTTCTTCGAGTAGAGGGATCCCATTTGATCAACGTATTTTGATTTCATGACCTTGCTCTTTGGGTGTACTGATTCTTTGTAGTGTCTGCAGGCCCATCTCTATCCCGGTGATGCATAAACACATTGCCTGAAATGAGGCCCAAGCGAAAGAACCTGGCAAGCTTGCCCAAGGATAAGTGTTAGGCTAAAACAACAATTAAATGGCGTAAGAATAAACACGGTGCGTGCTTCACTAAATAAAAGAAAACTTGTAGTTGAACAAATGAAATTCAAAAGGATTAAAGGTCACCAATACTTGTAATGTGGATTACAAGTACATATCAAACTCATCGTCAGTAGTTTGGCACCATCGTGAGCGTAAAGAATTTGATTACCGTGCCATGGTAGAATTGATCAGAATCAACAAAATTTGTTTCCTATATTTCTCTAACTGCCCAGTAGTCAAGCTGCTGCGGTATAGCGATCTAGGTCGAACACGGGGGATGTTTCATCCTGGTGGTCGCATCATGTTTTGAAAATGGTGAGACTTTTATTTGGATTTTTTGGATTTGGTTAAAAACGGGAGTTTGGTTGTTCCTTTGGGTAGCTAGGAAATGGCTTAAAATGAAGTGTGAAATGGTAACCTTGAGGCAGGTCACTAGCTTGATAAAATGGGGTTATTAAGGTGTCCTCTGGGTTATTTCCTCGCATTAGGGCAAATGACATATAGTCGAGGCCAAAAGCCCAGGATCTTTGTTTAGCTATTAAACCTAACCACAAAAACACTCTATTTGAGTTATTCGAATGCGAGGCATTCAATGTTCAATTAGTTTGAAAACCTAGCATTTAACCTCATTTCAATGGCTCGTAAATGACATCTAAAGATGTCGGTGCATGCATTAGAATGCACTTGAACCACACAAAAAAGCATGACAAGTATTGACCCAGGAAAGACATTAAATAGCATTAAACCCTAAGTTAGGAAAGTTTGAACCATAAATACGTGCACATTTCATTTAAACATGAGGACCTTCTTAAACCACGAAACCAAGTTGGTAACCCTCATCTTCAAGGCTTTGGGGCTTAGCGAGCATTTCTTGAGTTGTCATCCTCGAGAGGTGTGTTTAGCGGCCAAGAAAATGAGAAATAAGAGAAGAGAAGCGAAAATGTAACCTAAACCAAAAGTTGTGGGGAAAGCTTGGATAAAAGTAAAAGTTAGGGTTCTGAGTTATAAGGTGGCTTATATAGCCAACTTGATTATGTGAAATACCAAAATGCCTAAAATATGATTACGATAGGAGACCAATGGTAATTAAACAAAGCAGGTCGTTTGAATCAAAACATCAAAAACACGAGGCGTGATTTTGGCTATCGGTGAATTTAGCTATCATAGCGAAAAATGCAAGAGCATAAGCGAAATTCAAATTTTTTTATTATGCACGATCTTCGTATGATAGCGAAATTTAATAACAGCAAAAATTTGTGCATAGCAAAAATTTCGCTAGGATTGCGAAATTTTCGCTATGGTTGCGAAATTTTTGCAATCCTTGCGAAAATTTTGCAATGCATAGTGAAAATCTGGTTTTGCCTCTACTGCTTCCTGCTTTGCCTCTGCATCTCCTTTTCATCAACTCCACTTGACATTTCTTCATTTTTGTTGATGAAATCCGCAGTAATTCTCGGCATTTGCTTTCAACTTCGACATCAAACTTGAAGTGACAAGTTGATGCTCGCGAAACTGAAGTACAGCAGACTGAAAGCGGAATCGGTGAGGTACTAAGTGGACACTGCACATGTCAATTATTTCGATTCATATGATTAGTGCCAAAAGAACTGAAACCCCATCTTAAATAGGATTCGAAATAGCACTTTTTGGGCACTAATCGGGAGAATGCACATGAGACTAATGTTTAAGAGTGTTAAGCGAGGTCTGTCGAAGTCGATTGTGGTTACTCGAATGGGAAATGAACCTTGAGGATCCACTATTTTCTCACCTAAAATTATAGGGTTGTTCTGCCTAGAAGAAGCAAAACCTGTCAAACAAGTTGGAGGCTAAATTTGACAAGTGTTTGTTTATAGGATATCGTATGGAAATTTTGGATTTCATTTCTACAAAACTTTGGAGCAAAATTTGTTTGTTTCAAGGTATACAGTCTTCCTAGAGAAAGAGATTCTTCTAAGAGAAGACAGTGGGAGCAAGGATGTTCAAAGTGCTTTCAAGCAGGACACATATTAAGCCGACTTAATCTAAGGTTGTTATTCATATTAATGAAGTAATATCTGATCCTTCTAAAACATAAGCACATCATTGAATATTAGGACACGTACTGTTCCAAAGAAATATAGATTTCTCATTAGTGAATAGTTGAACATATTACTCATGGAGATTAATGAGCCTACTACCCACGATGAATGTTGAATAGTTGAGTCGGCAAATGGCTTGAAGCCATGAAATCATAAATGGATTCCATGTGAATCAACGAAGTATGGACTTTCGTTGAGCGCGGAAGGGGAAAACTAAATAGGGTCTGATAGATCTTCCAAAACAGGCCCGACATGGAAGGTAATGTGATTACTTATAAGAAATTTAGGCTTATAGCAAATTTTATTATCAAGGCGAGGAATTAGTATGACGACACTTTAAGTCTAGTAGCCATGCTTAAATCCATAAGAATACTTCTTGCCATTGATTCTCATTATGAATATGAGATATGGCAAATGGATTTGAAGATGGCTTTCCGCAAAGGAAACCTAAGTAAGGATGTGTGTATGACCTGGCCAAGTCTTCACACACAGAAATGGCGGTAAAGTATGCAAACTTCATATATCCATTTGCAGGTCATGAGAATCTAGGAGTTGGAATATCAGATTTAAAACCCGATCGAAAGTTTGATTTTCCACAAGAAGGTTCGGATGCCTTGTATTGTGTGGAGGGTTGATTACGAGTGTGAAGGTAAAACGTTCCTATTTGTTGATATGTGGATGACATATGACTTAATGGAAATGACGTCTCAGTGTTACAATTGGTCAATATTTTATCAAAGATACAATCTGTAAATATATATTGGTTATCGAACATTCTCCATGAAAGACCTTGGAGAAGCGACCTACATATTGGGATATAGATCTATAGAAATAGATCGGGAAGGTTGCTCGGTCTTTCACAGTCTACATACATGGCTTAGATGCTGAAGAAGTTTAGCATGGAGCAGTCCAAGACAGGATACAACCCCATGTTGAGTGGGATCACCCTTTTGAAGCTCATGTCTGAGATCATAGGATGAAAACGAAACATGAATCGACCCGTATGTAATGATAGGATCAATTATGTATGCTATGTAATGTCTTGATGAGCTTAAAAGTCATCATTTTTGATCCATTTTCTGTTTGATTTAATGTAAAAGGAATAATTAAGATGCGAGAAATATTAAGAAACTCACGAATTTGTTGTTGCGAGGAGTATAAAAGAAAGAAGAAAATGCGGTGGAAAAATACGGCAAATGGTGGAATAAAAAATGCGAAGTGGTGGCGGGAATGGAAACAAATGGTTGATTCATTGATGCGGTTTGGGCTTACCTGATCCAGTTATGAGGTCGCGACATCGGGATAAGTGAAGGAAGTAAGCAAGCGGTCGCGGCAGGAATCACCGGATAAGCGCGGTGAGTTAACGAAGCGAGGAATGATGTCGCGGCGACGCTCGTGATGTCGCGACAGGGTTGTGTCGCGACTCGGGATGGAAATTAAGCGTGAGAAATCGCCTTGAGTTTATGTAAGCGAGGGTTTGGAAGGATGAGGCGAGTTAGCGGGTTGTTGTCGCGACCGGAAGGGCGGAGGTAGCGACATGTCGAAGCGGCCGAGTGAAGCCTCCAAAGACATAAGCTGATGTCGCGACAAGAGATTGAGGTCGCGACATCATGAACGATCAGTTGAAGGCTGCAGAAGACTTGAGCTGATGTCGCGACATCAGGAGAGACCAATTGAAACCTGCAAAGGCATAAAGTGATGTCGCGACAAGGGATCGATGTCGCGACATCAATTTATCGGAGTTGAAGACATTGAGACTTAAGTTGATGCTGTGACGTGAGATCGATGTCGCGACATGGATGATGTCGAGACGAGAGATCAATGTCGCGACATGAGCGAAACATGGAGCGGCTTCTTTTGAATCCTGGCGCATTGGAATTAGGGCCCAGCGAAACCACATAAATAGCGGCTACCGGGATGAAGGCGGCTTGGCGACCACGGGGCGGAAGATGCGGGTAGGCTGAAGCTCATTTTCTTTATTTTCCTTTTAGTTTTCTTTCTTTTCTTTCTTTTCTTCAATGTTGGTAGTTAGAGATTAGATTAGATTGCTCGTTCTAGTTTTCGATTTTTATTTTACGGATCACGGGTGTTATCGTTTTGACGAGAAGCTGAATCACGAAGGAATTATTCTTTTCAAATTACTACTGGAATGTTTGAGGTCGGACAAGTTTGCGAATTCGACTCTTCGGTTTCGAATTGCAGTTATTATGATCGGAGGAATCTTTGTAGCGTGTAATTCGAGTAATTGAGGAATCCGACTTCCATTAAGTGAATGCTATGATCGAAATTATCTTTCTTTTGTCGTTTCTAGCGACTTGAATTTCGGTTTATGATTAGCCACGGTTTTGGGTTTAATGTTTTCACGGATCGAATATCGGTTTCTTATACCGTTTAAGATTTGTTTCATTGCTCACGATTTCAAGGAGGTCCTCACGGGTGACAGGAAGACGTTCACGAGTTATGAACATTTCTTTGAAAGGTATATTAACTGCTTTATTAGAGATCTATTGAGCTTTAGTAAAGTTTACTTGGATAAAATCCTCTTCTCACTTGAAATCGAGCAGTTGGTGAGTTATCAATTTAAACGTGACAAGAGTTCACCTCGGTCGGATGAGTGAGGCGATCAGAGTGTTAGGCGAGATCTAATCGAGGAGAGGGTGATCTATTCACAATTTCGAGAAGAGTAACTGGAAGTTGTATATCCTTGCTTGTGCATCTTGGGAGCTAAAGGTTTGGAGTCCATAAAATGGGTATGAAGTATTGCGAAGAAAATACCCAGTTAAGGAAATCCTTTTAAAAAGTAGTTATCTCATTCCATCTTCGAAAGAATCGGGAAAAATTAGATAATGAAATGTAGTGTGGAGAGATCCGACTTCTTTGCTTCGCGCCTTGGGCTGATTTTAAAACTGAAATATTCGAGTTTTATCGGGATTAACTCACGAGGAATTGGTACTTCACTATGGCAGTATACTGGATGTGCTCTCTGAAAGATAATTATTCAGTGTCCGTTTATTTTCTTAACTATTCTTTATTCTTTATTCTTTATATTCCGAGTTTATTTGATTGTTCATTTATTTTACTCGTGCTAGTATAATTTCGGTTGCTTAGTACGGACCCCGATATCACTTTATGGTCCCGAATAGTACGGGCTTGAGTAGTCGGGGTAGTTGATTTAAAATTCTTGAGATCTACGTGGGATCGATATACGGACTTATATCCATTTTATTACTTGTCGACTTGTGCACTTGCGATATGTCGAGGCCCAAAACCAAAATTGAAAATGATTAACTTTGCAGGAATTTTGAGTGCCAGCGAGTTTTTATGGTGCGATTTAGGGGATTAGACAATAGTCCTTTGTATTGGTGTGCGACTAAATTTAGCTTATGCGTTTTGGTCGGTCGACATGTATTAAACCCAGGCGTATCATATGCTCTACATGAGATTCCGCAAGCGAGATGCAATTTGACCTAGGTGAGAGTCATTTGGTGGTTGTCAAGAATATCCTCAAGTACTTGAGAAGCATTTAGGATGTATTCTTAATTAATAGAGATGGGGATCTTATAGTAAGATGTCAACTGTTGATACGATGGGTGACTCTAAATCTAAATCGGGTTAAATATTTCACATTGAAGGATAACATAGTCGGTTGAAGAGTTCCAAGTAGGAGATGACCTTGGATTCTATAATTGAATAAAAATTACATTATTTGCTTAGATGGCAGCTTAGGAAGTGGTTTGGACAAGTTAGTTCATTTATGAACTAGGAGTGATCCCTTGCATTGTTGATCTGATACTATAGTATTAGGATAATGATGAAGCCATTGCGAAAGCAAAAGGAACCACGGTCTCATCAAAGGTCTAAACTAGTACTCGGTGTGATGCCATTTGATTTGAGAAATCTTTGGTGATCATGATGTAAAAGATAGAGATATATCGGCGGTCGAATGCATTCGGTCTCTTAAGCCAAGCCACTTCCCGGAAAAGTATTCTCGCGCGCGCAGATGTAAGATCTGAGCGATTAGTTAAGCGTGGGGTGGGAGTTTGTTAGAGAAGTGCTCTAAAGGCGATCGCCATTGGCACTTGTTAATGCGCGTTATATGTTATTTAATATGTAAGGAAACTAGCCCCGTTAATTTAATATTCATACGTTGAATTGATATAGATCTTTAATCAGATTAATGAAGTATGATACATAGCATGTATGAAGGAAATCATGATGGGATCATGATAATAGGATTCTTATCATGTGTAATTATGTTAATGTCTAAATTATCCCTGGTCATAGGATCAATGAGACTAAACATTATTGATCCGGACATACTAGCACATGTTATACTCCTTGATTAGATCAAGCAGTAGATCTTATAAATTGTGATCATGAGTTGATGAGAGTTGACATGTGGATGCTTGCTAAGTGTAGCTAAGTACATTGGAGACCTACCATGAGCTAATCATATGAATCATCTATTTAAATGTAGATGACTGTCTCGTCATAGCAATGGTGCAAATATCCTTAGACTTGAGGTGCTCAAGGATATCTTGGATGTTGATTCTGTACTTTGACCACTATCCATTGCCTCTTGGAGATTGCTCTTTGGATGATAATCGAGTATAACTTGCAGTGTTCGAAGGTAATTGAGTAGCCAATAGAGGATTCACCACTCCCAATAAAGGGAGGGTATACCTATGGCCTTTTGTCAGAATTATTACTAGTGAATCTCAATCAGAGTGGAAATGCCATGAAGAGTGTCTTCAAGTGCATAACTGATGAGTAATGTGTTCAGGGACAAGATCAAATATCACTTAAGGCTAGTTGCGGCGTAGCCAATCTAGTGGGAGCTACACATTATCGGAGTCTTGTAATGAATGGGGGTATAGTGGTGAAGAAAGGACGAATTGCGCGGTATTTGTCTATGGAAGGGTATCCAATCAAACCACTAACTCTCAATCAATTGGGGGTCATAATATGTTGCTAGATGCCGCTTATGACTTGCTAGGTTCAATAGTTGAATCAAGTGGCCAACATAACCGGAACCTAATGGGTCACACACTTAGAAGTGTATGGAGTTGATATGAAACAGATTTGGATGTAATCCAAATATGAGAGAGTTTATTCTCAAGAATGGAATGTCACGGGATTAATAGAATCCGGGTTCGAAAGTCGTCGCTAAGAGAGATAACAAGTTTGGGCTTGTTCTTTGGCTTAAGGCCGACGAAGGAACACGTCATAACACATAAGGATACGTGTAGCCCATCATCACTTATGATGAATTTTAGGCATTTCATAGGTTAGGGTTTTCCTATAAAAGCACCTTTATGGAAAACCCTAACACACAACACATGCCATTTTGATTTTCTTCTTTTATATCCTATCATTTTAACGATGAGTTAAGCTGCTGGACACTATAATTAATTATTTTTAAAGAGCATATTGATGCTCCTATTTTTATATGGACACAGGAAACCAGCTTTTCCATTTTTAATGTATATAGACATATAAAGAGAAAGGAGGAAGATGATGTCATGCTTAAGATATTTGGTAGGCACGCTGATAAATGAGGCTAGTAGGTCCCACGGAGTGATATTGGATGGATGATAAAATGGGTAATTAGAATGCATTATCGGGGGATATTTTTTTCCCCGAATCTCATAATTATTTGCGGCACTAGACATTTCTCATTTCCATTATTTTAACTTCTAATCATTTTTCTCAAAACCCTAGCCGCCATCTCGGCTTGTGCCGAGTTAAAAAGTCTCGGCTTCGTGCTGAGTTGAAAGAAGTCTCGGCTTTGTGTTGAGTTAAAGAATGTCTTCATCGTTGTTGCAGAAGCAAGATAGGAACCAACAGGTAACTATGGAATCTCTCATGAACCTTTATGAAAAGATCACTATTAAGGATGAAGATGAGTCAGCCTGGTCATGAGGCAAGACGAGCAGGAGGCTATTCAAAGTAAATCGAAGTGGTGCCTGGTCGGAAAGTTTTTAACGGATAGAGATAACAAATTCCCAGGCCATGAAGAACACGTTGTCGGCGTTGTGGAGACCAGTGATAGGTGTTTTTATCAGGGCAGTTAGCCCAAAACTCTTCATATTCCAATTTTTTCATGAACTTGACATGGATAGGGTCGTAAAAGGAGGGCCGTGGACCTTCGACAGATATCTCCTACTCATGAAGAAGCTAGATGCAGAGGAAGATCCAACATAAGTGGAACTTAACAAAACCGATTTGTGGGTACAGATTTTTGACATGCCAGTAGGACTACAATCAGAGAAAGTGTTGCGTGATGTGGGAAACTTTATCGAAATCTTTGTGGAGTCGGATCCAAAGAACCGGGATGGAAATTGGAGGTCATAATTGCGATATCGTGTCTCAATGGATGTGCAGAAGCCGATAAAGAGAAGATGAAAATAAAAACAGGTGGGAGGGGAGTGGAGTTGGCTAAATTTTAAATATGAAAGGCTGCCAATGTTCTGCTTCTATCGCGGAGTGATCGGCCATGCAGATTCCTATTGTGAGAAATTATTTGATAGCCCAGGGAAAGTTCTGGAGATGCATTACGGTACATCGAGTTTCAGGCAGCAATATCGGAAACCGTTGGTTTCGGCATATATACGGCGGATAGCAGTCTTGGGGGTGTCCAAGATGGTAAGAACGGCAAAAGCATAGTTGAGCAGGATGCAGAAGGAAGGGAGGGCGGAAGAAAGGGACCCGGAAAAGGGATGGAGGACTTGGAAAACAAGGGAGATTATTCTAGCTAGTGGAGGTGAGTTCGGGAATATCAGTCATAATCTTGGAAAGATGGGAGATTCCAAAGGTGCAAAAGGGGACCTTTCCATGATAGGTCAACCAGGATTATTATCCTTCCAATACGGACCAGCAAAGGGAAAAGGAAGGGCTAACAATAGCAGCGCATGAGGTGAGTCAGAATTCGGATATGGGAGGTTCGAGGGTAATCATGGATCGTGAAGTTTCGTCTGATATTAGCTTGGCGGGATCTGGCAAACAGACCCGCCTGATCCAATGAATTGCTTAAGTTGGAACTCTCGTGGGTTGGGCAACCCACGTACAGTTCGTCGGTTACATGACCTCGTGGCAGGGTACAAGCCCAAGTTAGTGTTTCTCATGGAAGTTAAGACGAACATGGAAAAAATGGAAGGAATAAAACGTAGATTGCGGTATGAGAGGATTTTCTTTGTTAAAGGAATAAATCAAGGAGGTGGGATAGCACTACTATGGAAGGAAAGAGAGACAACAAAATTACTGGGATTCTCAAGGAACCATATAGACATGATACAGATGCCAAACTTACTACCATGTTGGAGATTCACCGGCTTCTATAGCTACCCTGAACACCATCGTAGAAGGGAGTCATGGTAGTTCCTGAAGTCTCTAAAGAACCAAAGCAACCTCCCCTAGTGTTGCATGGAGGATTATAATGACTTGCGATCATAGACAGAGACGAGAGGAAATGCCATTCATCCTCACTCACTTATAAGGGGGTTTAGAGAAGCAGTAGAAGAGTGTGAACTGGAGGAAGTGAGGATGGCAAGACATCAGTTCACTTGGGAAAGGTCAAGAGGTAGTCCGAACTGGGTAGAGGAGAAACTGGATAGGGGTTTGGCAAACGGAAATTGGCATGAATTATTTCACCACAGCTCGTGTGCAAAATGAAGACACCTCATCTTTTGACCACACTGCTTTAATCTTAGGAGTGGGGGGCCGAAGTCCGGGTGGCTATAAGAAGTTCCTCTTTGAAAATAGTTGGATCGGCCAAACCGAGTGCAGGAGTATCATAGTCCAGTCCTAGGGGAAAACAGCAGGGGAAGCCATAATAAAATAGCTAGAGACTTGTGCAAACGACCTTACATCATGGAGTAAGACCCAAAGGAGAGCCTATAAGGGACAACTACCAAAGTGTCGGAAAAGAATAAACAACCTAAAGGCAAGTGAGGACTCGACCACAGCCCAAAGCATCCGGGATGCTCGGCTTGAACTCAACACTCTAATGACTCAACAGGAAACCTACTGGAAGCAGAGAGCGAAGCAACACTGGCTGAAACAAGGTGACTTGAACACAAGATCTTTTCACAGGTATGCGTCACGGAGAATGAGGAAGAATGCAGTTATGAAGCTGAAAAATGATGAGGGAGATTGGGTTGAATGGGGCTAAGGCCTGGAGGCATTGATGGCAGATTATTTTAACAGCCTATTCACTTCTTTGGGCTGCACTACTGAACCAATAATACGTTGTGTCCAGAAGAAAGTGACTGAAGCCCAAAATAAAAATGCTCTCGAAAAAATTCAAAGAGAGAGATTAAAGAGGTAGTCTTTTCCATGCATCCAGATAAATCAACAGGGCGAGACGGTATGAATCTAGGTTTTTACCAGTCATATTGGGATATCGTTGGGGCTCAGGTCACTAATGTAATATCTCAAATTATACCATAGTAGTTTATTACAGTTTAAGGTATAATGTAAGTTAAAATTTGCATTTCTTGAAAATTAAGTGTAACGTGGGAAAAAGATTAAAATGGTATGACAAATTAAAGACTTAAGAGACATAAGTTAAGAAGATTATATGTTCAAGTATGAATAATAATAAGTTGAATTGCAAATAGAAGAAATGGAAGGACTAATAAATAAAAAGGAGAAATTTAAGTCCAAATGTGAGATTAATTCTAGAATGAGGAATTCCTCATTTTGGCTTAAGCTAGGGCTACGGTTGAGAAAAGGAGCCAATTTTGGTTTGATTCTCTCATTTGTCTTGGGTTCTCTTTGTTCAAGTGGGAATGAAGGAAGAAGAGAAGGAAAAAGAAAGCTAGTTTTGAAGGTTTCAAGAAAAGCAAGGTATGAAACCTATATGTATGGAAACTATATGTATGAAATAAATGTATGGAAATCCCTCTTTGTCTATGTTTGGGTTAGGAAAACCCTAACTCATAATAAAGGTGTTTTTGGTTGGTTTAAGTTCGGTTTGAAGGTTGATTTGTTTTGGCTTTGGTTTGGAGATGTCCATTAAAGGGAAAATACCCCGGTATGTTTAACTCGACACTCGCCTAGGCGAACCCGAGGTTTGAGTTTATGAACTTTCTGATCCGCCTAGGTGTAGTAGTGTTTCGCTTAGGCGAACCTCTCCGCCTATGCATAGCATTGTTTCGCCTAGGCGTACCTGTAAATCCTGTTTTGTTTTCTCTCTTTCGTTAATTCTAGCAATCATCCATTGGATTAATGGAGGATCCTAATAAGTGAATGAAAGGGTCCGTACATGTATACAAGTGATATGAAAATGCTCTTTTACTTCGCCTCGGCAACCCTGCCCTTGGGCAAACATTGTTTCTTGCCCTTATTTGCTAATGTGATTAAGAACAATATAACAAGCTCAGTAATACATATAATGGTATGCCTCTTTTGGAATCGAATAACGAATGAATAGCGCGCTGATTAGTCTTCTGTGAGTACGCTAGTCTTCTGACATACGATACGTGGAGGCGAACACATCTACATTCGGTGCTGCTTACTTCTACTAGTGCTACAACATACGGTATGTGGGCGGGCACGTCTCTACATTTATCTTAGACACCTTTATTCGAGTGTGTATCGTACCTTGATACCTCACGTGTTGTGTCCCTCTCATTCATTATTTCATGTCTATACAGGCAAACATTTATGTGATAAGAATCTGAATAATGTGATATATGGAAATAATTATATGAAATCACAAATGTGATTCTGTTCTATAGTGTACCTAGGTACTCTTTGTCTGAATTTACATGATTACACACTCCTGCAGGAGATATGAAAGTCGATATATGAACTATTGAATCATCTTGTAATTGAGGACCCTTCTTTGTGGTCATATATGTTATCTGTTCCAGCAGCATGGATGTTTCGTCAGTGTAGGTATGAAGATGACATCTAAGACGTCGCATTCGCGAGGCCAACAGAAATAGTCCACCATATGTAGGTTTTTACTTTGTTTTGTAATGTAAATATAATATTTTTGTAATAATTGAGTACATAGAGTTTGACCAGTGAGACTCATGGAATATATCCCATGACATTTTGAACACTACTCACCCCTAAATTGGTAGTTTCTGAGTTATATTACGATATATGAATTTATATTTTGAAGTGCCTCGCTAATGTTTGAAAATTAGGTAAAAAGTTCCTAATCAATAATGGCCTTCCTTACGTCAGCCTAGGCGCAGGATGAGAGCACTATAACCGAAGCATGTCTGAAGGTGTTGAATAATTGGAGTGCTATAGGGTTTGAATGAAACCCCATATTGCTCTAATACCAAAGAAAGAGAGCCCCGAAAAATTGGTATATTTGAGACTAATAGCGATGTAATGTCCTATATAAAGTGGTGGCTAATACTCTTGCTAACCGATTAAAGGGGATTCTACCGGAGGTAATTTCGAAATCACAAATCGTGTTCATCCCGGGCAGGCTCATTACAGATAATATAATGATAGCATTCGAGATGTGTCACAAATAAAGAAAAAACGGCAAACACATATGTCAAAGGCGTACGACAGGTTAGAATGGCAGTTCTTGAGGGCAATGATGTTGCAACTGGGGTTCCAAACAACATGGGTGGATTTGATAATGCAATGTGTTTGTTCAGTGCGCTACAAGATCTTGCACAATGGGACATAGATTGGTCCAATCATCCCAAAAAGAGGGCTTAGGTAAGGTGACCCACTATCCCCTTATTTATTTATTATTTGTGCTGAAGGTCCTCTCTCAAGGCCATGCAGGCTACGGTGCTCATTCACTGGTGTAGCATAACAAGAAACGCCCCCTCAATTTCTCATTTATTTGTCACCCAAAACAATAGCTATTTCTTCAACTTAAGGCATACTTGAGAGTGTAGCTATGTACAAAACTGTTTAAGTCAATATGAGAGAGCATCGGGACAAAACATTAACCTAGAGAAGTCTACAATATCGTTTAGCCCAAACGTCCATGAGACAGTAAAGGCATATTTGTGTTCAGTGCTAAGGTGTAACTCAAGCCTTGCGGAGAAATACTTAGGTGTACCAGCCATCATCGGACGAAATATAAAAGTTGTGTTCACCTATATCAAAGACAAAGTATGGAGAAGATTATGCGGATGGAATCATAAACTCCTTTCGCTAACAGGTAAAGAAATAATATTGAAGGTAGTGGTGCAAGCAATCCCATCATTTGTAATGAGTGTTTTCCTTCTTCCCATCTCTTTATGTTCGGAATTAGAAAGAATGATGAATTCCTTTTGGTGGGGTAGAAACCAAAGAGAACAAAAAGGAATTAATTGGGCAACATGGGATCGTCTGTGTCTACCGAAAAAGGAGGGAGGGTTGGATTTTAAAAAATTGCTCCTTCATAATGCGTCCCTTGTAGCCAAGCAAGCGTGGAGACTTCTCTCAAAACCCCACTCCCGGGTAGCGAGAATATATGGGGCCAAGTACTTTCCACAAGGTCGAGTGACAAAGGCAAAAATTAGAACAAGTCCCAGTTATATTTGGAGGCGCATCCACAGTACCCTCAAACTGATAAAAACAGGTGCAAGATGGCGGATTGGCTTGGGAAAAAATGTCGAAATCTGGAATGAACCATGGCTTCTAGATCCGCCAGAACCTACAATTCAACCACCCCTAGTACAAGGAATGGAGAAAGCTACAGTGAGTTTGCTAAAGGCTAGCGATGGGTTAAGGTGGGACAAGGACATTCTAAGAGCCTTATTCAACGAAAGAAATCGAGACTTGATTGTGAAAATGCCATTAGGCCTCAAAGAAGAAGAGGATACATGGTCATGGCATATGGAGAGAAAGGGTGAGTACATGGTGAAAAGCAGTTACATGTACCTCCATGCCACAAGATTAAACCACGTCGGAGGAACTCGATCAGATAAGGAATCTAGCCTTTCCAGTAAGAATTAAGAATTTTTTATGGAGAGTCGGGTCAGATTTGCTCCCTACAATGCAGGCTCTCTTTAGGAGAAGAATAGTGTGTTAAAACTGTAGCCCGTAGGAGGTCAAAAACAGACAAGACAATAACAGCAAATGGGAGCAGGAACAGGAATCGGAAGATTGCTGGACGACAGGTTTAGGACCGATGGTGTACCTATAAAACGAGCACCATCTTGGAGAAAACAAAATCAACTAAGATTTGTGAAAAACACTGTCCTTAGGAATTTGATTCCCCAAGATACAACAATTTTTCAGAGTCGAGGACCAACTCTAGAGTAGGTACAACATAGATGAAGATAGATATTCCAAGTTGCCGAAGAAAGATGTTATGTAACATTAGGACCCGTTTGTATTTATAGGCAAAAAACTGGTTTGAATTTCAAAAATATGGTTGTTAGCCATTAAAAATAAGAATTAATTCAAAACGTTATAAATTAAATGCAAACTTAATTGTTATAATTTGAATTCAACCGTTTTATATACACAAAAATCATTGGAGCAAAACCGAATGTGTCCCATATATATTCACGGGCAGGGAAGGGGCAAATCATTCGATTAGCACTAAAACAGGGCTTTTGGCCCATTTCTTGTGCGCGCGAAGACCCTCATCTTCTCAAGTCGTATACAGGCAATAATTGAGTTTTAGTATATAAACTCAATAAATACTCTGTCTTTTTTCCATGTGGGACAACACTTTTTGTTTTGAAAAACTATTGTTTACAACATAGTGGACAATAGCATCTGCCCATGTTGCAATGAAGCCCCAAAAAACACCTTGCATGCAATCATTAAGTGTAGAGAAGTTCAATACATATGGAGATAAGCACTAGTAGAGACAACTCATAGCAGTACTTGCCTAAGAGAGAGGGGAAATTGCTAATTCGCATTCATGGAATATTGAAGTGAACTAATGATTAGTGATTTTAAACATAAACCAAATTTGATGAAAATTAGCAATTCTAAAGCCTTTTCAGTCGTAGTGGAATTCCATAAAACTTGTTTGACCTAAATTTTGTGTGTTTAGCCCAGCACGAAAAAGGGACCCATTAAATTGATTTTGGTATAAATCACATGCAAGTGCACATGTCATACAAGTAATAAAATGAATTTAAGTCCAGATATCATTTCCACAATGATTGATGGTAAATCTAAAGATCAAGTACCCCATCTACTCAAAATCCTTACTATTTGAACTTCAGAATTTAGAAAATGATTAGGTTTTAAACTAAAGCAAAAGTAAAAACTATATAAAATTCTATAACTACATGTAAAGAATTCAAATAAATGGATTGGAAAGTTCATTGGAGTAAAAAGTAACCTTTAGGAAATAGATTAGTGTACGATTATGAATTTACGTATCATTTTAACATAGTGTCATTAGTTTGGGAAATCTAAACTTGTCGAATACAATTGGTATAGTTTGGTTCTCCATAAACTACATACATTTCACTAATTAGAGATCCATATTCCTTTTGGATACATGGGTCTAATTACTTACTTGTAGAATGGAAACCTCTTTCTAAGATCTGGGTGTTTTTCCTTTTCAGTACTTCATACCCATTTCTTAGGATTGAAGACTTTTTTCCCCTACAGACAGGATATTGCAAGCCTTCTCCAATCTAATTGGTAACTCATCCATCTAATTTGATGAGATTCTCTATCTCCTTGATTAGATATATGCTAACACGGGATCAAAATCCTCTCGCCAGTTAGAGGGGAGAAACCTACGATCAGATTCAGGTGATACATCATCTAACTATCCTCACACCATAAGTAAGTCATTGATCTGCTCCCAAGTGATTTTTCGAGTTCACTTGTTCCATAATATTAGTCTAACATACCCCCCAGTAACTCTTTGCATACTCTCGGGAATCTCCATCTGTGTCACTCGAGGGCTTCACGGAAATCAAAGCAAGATCTGATCCTTTTAAGGTACCTGTGTAATATTACGAGCAAGTGAAGCCAAAGAATAATACCGATTAAATAAATCCAAACATTGACTATGACGCTTCTTTGAGTTGAAGCGAAAATAATAATCAACGCATCGATCCATTCGAGATGGAGCTTAGTTTTCAAAGTTTATCCTGAAATAACAATGACTAGCGATCGGTATATTCCTTGAAATTACCATGGCTGAAATAGATAGACTCGAAAATTTCCAAATTCATTTAATCATACGAGTAATGAAAAACATAATTTTCTGTGAACTGCTTGAAACTTCACAGATTCTTTATTTCAATCCCAAAAGAACTAGCTAAAGGCTACTCTAAAACTAAACAAAAGAAAAGAAAAATAAAAGAAAAAGAAATAATATCACAAGAGTCTCGGCTACCAAGAAGTTCTGGTTTGAAAGTTACGCCTGATATCTAGATGCGTCTATTTCTAGATTTTCAAATGATGGGCCGCACTTCTAGGCACAAATTGTGGATCCCTAAAAATTCTAACCCAATTAGTAGCTTTGTTGCGACATAGAAAATTCTATGTCGTGACATAGTTTTTATCTTTGTCACTTAGCATCTTGTTATGGCATGCAGTTTCTATCGCGACATATTTTTATGCTCTCTTCTTGAATTCTGTCACGACATAATTTGTTAATGTCGTGACATAGTTACTGTAGGTTGTCTGGTTATGTCGCGACGAGTGTCTTGTGTGTAATGATTCTTGAATGTCTTGCGGTGGAATACTTGAATGAGTATGTGACAACAAAATTCTTTATTCGGGTTAAGTTTCCTTCTCTTCTTATTTGCTTTGTCGCGGCCAAGCTACGATCTTACGCCTTCTTTTATGTCCACGACACTTTTACGTTCCGCCCACAGCATTCCTCTTCAATTTGTAATCACGACACAGGCTTCCAATTGTTGTGACAAAGAATTCTACTTGAGTTCTTCATTCATTGCTCGCGACATAGTAAAGAATATCGCAACATTCTTCAGGGTTCTTTCAACCTTGTCGCGACATACAGAGAACATTGTCGTGGATGCACTTCTCACGCTTGGCTTAGTTATTGTCACAGAGGCTTTTTCTTTGTTGCTACATAATCGTCTTTGATCCTAGTCATTGGCTGAACTGTTTGTTGCAACATTCAAGTCTTTGTCGCAACATACTTGTCTTTGTTGGTCTCATGTCTCTTCATGACATAAAACTTCTCTGTCGCAAACGTAAATATCTACTCAACAATTTCATTGTACGCCATAATCTTTCTTTATCGCAAATGTAGGTTCTCTCGCTTCAGCTTCTACACAGGTCGCAACATAAGTTTTCGCCTCGTCAGCGACAAATAATCCGCTCGTCTACAAAATGCCTGTCGTGAACATAGAAAACCTTGTCGCAGGCACATTGTCTTGACTTGTCTTATTGTTTTGTTATTTTCTGTCGTGACAAAAAACTGCTATGTACATAGCTTCTGCCTTCAGTTACCTGACTATATTCCATATAGTTTGGTTTTTTTGTGAGAGAGATTTCTCTCGCTATCTTCACTCTTTTATGTCACAATAAACAGATGTCGCGACAAGTTTCCATTGCCATTTGCTTGATCAATGTTGCGATAGAGTAAGGAATGTCGCAACATAAAAATCCATTGTCATGACAGAAATTAGTCAATCTATCAAAAATTATGTCACGATGCCTTCATTTCCTCGCTTGAGTTCACTGATCCTCAAGTACATAACTTATGTCATCCATCGGGATCATCGCGACATTCGAACCTGTCACATGTAGAATTTCGCCTCAGCCCAATTTCTCGCTTTTCTTGATCGGAATTGTCTCTTTTCACAAAAACCTACAAAACAAAAAGTTGGTTAATATTTCATAATTCAGCATTAAAATGAATTATAAACTTCTAAAAATATGACAGAAAAATGGATTAAAAATAGATAAGTTTAGGACTCATCAAATCCCCTCAAACTTAGAGTTTTTCTTGTCCTCAAGTAAAGAAAAGAAAATTTTGTTTGTCCTCAAACAATTTAGCTTTTATTTTTAAGGACATTTTTCTGTTGAATCCACAATTTTGTAGGAAACATAGTTAGTTGTAAAATTATTTAAACATAATTTAACTAGAATTAGGACAATTTCAATTAGTCTACTAAAAAGCCAAATAATTTCTAGTGTAAACAATTCAATTATCCAACCCCGATTTGTGAGTGAGCGATGGTTTCTCTTCTTCCTTGGCGTATTAGTTAATTCTATGATAATACTCAAATAGATTACTTCTCCTTACTCTTTTAAGTCCCATATGCTTTTGTTTTTTTCATATTAATATCCATTAACAAATCATATACACTTCGTATAATTAATTAGGTCTTTCAAAGTTTATAATGTGTGGTCTGGGTAATTAGGTAGATAATTGGATAGTTTAGGCCTGCCTTAATCAGATTTACTACAACTGACATCCCCGCCTTCATCTCCGTATCCTTGATTTTTCCATTGATGTCAACTCTAACTCCCCATTTGGTTTTTGTGCGCTTCAAGATACTTTCTATGGTGGCATTTTTTCTTTACCACATTCGATCGTGAATTTTCATTTCTGTAGTTTTCTTCCACTTTTCATCTTCTATCAAGGTTTATGGAATAGTGAAATGTTTTGTAATTTTAAGCTTTCTAACAAAATTTGGGTCAGTAACTCCTATACCAGTTGGCATTAGGGTACTAGATGTTGAACACCCATAAGGACTTAATTGTTCTTAGAGGAAGGCTATAAGACCAAACTTATTCCACCTGACACTTTTCTTTTCTACAAATTTCTTTCCTCATTCTTTTTCATCTTCATTATTTCAATCTGATTTTTCCTGGTTTCATCCCTTCTTATCCTTCTTTGTACTTTGAAATAATATTCCCCCAAACTATCCTCTTCCATCATTGATGTATTTGTCATGTAATCTGGGCAAATAAGGGTTCTTTACTATAGGATCATGTTCAAGGGAGGATCTAGGCTTTTCATTTGCTGGTTGATGATGAGATAGGCCATTAGCTCAAATAAGGAACTAAGGTGTATGCTTATGCATATTAATAGGGTAGGCTTTAAAAGACTTAATCTTCCAAGAATGGCCTATATCACTTCCTATTAGTGGTATTGCTTAAGATTTCGCCACCATTAATCTAATAAAGTTTAGACATTTGGAGATTTAATCGTGATACATCCTGTAAGATGTCCCTACCTCAACACAATCTATTTCAGAGATACTTTGACCATGTGCAAAGTGTTTATCTAATTTAGTAACTCGAACTATTTACAAACAATTACAGTCTTTTTTGTTCCATCAATTTGTTACACCTTCTCTTATTCTCGTTTAACATATTCATCAATATCCTTTACAATCTTTTCTTTTCAATCAATCATCCACCAATTCATCTATCAAATTATTGTTTTGTTCCTTGATATGTTGCTATGCTATTTTACAAGTTAACAGCTTAATTAAACCAACCATTCAATTTAGAGAAGTTTAACATAGCAGCAATTGAATTCCATTATCATTCCAAGTCTACCAAACAATTCACAACCATTAAGCAATTTAACCCAAGAAAAACTAGCTTCTCCATTATTCATCAAGCCATACACTGAAAGTCATCAAATTTCAATTATTTGAAGTAAAAGAAAGAAAACATAAACAAACATTACCAAGAAAGGCAAATGAGAGTGAACACCAATTTTTGCAAAGAATTTTTCATTGAAGTTTTTAAGTGTAAGGCATTTGGTTACAAAGAGGGAAGAGGGGAAGAACTACAAGGCAAGCTATTTTCTTCTTCTATCATGCCTATGGGAGGGATGCAAATTCACTGGTTCAAACTTGTAACCAGCTACAGAAGGAGAGAATAAAAGAATGTGGATCAGGGTCGCTGGACTCATCGCTCTTCTTCACTTCGCTGAATGCACTTCACTCTATGAAAAAGCGGTCCTTTCTGATGAGATCATTTGCCTTCTACTCAATGTGAGTTTAAGGTTCCCTCAAACTCACCCTAGGTATAGTACATTTTTATCAAATTGTTGTTGATCATATCCAAGCTTTTTGTCCAACATTTTTCCTTATAGTTTAAGGTGGCTTCCATTTCCTTGTCCCTTTTCTCTATAAGGAGCCTTATCTCCTTCGATGTTCTTTATACAGATACCCAAAGGCATCTGCTTTCTGTAGAAAATACTGCTCCATAGCATCCTCTCTCTCCTTCATGATCTTTATTAGCTCACTGTCCCTCCTGATCTTATCTAAGAGGAAGGCATTTTCTCTCGTCTCGAGCCCTTCGCCGCCCTCTTCTCTTGTCTCTCCGCTCTTCCACTCTTCATCTCTCTGCTTCAATGCTTCTTCCAGATTTTGATCCCTTCTTCTGAGCTCTGCATCCATATATTCATCTCTCAGTTGGAGTTGGATCTACAACTATTTGTCCCTCTCCTGCATTTCTTGCTTCATTGCTTTCAACATATTTATCAATTCAACATTGTTACTCTGATAAATGAAGTCAAATACTTCTTAATGACTTGTCTCATTTTCGGGAAAATGACCAGCTCAAACTTCTCTACCTCGTTGTTGTTTTTGAGCTTCACTTTCAATTTGTATTGGATGTATTTCTACATCAACTTTTCATCTTTTCAATTTTTGCTTTCTTTGCCTTAGTTCTTAGGCCTGTGATTTCCCGCGCTGTCAAGGGTGAGGTCCTAAGGCAGTTTTCTTCTTCCCCCTAGTCTCCTTCCACACCCCCTAGGATACATAGCCTAATGATCAGTGATGGATGAGGTACCAGTCCCCTGTATCCACCTCTATAATAACTCAAGATTGAGTTTTCAATGATCTTTCCAACACTGAACTTATACCTTTTCAATATGGCTTACAACAGTACTGCCTCATTCTCCCTTATGGTACTTAGATGCTTTGATGGTAATATAACTAAACAAATGAAATAAAACCAAACCTTTGCTTGTTCAATTAATGCTCCTCTGGCGATGGACTCATGTGGATTTTCCCTGGTGGCATTCCACCTCCCCTTGCCATTAGTCAGCAAGTCTACAATCTTTTGGAAGTCAGGTTCCTTCACCAGCTTCTTGAACTTCGAACCATTCTTACTTTCATTAAGATTGTAGGTTTGGTCTATCTGCTCCCTGCTAAAATTTATCCATCTACCTCTGACATATACCGTCTTATCCTTCATTCCCACCATATTAGCATATAACTCCTTCACCACATCTACGAACCCATGAGCCTTGTGCTCATAGAAAAGATGCAATCCCTTGCTCTCAATGACTTCGAAGCGTGGCATCCACTCACGTAAAACCTTCGCCTATGAAATCCCGTGTTGCACTTATCCTCCCGGCGAATATGCGCCTTTAAGACCCAATTGCTCTCGCTTCCTCACCGCATCAAACTTCAGCTTCTTCCTTCCTCACTCTCCTCTTCATCTTTCTTGTTTCTTCCACTGGCTGCTCAGGCTCTACTCTAGCTTCGGCTCTTTCTTCTTCCTGCCCTGTTTCTGCTTGAGTCGCTTGGACTGCTTCTTCCTCCCTCTCGGTATACTCTTCCATGATTTCGTTTAGGTTAGGAACAAGGTTCGACGACTTAGACATTGTCAAAAAGGGCTTTGGGGGATCTAGGGTCTTCGAAAGAAGGGGAAGAAATTTAGTGAAGAGAAGTGAGTGGGTTGATGGCTTATGACGCAGGTGACCTTTCAGGTTTCAAAATTCATCTATTTATAGGCCAATTATATGTTGTACCATCATTAAATGTCGCGACAAAAATCAACCTAGGGTTTATTCCCTTTTAAATTTTATGTCGCGATTACAGAAAAGTAATGCCAGATATATTTTCCCGAAATCAATTAAAACTAGGTCATCAATCAAGCATTTACAGAGAAAAATGTCATGACATTTAAAATGTGATGTTAAAGTGTACTTATGTCGTGGCAATGAGAAATATTGTCACGACAAAAACTCTCTTTGCAATATCAGTTTAAAGCCAACTTGGTTGTGACAGAGAGAAAAATTGTCATGACATAGAAAAGATATGATCAATTCAAATCAAATGATGTTGCTATTGTAGATAAACATTGTCACATACGCCAGGCTCCTCCAATTAAATGATGTTGCGACATAGAAAAATTGTGTCGCAACAAAATTTGCTACGACTTCTAAAAGACTAACCCAATCTTTGTCACGACATTAAGAAACAATGTTGCAACAGTGTTTTGGTGATATTGTCACAACAAAGAAAAATATGTCGCGACAATGAAAATTTTTTTTTTCTCAGTTGCACAATTCACATTTTTCAATCAAGTAACATTCAAAACACTGTGCATTCATTCATACCAATCAGAACATACTTGTGAAAACACATCTAAACATTAAAAAGCCTCAATTCAAGTATGAACAATCACATTTCATTTCTTCACTCAAGGTGATTCAATAGGATGATATTCAGAGTATTCAAATAATGAGAACAACAAAGTTATTATTCATTTTCTGTTCTAAACAAAATTACATTTCCCTAAACTTCAACTATGCATTATCATTAAAGAGCAAGTTAGGGAAATCGAAATACTCCCCCTTATAGCATTTTCTGCATAATCAATTTGAGAGAGTGTGCTTTCTAATAAAATCCATTTCTAGTTCAAATCCACCGTCTCAAAATCAATAAAACAACAACAAAAACTAAAAAATTAAAACTAAACTCAACACACAAAATTTAACCTAAACAAGCTAGCTATGAAATTAAAATTGATGAAGGTTCGATTCGTGCACAATAGGTGCACCTAATCACAAAATTTGTATCCTAGGATTCTATTGCCATAGCGTATGCCATCATGTATAGTTGCCTAAGGTCGAACTCATGGATGGGTTTTCTTCATGCTAAATGAGTCACAGTTGATTGAAATTGGTGTTTCCACTTTGATCCGAGCGGTAAAACAGCGGAGGTTAATGACTGGGTAAAAAACTCAGAATCGCAAATAAATAAAGTGTAAAAGAACTCCTTGAAGTTTCAGACCACTGGGCTTAGGGTTTTAGGGTAACTGTAATGTCCTCGGGTCATTTTCCTTGCGCTGGGAGGATGACCTATAGTCATTTCCCGAGCCGGATCTAGGTTTGGCTATAAAAACTGAACCCTAAGAGTTTCCTTCCTATTATATAGCATTTATGACCCATTAATGTTTCAGCGCTAAAACCATCCACTGATCTAACTCCAGGAGCCAATAAATGGCACTATCTGAGCATTAGTGGATCTAGCAATAAGTATCCACTGAACCGTGAAAGTTTGCCAAGTACCAACCACTGTGTACGCTACAGGATTTAAACCCACATGAGATGCAAACATAAATGTATCATAGATGCCCGCTGCACAATGTAGACGTTGTACTACCTCCAACCTTTAACCTGGTCCTCCTCTTCAAGGATGAGGGAGATTGAGCCAAGCACCTTGAGCTGTCATCCTCAAAGGGGTGTTTCATGTGTGAGAAAAATACGAGAAAGGAGAGAGTGAAAGAAAGCTCGCAGATGCGGTGCCAAAGCCTTGCGCCCCCCCCCCCCTAACTTTATTGATAAACTAAAAACTGATGTTACATGAGCTTGACTGAGCTTATATAGTGCTTAGAGTCAAGGAATTTGCATAAAAGTATGAAAGAACAAAAATTAAATTAAGGGCATTTTGGTAAAAAGCCACAAAAAGCGGTCAAAAGTGGTCAATACAAAGAAAAACAGTGTTAGGGATCAAGGAATTTTAAAAGATGCAAAACAACACTACAAAAATTTTTGCACTCACTTCCTCTGTGATTAGCTCCAATTGCCATCTCGCTTGTTCATGTAGCTTCGAGTTTCGCCGCTTTCTTTGCATTTGAATTGGCTTGAAGATAGTGGTACACTATTTAAACTACAAAATATCCACAAATATGATTAATAGCATAGTTTGACCTTAGTGTATCAATTGGTTATTTAAGTTGATTAGTACACAAAAAGTGCTCAAAACCTTCAATAAATAGGCCTCAAAACAGCACTATATGGGTACTAATCACTCCCCCCAACCGACACATTACTAGTCCCTTAGCAATGACAAAAAGAAAGAAGAGCAGAAAGGGTAAGCTCATGCAAAAGGAATGGTATTTTCAAGAAGTGTATGAGTAAGTAATGCCCTACCCTCTGAATGATTGAGACCCCGCACAACAACCAGCTTAGGAGAATAAATACCATATGACTGTTGCGTGAATAAATACCATACTGCCGCAAAGACTGCCCGGGAGGGCTGCATTGGCAAGCTATGAGGTATCAGTGCACAGAGGGCGTTGAGCTGATGGTACTGGAGCCTAAGGAGAAGCCGGATCGAGGTGCCGAGCCCGAGGCTCCCCAAAATGCTCCACCGGAGGAGGCCGCCCTCACAGAATATCCGCACTGCCGGTCCCCAATGGCACCCAGAGCGGGCATAAGCCGCATCTGGCCGACGCAGAAGGCCGGGCCGCAAAGCCGACGACGCTCCAATCTAGGCTCATTAGGAAGCCCATGGCTCAAGCACTCGCATAGGAGTTCTGGGAATAAGAGAGGCGGACTCACCGAGATAGACTCCGGCACGGACCTGGCTCTCAAGTGGAACAAGGAGGTCATAATGAGCTCCGCCGATGAACCAAGAGTCCGAGATACGTAAATAGGGCCTCTAAGATGGCCTTCCTCCGAACGATAAGGTCGCCGGAAAAAGGTTAGACTGTAATTTGATCGGGAGCAGAAGCAAATGTACGGAGCCGCTCCGAACGTAACTCGATCCGACTGCAATGTCCCTAGAAAGAAGACTCGACCATCTCTCTGGATAGGATGGGCTATCGGCTTATACTGACCGAAGTTGGAGAGGACCACCGGTAGATTGAATGTAGGGCGATGTTTGAGGCCCTGAGTATCCCAGGCCGACCGTCGATGGAGAAATGAAGAGAATTCCGTGGCTCAGCCCTGAGATGTCATCGCAGGGAACCGATGACCACTGAGGGTAGGAAAACCTACGCAGGTGCGAACTATCAGTGGTACTCGCACTAGAGCATCGAGTCTCAAAGCTCCGGGTCTACGGAAAAGGATGGAAAATCATAATAAACCTTGTCATGCAGGTCCCTCTCACTGCAATTAGCATTCCCATGGATAGGGTTGCAGTGGAAAAGTGGTCGTCGGATGATGGAAGTCGGGGGGGACAAAGTCCGTGAGGAGGGCTCTATAGCCTGCCATGAAGTGGTGACCGTGGGTCTCCCCAGCCCGTAGTTTTGTGAGGACTCTCCCGGGGCCTGCGTCCCGCCCTTTCTACGGCCTCTGCCCTCCGAGATGGCCTAGGATGTGCGTGAGATGGTGGCTGGGCCAACCCTGCGCATGGTATCGCCGAGGCAGCGATGCACGAGGAAACCACTGCAGCACCGGCCGAGCGGCGCCAGGCACCATGGCGGTGGTGAGGAGGCCAGGGGGCGCTGGCTGGCGGAGGTGCAACAAGAAAACAATCCAAGTAATCAGACCGGGAGCCGCCTGCTAGGTGGGAGGGGAGGAACAGCACACCCAAGGCCGGAAACCGCTTCCTTCGTGGGTCTTCACTATACTCGGGTCGAAAAGGAGAAGAAAAGTGGAGGACATCGTAGAAACTAGAACTGGACAGGGAAATTTGAAGGAAAGGAAAGAAAAAGGGCTTTTATATAGCTTGGGGCAATGTGAAACCAAGGGCTCAAGTGTTGCATGTTGCTTAGCGAAAGAAGCAATGTCGCCCCAAGGGAATTTCAGATCATAAATTTTCCCCAAAGTAAAATTACTCCTGCACCCCACTGCGACGCCTCCAAAATGTAAGACTAAAATCATGGAGGAAACGAACTTGTAAATGAGAAATTTTTCAAAAGGAAAACAATCCAAACAACAAGGAACACAAAGATCGCAAAATTAAAGCAATTAGGGAATTCTAAAGGACTTCCGAGATATTGCGTAAGTCACTCCAAATGTGTGTCCGTGGAGGTTTCCCTTATGGGGGTTCAAGGAGGGGGATTTTGTCCGCTGAGTGTCGAATCGCATATGGCTTCCACCTTCGCTATCGACCTTGAACATTCGATCGTTTTCGCATCGGGAAAGTGTGCTTACAAAACCATCATCAGGTAAACTTCTCGATGGTGAATGGCCCACTCCATCTCTGGATTTGAGTCAGCTCGGGAGCAGGGAGCTCGAGTCGTAGAGCAATACTTGGTCCTCTGGAATGTTTGTGAGCTATCAACTGATCATTCCACATCTTCAGCTTATCTTTTGCAATTTTTGAGTTAAGGTAGGCATCATTTCTCAGTTCTTCTAGCTTGTTTCGAGGAGCTCGAGACCAAATTTCTCCGCCCACATGTCCAAGTTCACTTTACCGCCCACCAAGCCTTGCATTCAATTCCACAAGCAAGTGGCAAAGCCATGGCAAACTGTGCAATAAGGAGGCATGCCCAGAATGGTCTCAGAGGTTGTCTTATATGCCCGCAGAGAGTCAAGGAAACAGAGACCAATCTTTTCGATTGAACTTACCACTTCATCAATATTGTCTTGATCTCTATTAGCTGGGCCTTAACTGCCACCGGTGTCTGAGGGTGGTAAGGTGGCTACTTTATGCTTGATGTCAATACACAAAAGAGCAAATAATTATATCGGATTTTAGCATCTTTAGGTCATATTTCTTTTCTAACATTCAGATAAGAATAGGTACCTTGATCGTTGCTTCGGCTTGACAGTTTTTCTAGTTTCATGCATAATTGTTACAAGGGTTCGTGGTCCAGAGAGTTTAACATGGATCATTGAGAATGATAATGAATGAATACACATTTGAGTGATAATTACGTAGAATCGAGCAATATCTAAGTCACAATTTACTCCACATTTGTATAAGAACAGTGTAATTTCTACTTCTTCTCGTGTTTCAGACTTCAGAAAAGTTCCTTCAAGCTTTAAACGAAGTGCACAAGGAGGGCGTCCCGAAGCCACTATGAAGCACTATGGATGCGGGTGAACAATCGACGGCGTCTTGAACTCCAGCAAAGCAAAGAAAGGCAATCTGGACATATCAGACAGACAACTCTTGAAGTTGTACCCAGACAATCCTTGGCCGGAAAAAGTGGCGTTGGACATACTGCACTCCAAGTATTAAATCCTTAAACTTGCACCCACAACTTGCTTGAAAAACTACCGCTAGAAATCGTAATTCCAAGACAACTTAAACACATGTTCCAAGACAACCGCATGGAAATTATGATTTGTCCGAGAACTCATCCACACGAGGCACCTTGTCAACGAACCAAAATGGGAAAATCACATTGAAGGGGGATATAAAAGCAAGAGGATACAAGTAATAGGCAGCTTTTGACTTCTAGGGTTAGGTTTTGGAAAGAATAAGAGTTTTTCTCCATTTTTTTAGTTGGAACTGGTAGATCCAGATTTTCGCATTTCTACTCTTTTAAGTTCGATTCAAAGTGTTTGTAATCTTTCAAGATAAACAATTATTCGCTTCATCCTAGCATTTCAGCATTTTCATTCTCGCCGCTAAGTGAATTTCGATTTCCTAAAGGTAATCGCTTTTTTATGATTAATCGTTCAATCATAATTGCTCTAAGTATAAGTTTTATGGAGTTCTAACCTCATCATTGATCTACGGGGAGACTCACCCCGATTACAAGGTATAGTCCCTCAATCCCTTTTGATCTCTTCAATGGATTGTGTAATATTAATCACTTCTGTGCGTAAAAGTCAGAATCCTTAGTTGCATATTCGACAACGTGTTAACTAGATATCCTCTGCATTGCCACAGGCTTTTGATCATAATGCAAGCTAAGGGTTCGTGTTAATTGGGAACAAGTGTTTAGTATTACTCAATCATCCTTATTTTCTAAAGAGCATTTAAAGATAAATCCTCCATCAAAGACCATTTATCAATGGTTCCTAGATGAGTTTATAAAATAAGAGGTGGACTTACCCCGGACGTAAGTGAGTGGAACCCAAAATCCCAACAATTGTCTTTCATTTAAAACATTTAAACCAACCAACCATTCACCAAACAACACAACATTACAATTTTCTTAAATCATACTTTAGTGGAGAATAGCTCCCATTGATCAACAAAATCGATCACTCGTGATTCAATAAAGACTACAAATGCTAGATAACTATAATTCCTACGCTTGGGAATAAATTCCGCACTACCCAATAAGGACGAAGATTGCACCGCTGTCGGGGAGTGGCGACTAATCGTTGACCTAAGAGAAGCGAGGTAATTTGCAATCGTATTGCAAACCGGTACGTTTCTCCATTTTTCTTTTATTTTGTTTTTTTAGTGAGAAATCGGCGGGTATTTCTTTCGACGGATAGAGTGTAGTGTATGTCGGGCCAGCTCGCACGAAAGCAAATGCCTAGTAAGAATAAGGCCTCCCTGGAAATTTCGAGGAAATCATAATAGGTCAATTGTCTCCAAGATAACATTATACCTCCTCAAATGGATCACCCTCGGGTAATCGCTGAACCTCTCGTTTAACGAACATACCATAGGATTCCTCCGTTTAACCCACAAGGACTCAATGAACTCACAACACCTGAATAGCTACACTCCCAAGAGTTCCTGTAGTAGGAGGGGAATGTTAACTCCAACAAAATCAATATAGAGGTCTCCCGCTCCTTACCTAATGTGGAAAAGAACCCTTAGAGAAACTTACAACCTCAAAGGACTACAACCACTCCTTGATTCGCCTTCCCTAAGAGGCCACCAATTTCTAATGGTCGAAATTCATCCACCACTTCTACTCGTATATCAAGGGTTCGAATCAGTGAGAACCCTATTCATTCCAAGGAGAGATTTTAAAGATGTTTGCGCATTTCTTTCACCTGCTCACCTCCACATAATCGTCTAGTTTTATTTCCTTTTGCTTTAAAGGAGAAGGGCTAAAATTTGGTTTCTCATTCCTTGGCGTTTAATTCAATCTTTTATATAAAACATGCAACGAATTCCTCACAAGTTTTTCCTCCGCACGTACTCAATGCCCTCATGCGAAAATTCGAACTTTCCTAAAGCCGTGAACCCTTCTCAGCCGTATGGGAAAGATATGCGATTTCTCCATGCTATCCCTCACCACGGATCGATAGACAAATATGTGCATACTTTCATCAAGGATTATCCTCGAATAATAAACAAGATATCCAGATGATGTGTGCGCGACTTAGTTATAAAAGAGTGCTAGGGAAGCAATCCAACCTCTTTGACACACTATAGCGTAGAATGCTCGAACTGAGACTAACACCTCCATAGAGATTGATCGCTAAAGTGCATAAGACATCACGGGCTAATCCATCACCTAAGAGAGAATGATGAGTCAAGAAGCCAAATTTGCCACTTAACAAGGAAATTAGAGGCAAGGGGCCATAGAGATGAAAAAGGTGAACGAGGTAACTAGTGTGCCTCAATTACTCCTCGCACTAAATGGATCTCTAGAGTAGTAGAGGAGCCATGCATTATATTAAGCAAGCATGACCCCATGACACGTAACCATTAAATGCTCCAAATCTTTCCTCGCTAAGGGAGCCATTCAAATAGAGCAAGCCAACGTCCTGAACTACCAAAGGAAACCTTCAATTCCCATACTCTAAAACTTATAATCCCGCGGGCAAGCATCCTAATTTGGCCGGAGAAATGAGGAGGCCCCGCATAACCTGCCAAACAACCAAGGCCCCCATTATCAAAACCAAGGTTTTCCCAATTCAAACCTATTTCAGAAAATCATGTCCCAAGGATTTCGCTGTGGAAACTCTAATCAAGGTCATCATCCAATCGAACTAAGGGAATCAAAGCTCAATGCTCATCAACCTCCTCATAAGAGAAGTCTAGAGGACATAGTAACACAGGTCGTACAAACCCAACAATCCACAAACACAGAACTCCGAATCAAGCCGAATGATGTGAGATCTCGTGATAACCAAGTTAACCTCGTCCATGTAGCCTTCAACAAGAAAGGGAAACTTCCATCTCAACCCATTCAAAATCCACAAGGGCAAAATAGTGTAGGTAGTTCAGGACTAATTGAGGGTACCTTTGAACACTGTAAGGCTGTCACTACCCTCCGAAGTGGTAAGGTAGTTGACAAAACCATTCCAACCAAGGAACCATCACAAGAGTCTCACAGTTGAATCTGCTGTAGAAGATGTAATATCGACAAGCCTTCATGTCCCTAATACAAATGAATTTGATGATCACCCGCAGGGAAGACAAGTCCACCACATCCTCCGCCTCCATACCCACATAGATTGAGAGCACCAAAGAAAGTGAATAACCATGCTGAAATTTATGAGTTGTTCAAGCAAGTGAAACTGAACATTCCCTTGTTAGATGCCATTAAGCAAATCCCATCATATGCTAAATTTTTAAAAGTTGATTCAGGTACTAAGAAAAGGAAGCTGGGGTGTCAACAAGGAGGCCTTCATTACTGAGCACCCACCTCACTACACTTCCTGGAATAACTCGCTTCCAAAAATACAAAGACCTGTAGTCCTACTATTTCTATAGTAGTGGGAATCAAAGTTGTGGCATGCTTAAAGTGGACTTAGGCAAGTGTTAATATGTCATTTTACTCGCATATGTGGACCTAGGGTTAGAGAGAATTAGAGCTCAACCACATCACCCTCCAATCGGGTCGACCGTAGTGTAAAAAATTCCTAAATAGTGAAGGATGTTTTGGTACAAGTGGACAATTTACTTCCCCTGCGGATTTTGTTGTGCTTGGACACTCAACCTGCGGGCGACCAAGGAACTCGCCTAGCACTCTTGGCTCACTCATTCTTGGCAACCGCTAATGCCATTATACTGTGGGAGGCCCAATATTGGTCATCATTTAAAAATAATGACTCCGTTAATCCAACATTTTCAATGTTATTAAAGGAATGGGAGAAGTGAAGAAGATATTGTGTGAAATTAATATGGTTGATTCCGTGGTACAAAATAATTTTATAATGTCTCACATGATGATCCTCTTAAGTCATGCTCGGTCACCGAGTTGGAAGGAGGAAGTGACCACACCGAGTCGAAGCCGCACTCTTTTAATCGAGCATAAAGATGTAATAGTTAATGGGTGGATAATCAAATCTGAACTTTGCCACCAAACGAGGATAAGACATTTCCTTCGAGGAGAGGCCACCTAAGCTCAACCCAAAACCCTTACCAACACATCTCAATATAATCTTTATGATATATTAATTTTTCAAAGAATCATATCTTTCATCCTTATTTGACTCAAGAAACTCCTCAAGAACTTTTGAAATATTGAAAAACCCACAGATCAAGCTTAGAGCTGATTACCACAGATATTAAGGGAATGTTCCTTGATCTCGCATTGCGAATTAACTTAGAAGAGGATGTTAAACTCTAGGCAAATCAACAGAGACGATTGAACCCACAATGAAAGAAGGTGAAAGAAGGAAGTTTTAAAACTCGATGTAAAGGTTATCTACCCTATCAAGTAGATAGCAAGTGGGTTAGTCCAACACGTGGGGCTCCCAAGAAGTCCCTAGAGTCACAAGTAGTCGCCAATGAAAACAAATGGTCATTCCACTTCAGTGTCACCCTCAGGATGGAGGGTGTGCATAGATTTACAGAAATTTAATGCTGGTACGAAAGACCATTTTCCTTCCGTTTCGTGACCTACTGCCGAGCTATATATAGTTTGAATTCTATCGCTTTCTGGATAAATTTGCAGGCATAACTGAAACTGGAGATAGCTTTCGGGAAGACAAGAAAACTACGCTCACTCTTGCCCTTTGGTACCTTCTTCGCCTTTAGAAAATGCCCTTTGACTCGGTGAATGCACCCGAATCTTCCAACGATGCATGATGGGAATCTTCAAAGGGATACGATAGAAATCATATTGGAAATCTTCATGGATGATTTCTCGCTGGTGAATTTGCCTGAGAGTTTGCTGCAGGAACCACGAAAAGTTTCGAGAGGTGCTCTAGTATGGCACCCGTGCAAATTGGGAAAATGTCATTTCATGGTAACACAAGGAATTGTCTTAGGGCCACATTGTATCAAAAGATGGAACCAAGCTGATAAGGCTAAAGTCGAAACATCTCCAACCTCCCTACTCCTAAGCGGTGAGACATGGCGGTCATCTTCGTCGCGCCGGTTTTTATGGTTTATAAATATTTTAGTGCTATAGCCCTACTCTTATGTACTTTGTTTGATAAAGATGTCCTTCTACATGGTCGCTTTCAGACATCAAGCTTCACTAAGCTCAAAAACATGCTAGTGTCACCACCAATCATGGTCCCTGACTGGGACCTCCCATTTGAGATCACGCATGATGCCAGTGATTGATTAAGTGCCATAGGGGTCATCGCGCTAGGACGTGTAGGGAAGACAAAAAGGCTTTGTCATTTACTATGCCAAGAAGACACTAGACTCTTACGCCAACTACACAACCACGTAAAAGGCAGTTTTAAAATGTAATATCTTCGCTTCAGAAAATTTAGGGGTCATATATCATTGGCTCCTCGTAACCATCTTACGTATCATGCATTTTCAAGTAATTTCGTTTCGGCAGAGTTACTAAACCAAGGTTAACTAGGTGGATTTTACTATGTCAAGAATTCAATTTGACCATTAAAGATGTAAGGTTGAGAACTGCGGCCTCGCGACCATTTATCTCGATGGCCTGGGATTCAACTCATGCAGGAATTTGCTAGGTGATAGTTTTCCCATGAGCAACTCTTTCGCTTCGCTCATTGCCCATGGTATGCCGACATTGTGAACTACCTAGAATCGCCGCATTCCAAACAATGCGCTTTCAACAAAAGAGAAAATTTTTAAGTATATTAAGAAATACTATTTTGATGATCCTTATCTATTTAAATATCATTCGTGACTCAAATAATGAGAAGATGTGTGTCCTTACGATGAAAGCAAAGATTAGATTTTAACTTTTTGCCAATTAAGCCCGTGGAGATACTTTCCCGCCTCAAAATGAATATATATAAGATTTTGTAAGTTGGGTTTTACTCGGCCCACCTTATTTAAATTCAGGCTTCGACTTTGCAAAACTTGTTCTAAGTGTCAAGAATCAGAGGGAATATCACAAACGAAACACTGATGCCTCTTACCCCAATTTAAATTATTGAAAATTTTGACCGGTTGGGGTATAGACTTCATGGGGCCTTTTCCCCTTCGGTTATCTCTACATTTTATTATCCGTTGATTACGTGTCTAGTGGGCTGAGGCAATCTCCAACAAGAACCAATGACCATGCAAGGTTGTTTTGAAATTTATAAAGGAACATATTTTCTCAAGGAAGCACACCCGTGGCGGTGGGACATATCACACACACACACACACACACACACACACACACACACACACACACACACACACACACACACACACACACATTCACACACACACACACACACACACACAGCCAAAGCATTTGTGACCCATTTCGCACCCATCTTTTGGAAAATCTGTCATGGAGCACCCATAAAGTATCAAACAAGCACACCCACGCACCAATGGTCAACAGCTAGCTATCAGGAGATAAAACATATTGTGGAAAACTAGCGGTCCCGACCGCAAGATTGGTCACTCCGCCTTACCGATGCCTTGGGCCTACCGCATCGTCTCTTCAAACCCATTCGCATGTCTCCCTATAGGCTAGTTTATGGCAAGGTTTTGCCATTCACAAGTAGAGATGGAACACCCGGCTTTAATGGGCTATTCGAACTTTGACTCTCGATTCACCATGTGCGCCACACAGTAATAAATGAAACCTCAAGAACTCGAGAGAGAAACATGAAAGCTCTCGACCATAAGGAGCGGCCGTTTTGCTCCATGACAAATCTATCAGGCAAAGAGTAAAACTCTTCAACCCACCTAAAGTACGCTATACAGCCTTTATCGTGATCTCTTTCTCGAAAGCTCCGCCTCGCTGGATCGCCCATTCATCGTTATGCGTCGGTCCGCTACCAGCCGGAAATTGAAAATCCTGGACAATGGGAACTTCCTTCAAGGTGAATGGTCAACGCCCTGAAACCATTCCTGAGCATTTCTCCTCACGAGCATACCGTGGACTTCAGACTCCGCCTCTACCAAAACTCTCCTTCCAAGTAACCCTCATTCTCAACTCTGTCGTGATATAGTTTTGATTTTATTCTTTTGTTTTTGCTTTCTATTTTTATTGTCTTTACTTCATTTGCTTTATTTCATTTGCTTTTCAATACATTCGAAAATAAATATCGCAAGCCCTTGCTCTCGGATGCCTAATTCCCCGCTGCGGTACACTTAGTTCACTCATCAGACACGTCGCTTCTGTTTGTGGTAGTGCACAATCAGTTGAATTGTCACTATGCGCTCGTTATATGTTCATGGGTCAAAATTTTCAAATTCGCTTCCTGGAAAGTATTATGTTTCACCTACAATGTGTACATACCAAAGATGTTTTCATTCACTCTACATCATCTTATCGCACGTACATTCATCAAGCACAGCAACAAGCTTTGTTTTCTTCTGCGGATTGCCTCAGATTCTATCACCATCGCCAGCCAATAAACCATAGACTTATGGCCAAAATTTCCTGATTCAAGCTCGTTATTGTTTCCAATCAGTACTAACTGACTTGGTCATGTTAATTTCCCATGCAATCATAATTCAATAACACTCAGATAATCGGGAAACATTTGAGGCCATTATTTCTTTGCATAAATTGCGGATTTGTAGTGTCTCATCCCTCGCACCCATTTTCAGCTTTAAGTCGTCAAGTTTATTCTAACCTTAGAATCCGATTTTTATGGAATGTGAAGAAATGATCTTATGGAGAGATCAAGGTATCCCAAGAATGAATCACAAGACTAAGTCTACGAATGCAAATAAATATGGAATTTGAACAAGAGAAAAAGTTGAACATGCGTAAAAACTCGGGATGAAAGGCAATGAAAAGGTCAAGATGTACAAAGTGGCACCACTGCCTAAAAGTGAAAATATATATATATATATATATATATATATATAGCATATATATATATATATATATATATATATATATATATATATATATATATATATATATATATATATATATGTAAAAAAAAAAAAGAAAAAAAAAGAGAAAAAATTTCGCTTGAATGTCAGATCATACAACTTAAAATTGTACCTATTAAATCCTATTCAAAAGTATATGTTGTACTGTTATAACTTTAGTTCATAAAATTTAATAACCCATTCGAATTGGGCGTAGTGGGTTTTGAAGTCCAAAAGTCACATGCTCTCTTTCATTTTCCATATGTTTTTCCATACCACAAGTCGGGAGTCCCAACCGCTTGCTTCCTCTCACAAGCATTCCCCAAGTCACAGTGGCTCGATATCCTGCTCCGTATTGTCGGTCTCGCGTTTGGTGTTCAAAGTGCAAGCCTCACAAACTCTTTAATGGGGCATTGTTGATCTTCTCTCGCGCTTATACATGGATTTTGCTTTGGTCGGGATTTGGTTGATGTTATTCCTCGTGATTGCCGGGTCGTGGCGCGCTACCACACGCGATCAAGATTCATGTGCAGTGGCCGCCCCGCCGCTCGAGACGTTTTCGGGATATGATGATTTATATCCGCCATCTCAGTCGTTATCGCTTATCATTGCCATTTCCACGGCACTTTCTAAGAATATCTGGGAGAGGAAAGGCATCCAGCGTTCCTCTATGGAACAGGCTGTGAAGCGAAATCGATGCCTCGGCCCGGTCAAGAAGGGGAAGGAAAGCAGATTGCATCCTCTTCGGAAGGTGAGGAATTATCGACAATGATGATGAAGAAATAGAGGCTATGTTTCTTAGGATTACGAGGAGAGCCTGAAAAATGGACCGGTGATAGCGAGCTAGGGGTTTCAACTGCGGAGAGTTGTTGTTAATTTGGAAACGTTTATATTCTCATCCCATCGGGATTATCTAGGAACGAGGAATATGCACCGTGCACAGGAGTTCGGATACTTACCCTCAGTAGTTGGAGTTCTACACTGACTTGAAGGAAAATCGGCGGGTTGAAGCGTATTAGAGACCGGTGAGAAGCGGGAAGCGGCTTCGTGTCACTCTTGGCTCGTGCTTTATGCCGCTGCCATTATGCTGGCGTTGGACCAGGCCATATCCACTCGGGGCTATTGCGATTTCGATGCCGGTTGTTCCAGCTGAGGCTATGTGCACCCGCCCTGTGCCCATGAGTGGATTTGTGAAAAAAGAATTCATTCCTGGAAAGCTCAAACGGAATGCATGCGATGAACTAAGATCATTCACAATAGGATTGAGCATAAGGGTAATGAAAAGTCCCAAACCAAGCAGTTCGAGTTTTTATGCGAGGTTATGGCAGGGCGATTGGCTAGCCATTAGTCATATGGTGCGCGATGAGATTTACTTTGCAATACCGACAACGGCATATTCCATTCCCTTCACTTGTGACTAGTATTGTGGGAAGAAGCGAGGGGATGGGAACCAGTTAAACAGAGGTGTTACCTAGGGTGGTGATCCTATAAGGCGAGGCCCAGAGTAGGCGGCATCCGCTGGGCCTCGACCTCGGCCTCGGTGCATGATGCTCCTCAGGGACCACTTCGTCTGACCCAGCACCATCGAGCACATCGCCTTTGAAGAGAGGATGGAGCGGCGGATCAAAGGAGTGGTTCAATTGCATTCTCGGGAGCGAAGCGGTTGGATCGGCGTCTCTCGAGGCTTGAGGCCACATTTTGAGGGGAGGCCGGCGATGGCGGATCTTCACTCCTCCAGTTTAGAGAGGGAGATTCGGAAGAATTAGATGGCTTGTGTGGACGAGGAAGCATTCTCTTACAGTGAGGGGGTGAGGACCTTTTGCATAGTTGTGTTAGGCTAGACTAGGGTGGTGTTGGCAGCCGGGTAGTAGACCTTGGATGTTATGCCAGCACGTTTTGATCTTACCTTTTTTTCGTTTAGCCCACGGTCATTACAAACTTTTAAGACCTCTTTGATTCTACTTATGTTTGCTGTTCCTTTTGACATTATGCATGATGGTTACGTGTTCTATGTTATATGATTGCTTACCTTACATCGATCACTACAGTTCACTGCTTGCATGACTATCTTACATGTCTTAAAATTCATAATCCTTATTTGAATAACCAATTACGTAATCATTTGTTATGATGTTCATTGTGTAGAATGTGGTTGGTTTAAATGAGTCATCTTTAGTGCATACTAAAGTGGGTGCAATATTTTACTCCATAATTGCTATTGAGATTCTTGCAAAGCTTGACTATCTGGCGCCTTGTTGAGATTCATACCTAGTGGGTAGTTAGATCTAAATCTTGTTAGGGACTAGCAAGATGCAGGTTGGGGGGTGTGACGAATACACATTTGGTGATAATTCTGAGTAAATTGAGCATCTAAATTTGTTACCCACATTTGGTATAAGAATAGGTACTTCTAATTTATACGTGTTTTTAGACTTGTGCGGAGTCTTTCAAGTTTAAAACGTAAGTGCACAGGATGTATGTCGAGTGACCAATATGAAGCACTATGGATGTGGGTGAACAATTGGCCCGAGGGAGTGCGGGAACTCAGCAAAGCAGAAAGCACCGGTGGACATATTGTACCGGTGCAACGAGAAGTTGTCTGCGGTCTGACTTCTTTGGAAAAGTGGCGATGGACATATTGTCTTAGGTACAACAACATGCAGAATTTTCTTGCTTGAAAACCAACGAGTGGTGAGGTAATGCAGGGTACAACTTAAACATGTACCGGTACAAGCTGCATGGAAATTGCGGGATTTGTCAGGGAACTCGTCCGACGGGTACTCTTGTCAACGAACCAAAATGGGAAAATCACATTGAAGGGGGATATAAAAGAAAGAGGACACAAGTAATAGGCAGCTTTTGACTTCTAGGGTTAGGTTTTGGAAAGAATAAGAGTTTTTCTCCATTATTTTAGTTGGGCTGGTGGGCGGATTTCCAGATTTCTACTCTTTTAGAAGTTTCGGATTAGTGTTTGTAATCTTTCGGCGCAAACAATTGATACCTTTTCATCCTAGCATTTCATATTTTCATTCTCGGTTTTACAGAGTGGTCGATTTCCCTGAGAATGCTTGTTTTTATGATTAATCGTTCTTCAATCATAATTGTTCATATAAGTTTTATGGAGTTCTAAACTCGTACTGCTGGGATCTACGGGGGAGACTCACCCTGATTAAGGTATAGTCCCTCAATCCCTCTTTTGATCTTCAATGGATTGTGTAATGTGTCTTTGTGCTTGCGGAAAAGTTGTAAATCCTTAGTTGGGCATATTCTTGACAACGTGTTAACGAGATATCCTCGGTACACGTTGTGCTTGATCATAATGCAAGCTAAGGGTTCGTGTTAATTGGGAACAAGTGTTTAGTATTACTCAATCATCCTTATTTTCTAAAGAGCATTTAAAGATAAATCCTCCATCAAAGACCATTTATCAATGGTTCCTAGATGAGTTTATAAAATAAGAGGTGGGACTTACACATTCGAGTGAAGTGGAACCACTGAAAATCCCGACAATTGTCTTTCTATTTTAAAACATTTAAACCCGACCAACCATTCGGTCAAGCGACACAACATTACAATTTTCTTTTAAATCATACTTTTAGTGGAGAATAGGCTCCTATTGATCAACAAAAATCGGACCACTCCTTTGTGGAGATGACACACGTGGATTCCCGTAGTATTACAATCTTTAGATAACCATAATTCCTAAGCTTGGGAATAGAATTCGGCACGAATAAGGAGGGACGAAACTGATGTGGCCAGTTGTGGTGAAGTCTTGGGAAGTGCAAGGATGTTGGGGGAACAAGTGCGAGAGCGTGGTACCGAGTACCACTTTGCTTTGGTGACTTTTTTGCTTAGGGTGCCGTGCAGGAAGGAGGGGGGCTGAGGAAACGAAGGGTTTGCAGCAGAAGGAAGGTTAAGGAAGAAGAACAATGGGCCTGCGAACTTTGTAATTTGCGAGAGATTTCGAGTGACTACTCATTGCTGCGACGCCTCCAAACGAGAGACTAAAAATTGTGAGGGAAGCAGACTTGTAAATGAAATTTTTAAAAAGGAAAGCAATCAAAGACAACAAGGAACACAAAAGATTACAAAATTAAGCAATTAAATTCCTGGTGACCACGAGGATATTGCGAGGAAGTCACTCCCAATGTGTCGGGAGGGTTTCATGGGGGTTCGAGGAGGGGGATTTCCTCCTTATGCATTGAAGTGTTGAGGCGCATATGGCTTCAGCCTTTGGCCATTGACCTTGAACATTCGATTGTCTTTGGCATTGAGCAGGTTTACTAAACCATTGAGGTAAACTTCTTGGATGGTGAATGGCCCAGTCCATCTTGATTTGAGCTTGCTTGGAAAGAGGTGGAGCTTGGAGTCGTAGAGCAATACTTGGTCCTCTTTTTGGAATGTTTGTGAGCTATCAACTGATCATGCCACATCTTCAGCTTATCTTTTGCAATTTTTGAGTTAAGGTAGGCATCATTTCTCAGTTCTTCTAGCTTGTTTCGAGGAGCCTTTTGAGACCCATTTCACGCCCATGTCAAGTTCAGTTTTTCACGCCCACGAGCCTTGTATTCAATTTCCACAAGAAAGTGGCAAGCTTTGCCATAAACCAGGCAATAAGGAGCGTACAGAATGGTCTTGTAGGTTGTCTTGTATGCTTGAGAGAGGTCGCGGCTTGGGAGACCGTCTTTTCGATTAGAATTTACCACTTTCATCAATATTGTCTTGATCTCTCTATTAGCTAGTTCAATCTGGCCACTGGTCTGAGGGTGGTATGGGGTGGCTACTTTATGCTTGATGTTGAATACACAAAAGAGCAACAATTATATCGGATTTTAGTACCTTTAGGTCATATTTTTCTCACATTTTGTATAAGAATAGGTACCTTTGATCGTTTTCGTGTTTCTGGGCTTGAGCAGGTTTTTCGGGTTTCATGCATAATTGTTACAAGGGTTCGTGTCCAGAGAGCGAATATGGATCATTGAGGATGATGGCAGCCGTTGTGGTGAAGTCTTGGGAAGTGCAAGGATGTTGGGGAACAAGTGCAGAGGCAGTGGTACCGGTACCACTCTCACCGATATCGATACCCCAAAGTAGGAAATTAACAATGGCCAAGTGATGTGGTACCACTCTCATGACCTGCGTACCCCCGAGCAAAAGTCACTAAAAGCAAAGTGAATGCTTGGTACCACACTTCTTGTCTTGGTACCAACATGTAATATTCTTGAATTGACGAATTCAATTCGATACAAGGAAACACACATTCGTCCTTTGACCACCAATTTGAGATTACAATGGAAAATGGTATAAAAGCCAAAGGAAAGGTAGAGAGGGGCAGCTTTTGATCCTAGGGTTTTGGTTTCATAAAAAAAAAGAGTGTTTTTCTCATAGTTTTTCTAGGGTTCATAGAGTAGAATAGGAGACTTAACTTTTCTGCAGATTCTGGATTTCAAGTTCATCTAATCTTTTAATTTAGATCACTAGCTTCATTTCTCTTTCCAATATTTGTGTTTTGATTCTTTGGTTTTGCAATCGAAGTGTGATTTTCTCAAGTTTCTTTTATGAATAGTTTTCATAAATATGATTCGCTTCACAATTTCAATGAAGTTCTAAACTCTTATGATGGGGTTAGCGGTGGAAACTCGCCTCGATCAAGGTAATAACCCTCAATTCCTCTTTATACCTCAGGATTGTATGATGTTAAGAACTTGTAGAAAAATCTTATAAAACCTTAGTTGGGCATCTTTTTGACAACGTGTGAACGAAAGATCCTCGGTACACGTTGTGCTTGATTGCAAATGCAAGGTAAGAGTCTGAATAAATCGTTTGAACAAGTGTTTAACATCACTCGATCATTTTTCATTCTAAAAGAGCTTTTAATGTAAAATCTTCCATCGAGAATTCATTCATCAATGGTTTCTAGATGAGATTATTGAAAGAGGTGGGAGTACTTTATCAATATTGAGTGGAAACCTAAGAACCCTATCAATCATCTTTTCTTGTTTAAATAGTCGATTTGTCAGTTAACTTCAATCAGCAACCACAACCCCATAATTTACTTTTAAACATACATTCTTAGAAGAACAACCCTTAAGAGTCACCTAGAATACCACTCACGTGGAGATGACACGTAGTTACCACAATATTATAATATGGCGACCTTAGTTCCTACACTTGGGAATAATTTCGGCATCTGAGGAATGAAGCGAAGCATTTTTGGGGCGCCATTGGGGTGGCAAAAGCAATCGTTGATACGAGAAGAGCTAGAGTAATTTGAAATTGCATTACCTGTCGAGTACGTTCACTTTCCTTTTAATTTGTCTTTGTGAGGAATCTAAGTGGGTGTCTGCTTGGTAGGAGTAGGATTAGTGCATGTCGGTTTGGGCTCGCGTGAGCAATGCGACTGTAAATTGTACCTCGAGTGCGAAGAGCCCATAGTAAGTCCAATTGTTTCAAGAGAACCTTACACCTCAAATGAACCATCAGGAATTCGACAACCTCTTTTTAATCAAAATACTCAAAGGGTACTGTTAATCCTGAGACTCCACGAACCTCCACAACATGGACGGTGTTGCACTCAACAACACTAGCGGTAGGAGGAAATGTTAACTTCGGCGAAATCCAATATCGGAGCTCCCCTGGCTCTTTACAATGTGGAAAGAACACCCCGAGAGATTTTGCAACCTCAAAGAACCATAACAAACTCATGTATTCGCCTTCCTAAAGAGGCTAATCAATTCCTCATGAAGTTGGAGATGATCCGCCTTCTACCTGTGTACCAAAGGGTTGATTCTGAGAACCCCTACTCATTCATGAGAGACTTTGAGGATATCTGCAGTGCATTCCTCTCTACTGGATCACCTCTCCACATAATTTGCATGGTTCTATTCCCATTCTCTCTAAAGGAAAAGGCCAAAATCTGGTTTCATTCGCTTGCACCCAATTCAATCTTTACATGGAGGACATAAAATGATTATATGGATCTTCCACTCATATATTTTAAATACTCTCATGACAATCCAAAATTTTCTAAAAAGCGGGATGAACCCTTTTCTTTATGATATGGAAGATACAAGGACACTCCTCATGCTGTCCTCATCATGGTTTTGGAAATTGGATCAATCTGTATATTTTAAAAATGAGGCTATCCTTGAATAATAAACAATACATCGAATGATGTGTCTTGGAAGTTTTATGTATGAGAAAAGTGCGAGGAGGCAATTCAATTCTTTGACACATAGCGAGAAAATGCTCTCGAACATGGGAGGCTAATGCCTCCGTGAATCTTGCATACAAAGTGCATAGTACCCCTACGGGGAGAATCCATCATTTAAGAAAATGATGATTTATGACAAAAATAGCTAATTTGCTTGAGGAAGTTGGAAGCTATAGAGTTGAAAAAGGTAAATGAGGTAACTAATGTGCCTCAAATACCCTCTGTACCTACCATGCATCATTTGCGATGACCCTACGCACTCAACTATTAACTGCCCAAACCTTCCTCAAGTTAAGGGAGCAATCCAAATAGAGCAAGATAATGCCCTTAACTACCAAAACCTTTCCAATTCTCCATACTCGGCGTACAATCGGGGTGGGGTAAGCACCCTAATTTTAGTTGGAGAAATGAGGGAGGCCCACACAACTTTCCAAACAACCAAGCCCCTCCGTTTCAGAATTAAGGTCCTCAAGGATTTCCTATGCACCCTCCCAAGGCTTCAATCCGTCAAATCAAGGGAATCCAAACCCACAGCCTTATCAGCCTCCATATAAGAGAAGTTTGGAGGATATTATGACACAGTTCGTCCAGACCTAACAATCCACCAACACTGAATTTCGAACTACCTTGAATGATGTGAGATCCCAAATCACTAAGCTAACCTCTTTCATGGGAAATTTTCAACAAGAAAAAGGGAAACTCCTTTCTCAAACCATCGAAATCCCCCGAGGTCGAAATAGTGTTGGAGTCTCGAGTCGAGTGAGGCACGTTCGAACATTACAAAATTTGTCACCACTCTTGAAGTGGTAAGGTAATTGACAAAACCATTCAACTAAAGGAACCAATACAAGAGTTACAAGATGAACCAGTCGGGGATGATGAGGTGTGTGAGCCTGTGTTCTAAAATGATGTTGTGTGGTGAGCGAGCGAGAGCAAAGAGGCCTCTATATCCACTCCCTACTCCCAAACCCTCATAGATTGAGAGCCCCAAAGAAAGTGAACAATCATTCTGAAATTTATGAGTTGTTCAAACAAGTGAAGTTGAACATTCCTTTACTAGATGCCATTAAGCAGATTATGTCATATGCCCGAGTTTCTAAAAAGATTTATTGCACTATAAAGAAAACTAGGTGTCGACAAGGAGGCATTTATGGTAGGCAATCCCACCTCATTGATTCGAAACAATTTGCCCCCCAAAATCTGAAGACCAGGAAGCCCTACTATTTCCGCCAGTGGTAGGGAATTCAAAGTTAGGACATGCTCTAATTGGTTTAGATCAAGATTAACTGTTTATCGATATCGTCGATCTGGATTAGATAGATCAGTAAAATATCACCTGATGATAATAAATGACGTAGTGCGAGATTATAGGATAAATGAGATGTATTGAATTGCAAGTGGATAAGTTCTATTTTTAGGTGGATTTTTGTAAATTGTGACACTCAACTGTGGTAAACCAAAGACTCAATTCAGTGATTCTTGGTAGACCATTCTTAGCTACTACTAATGCCATCATACATTGTAGGGGAGGACTAATGACACTATCATTTGGTAACATGGTATTAATTTGAATATCTTTTAATCGTTATCAGGGAATGGGAGATGAGGAGGATGTTTGTGGTAAACATGGTTGACTACGTAGTGCGAAATACTTAGATAATGTATCATCGATGATCCTCTCATGTCTTGTCTAGTAAGCCCAGGAGTTGGGTTGAGGAGGTGACCACATATGGTCGGGTTTCTACATATAATTGAACACGGTGAGGTATTGCTTGGAAGCGAATGGGTGGAGCACCTAAATTGAACCACTACCTGTCGAGGACCAAGACATTACCTTGGAGAGACCACCTAAACTTGAGTTTAGGCACTTTACCAGTCACCATATAAATATGCATTTTTAGGGGTATAAGAAACTTTTCTGGTGATCATATCTTCCTCCTTAGAGTCGAACAAGAAAATAAAACATTGGAATATTGAGAACCCACAAAGCTGCTATAGGATGGACAGTGCGGATATTAGGGCATTAGCCCTTGATATGCACCCACGAGTTCATTTGGAAGAGGATATTATACCCTCTGAAACAGCCACGAGAACTGACTAAACCCGATAATGAAAGAAGTGGTCAAGAAGGGTTCTAAAACTCTTGGATTAGGTGTTATTTACCCATTGCGGATAGTAAAGTGGGTTAGCCCGACTGGGGTAGTTCCTAAAAATCACAGGTCAACGGTAGCAAATGAAAATAATGAGCTAATCCCTAATCATGTCACCTCCGGTTGGAGGGTGTGTATAGACTATAGGAAACTCAATGCGGGCACTAGGAAAGATCACTTCCCTTTACCTTTTGTCGATCAAATGTTAGAGAGAGTCGCAGGGCATGAATTATATTGTTTTCTTGATGGGTACTCAAGGTACAATCAAATTGAGATAGCTTTAGAAGATCAAGAGAAAACTACATTCACCTGTCCTTTTGGCACTTTTGCCTTTAGGAAAATGCCCTTTGATTGGTGGCGACCAGAACCTTCCAAATGCATGATGGGGATTTGATATGATAGGAAATCATTTTGGAAATTTTCATGGATGATTTCGCTTTGGAGACTCATATGAGGGATGTTCGAGAATCTACGTGTTCTAGAGAGATGCCAAGAGAAGAACCTCAAGCAAATTGGGAAAAGTTTCACTTCATGGTAATAATATGGATTGTTCAGGTCCACATAGTATCAAAAAAGGAATCGAGGTGATAAGGCTAAAGCTCGAATTGATCTCCAACTTACCTACTCCTAAGTGTGTTAGAGATATATGTCATTCTCGTATTTGATTCTATAGGAGATTCATAAAAGATTTTAGTGCTATAGCCCGTCCCTTATGCAATTTGCTTGCCAAGGATGTCCCTTTCACATGGTCACAGGCTTGCGAGGCCGCCTTTGATAAACTTAAAACTATGTTAGTGTCTCCTCCTATCATGCGATCTCCCAATTGGAACCTTCCGTTTGAGATCATGTGTGACGCTAGTGATTATGGTATAGGGGCTATTTTAGAACAAAGGGAGGATAAAAAGGCTTTTGTGATCTACTATGCCAGCAAGACTCTTGATTCCGCTCAAGCAAACTACACGACTACGGAAAAAGAATTTTTTGCCTTCGTCTTTGCCTTAGAAAAGTTCAGGTCATACATTGTAGGGTCTCCTGTTACCATTTTCACAAATCACGCAACGCTGAAGTACCTGCTCTCTAAACAGGATACTAAGCCTAGGTTGACTAGGTGGATCCTAACGTACAAGAATTTACTACACTACAAAGATAAAGGAGTCGAAAATGTGAAGGACCACTTATCTCGCTAGTTTTCGGGAATCCATTTCTTCACTTGCTACCCATAGGCAACGCTTCCGATGAGCAACTTTTTGCTCTTGTTCACTGCCCATGGTATGCGGACATAGTCAATTATCTGGTGACTAGTCAAATTCCACCCCAATGGACCTCTCAACAAAAAAGGAAATTTTTGGCGGACATTAAAAAATATTTTTTTGATGACCCATATATGTTTAAATACTGTCCAGACCAATTGATGAGAAGGTGTGTACCCAATGACGATCAAATTGGGATTCTCACCTTTTTCCATTCGGAAGCTTGTGGAGGGCATTTCTCTACGAGGAAAACAACGGATAAAATCTTGCAAGTCGGCTTTACCGGCCTACGCTTTAAAGATCGCTTGAATCCTTCAAACTCAGGCTCGGTGCCAACAATTAGGAGGGGTCACAAGAAGGAACATGATGCCTCTTACTCCCATTTTAATCATTGAGATCTTCGACATTGTTGGGGTATAGACTTCATGGGGCCTTTCCTTCGTGGTACTCTTTTACATTTTGTTATCTGTTGACTATGTGTCGAAGTGGGTGGAGGCCATTCCAACGAGAACTAATGACCATAATGTTGTTTTGAAATTTATAAAAGAACACATTTTTTCTCGCTTTAGAGAATTTGTGATGGTGGGCTCAATTTTTGTAATCGATCTTTTGAGAATTTGTTGAAAAAGTATGGAGTCACCCACAAAGTTTCAACAGCATATCACCCACAAACCAATGGTCAAGCCGAATTAGCTACAGGGAGATCAAACATATTTTAGAAAAACAAGAGTCCCAAATCGTAAAGATTAAACGCCTGACTTACCGATGCCTGGGCTTACCGCATCGCTTTTAAAACTATTCTTGGTATGTCTCCCTATAGGCTTATTTATGGCAAGGCTTGTTATCTGCCGGTAGAAAATGGAGCACAAGGCATATTGGGCTATTAAAACTCTTAATTTTGATTTGGCTCAGGCAGGTAAACAACGACTGCTACAGATGAACGAGTTTGATGAATTGAGGTGGGAATCTTATGAGAGCGCCAGAATTTACAAAGAGAGGCTCAAGTTGTTCCATGACAAGACCATTGTTCGGAAGACCTTTGAACCTCACCAAAAGGTATTACGGCATACCGCGGCTAGTACATGTTTCCAGAAAACTCGCTCTGTGGACTGCCCGCTTGTCGTCAAGGTAGTTTACCCATTTGCAAAGTGATTGAAAACTAAAATGGGAAATCCTTTAAAGTCAATGGCTAACGCCTAAAGCCTTTTCTCGAGCACTTTGACCATCGAGAGCAGCGGAGGAACTCGGTAGATCCACTGTGATGCTACTTCGTATAACTCATCCTATCTTATTGTATATAGTTTTTGTTTTCTTTCTTGCATTTATTTTTTCTTTCTTTATTTCTTCTGCTTTTATTAAAAAAAAAAAAAGCTAAAATGAGGGGTCCACACAACTGCCCTTCATTTATTTATCGGCCGCCTCCATTTCTGTAGTGGGGGTACCCTGTGTGCATTGGGGACAATGCTTACCAGAATGTGGTGGGCAACACCCGGTTGGAACCAACTATGCGCATGTTGCATGTCTCGGTATGGCAAAATTTTACGACGGCGGCTCTTTCGTGGGTATAGAATCGACCCGTGGATGTCCTGTAGTCGCATGACTTCTTATACACATTCCACATAATCTCAATGCTTTTACACAATAACAAGCATGCACAAAATCTTTATGTTCATATTGTGGACCTTATCGCCCCGAATTATGTTCTAATTCTCTACATAAACCACAAACTTTCTGTTCAAACTCTTGTTTTGCCTGCTATTGCTTCCGCCTGTGCATTATTTTAGCATTCCATGTTAACTACATACATCATATTCTCTGAGGAACACCATGCATATTTGGAAAATGATTTGAGGCCATTATTTCTGTGTTACATTTTGTGAAATCATTTTGACTTACCCTTTGCACCCATCTTGAGCCCTGAGTTGCCAATTTAGTTCGAACCCTAGGAACCATGATAACAAGAATACAGTGGACCTTATGGTAAGTGTGAAGGTGTCAAGAGAGGGAAGTACAATTTTTAGCTTCGTGAACACACCGGCCAAGGCGTAATATGAGTAAGGAGAGAAATGAGCATTCAAAGTGAATCCGGATGGAGGGCATACGAAAAGGATACATTTATATACTCAAGACTAATTGCTCCAAATTTACAAAAATAAAAATAAAAAAATTAAAAAAAAAAATATATATATGGGACGTTGGTAATCTGCACAGTACCACTTGTGCAAAAGTGGTCAGCCATTCTGACTCCAGACGCACCTCATCGGGTACCGATACCGCTAGGCGATTTTAGGCCAAATTAGGGTTTTTAATCCCTTTGTCCACTCCTTTGTCATACCCCTACTCCCCCACTCCTAAATAGACAAACCTTACCCCACTTCTCTCCCTCACACGAGCAAACCCGAGATCACGTGTTTCGCCAAGAGCCGCATCGCTCGATCCCGATTCTTCCTCGTCGTCGCACGACGTGGTAGTGGGCCCCATTTATTTCTAGCATATTTATTTTATTGCGGTATTTCATTGTGTCACATGGATTGGTTTGGGTGGTTTGGATTGGTGGTTTTCTGTTCTGTGGATTAGGATCGATCGCTGGTATGGGAGGAAGTTTTGTTTGAACTCGAATCTGGCCAAACTCGATACTTATGGAAATGGGTTATCGGGATATTGTTTTGTGTGTCAGTCGCCTTTGCCAGATTTAATATTCTTGCCATATCTATGGCAAGATTGAAAAATGTTGGAAAAGGCAAGGCTCCTAGCTCTTCAATGGAGCGGGCTGTGAAGAAAAGGATATCCGACACCTCGCAGACCATAAAGAAGGGCAAGGGAAAGCGAAGAGATTCTTCATCTGAGAGTGAGGAGGCATCGGAGAGCGAAGATGAAGAGATTGGCCAAGGTCATTTAGTCTTCGATCCAAAACGGTGCGGGCCCCAATCAATTGCTAAGCGGGGTTTTCATTGCGAGCGGGTGTGAAAGTGACACATTCTGTTCACCATCCTATAAGGGCTATTATTCAGAGCAGCACTTGGTGCTTTGTTTGTGTCAAGTACAAGGGTATCTACCGACCTGGTTCGAATTTTACACCAATTTCCAGAAAATCAACATGTAGATACCCTGTTAGAGAGACCACCGTTATGGGTAAACAATAAAGATCACCCCGATTCAATAGCTCACTCTTTGCGCATGTCCGCCCCGCGCCCATGACCGCCTTACCCCCAGTAGGCCACACCAGTTCGATGCCTAGTCGTTTGCTGATGCCATGTGCACCCATCCTATTTCCATGCGCGGTTTTATACGCAAGGAATTCGTTCCAGGGAAGCTCAAGCCTAAATATGCATTGATGAACAAAATTATTCATGATATGATCGGATCGAAGGGTAACGAGAAATTGCCGAGCAAGGAAGAAACTCAGTTTCTATATGAGGTGATGATCAGGAAGATAATTGATTACGCCTGGTTATATGGAAGCGCATGAGGGATTTCTACAATTCCTAACTAAAATAGGCATATCCCATTCCCATCTCTAGTTACAAATCTTGTAGAAGCTACGGGGATGAGGGGAGTGGTTAGAGAAAAGAGAATTCTTCCGAAGCTGGGGCCCATTACTATCCAAACAGAGGCTAAGAGCCGAGCTGCATCCACGAGACCTCAATCTTCACACCCCCTAGTGGCTATTTCCGGGGCCTCTTCGTCTCACCTGTGGGTCGATGAGCACATCCCTCCGAAAGAATGGAGCCTCTGGACATGGGTGGTTTAAATGGTCGGGGAAGGTAGAAACACCGACCACGTGCTCTCCGTGCCTCGGAGTCATATCTACCAAGGAGAACCTGCAGTGGGAGATGTCCCCCCTCCTGACTTGGAAGGGGATTCTGAGGAGCTTGACGACTGTGTTGATGAGGACGCATTCTCTTCGACAGATGATGGGGAGGATGTCGATAAAGAGCATGGTAGGCTAGACTAGTGGTGGTGTCAGTAATCAGAAGACTCTACCACGCCATGCCAACACCCATTTTGTTCATATACCTCATTCGTAGCCTATGGTTGTTACAAGCCTTAAAGACCTTTTTGATTTTAGTTGTGTTAGTTGTTCCTCTTGACTTTTATGCATAGTAGTTGCTTGGTAATGTTAAATTGTTGCCTTTACAATGTCGCTCTATTTCGCTAAGGCTTTCATGGCAGCTCTTCTTTTCTCAATTCCATGGTCCCTTATGTGAATGTCTTGGTTTTGTAATAGTTTGTTGTTATGTTCATTGCTTGAGACTGTGGTTTTAATTGAGTCAGACGGTTACATACTCTATCAGGTTGAAGTATTTTGCTCAATTTTGGCCCTTTTGAGAAACTTGCAAACCATAACTCGCACCTAGCGTATGTCATGGAAATCATAATTAGGTGTCACTAGTTCAAATTCAGCTAGGGACTAGCAAGATGCGGTGTCAGTTGTGTTGACACACAAAAGAGAAACAATTATATCGGATTTTAGTACCTTCAGGTCATATTTTGCTCACATTTCGTATAAGAATAGGTACCTTTGATCGTTTTCGTGTTTCTGGACTTGAGCAAGTTTTTCGGGTTTCATTCATAATTGTTACAAGGGTTCGTGTCCAGAGAGCGAATATGGATCATTGAGGATGATGGCAGCCACTGTGGTGAAGTCTTGGGAAGTGCAAGGATGTCAGAACAGTAGCAGATGGGTATCTGCACCACTCTCAATTTCCATCGATACCCCAAAGTAGAAATCAACAAGCAATGTATGGTACCGGTACCATCACCTGCACGGCATTCCAAGCAAAAAGTCACCATAAGCAAAGTGGTACCGGTACCACACTTACTGGTACCGGTACCAACATGTAATATTTGCGGGAATTGAGCAGAATTCCAATTCCAATGCAAGGGTACATTCGTCCTTTGACCACCAATTCGAGATTACAATGGAAAAGGGTATAAAAGCCAAAGGAAAGGTAGAGAGGGGCAGCTTTTTGATCCTAGGGTTTTGGTTTCATAAAAAGAGAGTGTTTTTCTCATAGTTTTGCTAGGTTCATACAAGAGAATAGGAGACTTTAACTTTCCGCAGACTCGATTTCAAGTTCATGTAATCTTTCGCTAAATCACACAACCTCGACTTTCTCTTCAAAAGATTTTGTGTTTTTGATTCTTGGTTTGAAATTGAAGTGTGATTTTCTGTAAGTTTTTATGAATAGTTTTTCATCAAATATGATTCGCTCTAATTTCAATGAAGTTCTAAACTTATGATGGGGTTCTAACGGTGAAACTCACCTCGATCAAGGTAATAACCCTCACCCTCATACCAACTGATCAGGCGATGTTGGGCACTTGTAGAAAATCTTATAAACCTTAGTCAGGGCATCTTCTTGACAACGTGTGAACGAAAGATCCTCGGTACACGTTGTGCTTGATTGCAAATGCAAACTAAGAGTCTGAATAAATCATTTGAACAAGTGTTTAACATCACTCGATCGTTTTTCATTCTAAAAGAGCTTTTAATGTAAAATCTTCCATCGAAGACCATTCATCAATGGTTCCTAGATGAGATTGTGAAGAAGAGGTGGGAATTACTTTATCAATAGTGAGTGGAAACCTAAGAACCCTATCAATCATCTTTCTGTTTTAAATAGTCAATTTAATCAGTTAACTCAATCAACCAACCACAACCCCATAATTTACTTTTAAACATACATTCTTGGAGAACAACCCTTAAGGATCACCTAGAATACTACTCCTCGCGAGATGACCTCGTGGATTACCAATAAAGAGTACATAATGCTCGACCTAATCTTAGCTCCTACACTGGGAATAATTTCTGCACACAAAACAGACGAAGACCTCTGACACCATACTTAGTGAGGAGGCTCTCAAAAGGTTTATTGCAGAAATGCGAACCTCCATCACTAATTACATGCACCCAAATCTAGAGAATACTATATTCTTCTTCACACTCTCGCACCACCCCGTGGTCTCCGTCGCCCCGCAAGGAACCGGCTTCAACCCACTGACACAGTCAACTCCTACCAAAATGTATAGGTGTCCAAGGGAGGAAGGGAATGGTCCCATGAAGTCGATCCCTTATACGTCGAAAAGGTCAACTACCAAAATCGGGTTTAAAGGCATCATGTGACGGCGAGAAATCTTCCCCAACCTTTAGCATTTATCGTGATTCCGTACATGGTAATGGGCATCCTTGAAAAGAGAGGGCCAGTGAAATCTAGAATGGAGCACCTTCCTAGCAGTTTTTTGGGAAGCAAAGTGGCCTCCACAGGCATTCTCATGGCAGTGACTGAGGATTCCTGGTTGCTCTGCTTCAGGCACACACCTTCTGATTATCTGGTTAGCACAATATTTGTACAAGAATGGTTCCTCCCAATAATAGGAGTGAATTTTTGCAAAAAAGAATTTCTTGTCTTGTGCTTTCCACCCTGCTGGTAGCTCCCTTGTAGCCAAATAATTTGCAATGTGAGCATACCAAGGTGTCTCCCTCAACTGTGAGCAAAGACTCGTGTGAACTTATCATTGGATCTGAGGTCAGAGTGTCAGGTGAGATTGTTAACTCGACAGTGATCGACAACAACATTTTCCACACCTTTTATCCTCGGGGTTTGGTGTTAAACTCTTGCAAAGAAGAGAGAACCCACCTCGATAAGCCTAGCCTTAGCATTTTGTTTGGTGAGTGTGCATTTCAGCCGAGTGATCTGCGGAATACTATAATGTCCTACCCAACCAAATAAGCCTCGAAACTTTGTCTAAGGCATGCACTCACCGCTGCAGCTCTTTCCGTGGCTGTGCACTCGTGCCTCATTCGTCTTTCTTGCATAATAGACCACATAAGGCTCCTCCTTCCCTTGTCCGAGAACTACTCCAATGGCCATATCGCTTGCATCGTTACTATCACTCAAGGGTAATTTCCTAGCTAGGGCTCTTTACTATTAGTAAAGGGTCAAATATGCTTTTAAGCTCCTCAGCTCTTTTGCAACAGATCCCAAATAAATTTAAGTATCTTTTCCATCAGTTTGTATAGAGGCTTGGCAATTTTTGAGAAGTCCATGATGAACCTCTTGTAGAAGCTTGCATGCCCCAAGAATTGCCTTACAGTCTTGATATTTATGGGGGAAGGCAGTTTGGAAATCAAGTCGATTTTTTCCTTATCAACTTCAATCCCTTTTTTTGAAATAATGTGCCCCAGCACTATTCCCTGGTTGACCATGAAGTGGTATTTCTCCCAGTTCAAAACCAGGTTTTTCTCTATACACCTATGCAGAACAGTTTCTAGGTTGATTAGGCATTCTTCAAAGCTCCCCCCGTAGACTGTAATGTCATCCATGTAAACCTCCATAATGCGCTCTACCAAATCACTGAAAATAATGTGCATACAACGCTGAAATGTGGCAGGGGCATTACACAGGCCAAAGGGCATTCTTCTATATGCATATGTGCCAAATGGGCATGTGAAGGTGGTCTTTTCTTGGTCTTCTGCATCAATTTCTATTTTAAAGTATCCTGAATAGCCATCTAGGAAACAGTAGAAGGGTTGACCAGAAATCCTCTCTAGAAGCTAATCCATGAAGGGTAGAGGGAAGTGATCCTTCCTAGTCACTTCATTCAGCCTCTTATAATCAATACATACCCTCCAACCTGTGGTAAGGCGGGTGGGCATCTCTTTCCTCCTTTTCATTACGCACCGTGGTTACCCCTGACTTCCTAGGCACCACCTGGGTTGGACTCACCCAGGTGCTATCTGATATGGGGTAGATAATACCAGCTTGCAGCAGCTTTAGTACTTCAAACGAACCACTTCAGATATGGGTTCGCCTTCTCTGTGGCTGCCTTACTGACTTTGCCTCCTCCTCTAGGTAGATGTGATGGGTGCAAACTTCCGGGTTAATACCCTTTAGATCAGTAATCTTCCACCCTAGGACTTGCTTGTTCTCCCTTAGGATGTGCAGCAGACTAACTTCCTATGAGGTGCTGAGCAGGGATGAAATGACAACTGGACACTGCTCCTGCTCTTCCAAATATGCATATTTTAACTCCACAGGCAAGGGTTTGAGCTCCAATTTCTAGGATTCACTGGTTCCTTCCTCAATTATCAAAGGTAGAATTTCTTGCTTTTTTCTCCATTGCCCTTGCACAAGTTTCATGTCTTGGGCTTCTTGTTGCCCTTTTGAACACTCAACATGTACTTCAATCAAGAACTCGCTTCCTCTATTGGTCGTACTGTTCTCCGTGATTGTGTCAATGATGCAACTTCCTAGGCCATCTTCCACCGATTGCATGTGCTTTACTCAAGTGGAAGATGCTTGAGTTCAAGGGTCATGTTTCGAAGGTGAGTTGTATAACACCATTTCGACAATTACAATCGCGATTGAGGTGGCCAAGAATGGTCTCCTTTAGGATGATAGGCACGTAGTTGGCCCCCCGTTGTAACCGGTTCTCAGACAAGGCCAACAAAATCCACTGGATAATAGAATTTGTCGACTTGGATGAGAACATCATCCACTGTCCCTTTGGTATCTGATGGATCTAATGAAGAAGACAATGTGATGGAGGTGGGCTTTAGTTCTCCTAACCTTAGCCGTCAGACACGAATAGGGGGAGGCGATTCACTTGCACCTGTGTCTAGCAAAGGCTTTTCTACGCAAGTGCCCCACCATTAACCAAATAGTTGGACAACCCGGATCTTTGTGTTCTCACCGAGTCTCGTATTGATGATAAAGACCGACTTGTTTAGCTAGGAAGGCCTTCTTGTCAACATTCAGCCCTTTTTTCACTGTACACAGATCCTTAAAATTGTTTGCATAGGTGGGGACTTGTTTGATCATGTCAAGCAGGGGGATGTTGACCTTTACTTGCCTCAGCACTTCTATCATTTCAGCCTGATTAATAGCCTTTTTTTTAGCTTTCAATGCTTGAGGAAAAGGCGGTCAGGACATTTTTCTCTCAGAGTCCGTATCACCACCTCCTCTGGGTCCAAATTTCTTCAGCTTCCCGCCCTTTGTACTAATTAAGTTATCGCTTAAGCCTTTCGCACTTCTCAATGTGATGATTGCCTTAACTTCATCCATCCTAGAATTTGGCTCACTGGATGAGCTCACTTCATGCAGTCCCCTAGGATTTGGTTGTGTCTGAGAGGGAAATTTCCCCTTTTCCTGCACCTGCTATTGGTTAGACAACCTTGATATTGAATAGATCGCAGTCGTCATATTTTGGGAAATTTCATCTTACAGCTGTCACATGCTTTCTGAAATTTCTCGAGCAAGTGTGTCAAGCCATTTTCTTATCGCGTGCTTTCCACCGTGTCAATTCTTTGATTGGCCTGGGCATTCACTACCTTTTGTTCTTCCACAAAGTTGCCCACCACCTTACTCAAGTTCATAATAGCTTGTTCAATTGGAGATGAAGATGGTGGTGGCTGTGGTTGGGCTGAGGATGATCCATGCCATTGCGCAGCGTTAAGAGGCACATAGGAGGAGGCTTGGTTTCCAGGAGAGGCCTGGGTGGTTCCCGCAAATGGATTGTAGGCATTGGCAGGCTGGGTCAGTGGGTCGGTGGCTCAGATCGCTCCACCGTACCGCTTGTTCAGCCACAAAGTCTCTTATTGAAAGCACACTTGGGCAATGCCTCCTTGGTGCTCAATGGATCGAAAGTCAAGCATGGTTGGTTAGGGCAGATGCCTCGCCTCACCGTCGTAATTCTCATGTTGATTCCTCATTTCAAGCTCTTCCAACCTCCTTGCCAAGGTGGATAGCTTTGCTTTTATCTCCATGTCCTCTGAGAGCGAGTATATGCCTTCCCTTTGATTTGGTGGTGGCCTCATCCTATCTGTCTCCCTAGGATTTGGTTCATCCCAAGCTTTGGAGGTCTCAATACATAGTCGATGGGTCCATGGTTCATCTGGATTCTTACTCAGGAAATCCCCTCCACACATAGTCTCCAATAACTGCTTCATGGTAGAGGACATTCCATCATAGAAGTGGTTGACCAACATCCATGTATCAAAGCCATGGTGTGGGCATGCACTGATGGTTTCCATATATCTCTCCCAACATTTAAAAACTACTATTATCATGGGCTGCAAATGTATAAATTTGCCTCTGCAAATTGTTGGGCCTATGTGTACTGAAGAACTTTTTCAAAAACTATGCCCAGCTTCACCCAATTCTAGGTCCTCGCCTTAGAGAATTAAGCCAAATTCTTGGCTTGTCTTTGAGGGTTAAGGGAAAGGCCTTCAGCTTGCATCCATATCGATTGCACCTCCACAAAAGTTGTGAGTAAACTCCTCAAACTCCCTGATGTGTGTGTATGGATTCTCATTTTCCATACCATAGAAGGTTAGGAACAGGGACACCAAATAAGGCCTGACAACTACATCTTCTGCAGAGGTACAATGCATGAGGCTGCACTCACCCTTGGGGGGTGTATATGGTCCCTCATTGACATGTAGGCATTGGGGTTTCTTGGTATCCCTTGCTGACTTTGTTGCTCCTCAGGTGGAGGCTCCATCCTCGATTCCTATGTGCATCGACTTCACACCCTCGTTCGAGAAGCACTGGTTCTCTCTAGCCCGTCACGTTTCTATCCCAATGCTGCATAAAGTCCTAGGAACACAACACATAAAACAACGAGAAACCAAAAACAAGGCTACCAAAAGGGTTAGTCGGGTCAAATTTTAGAAACAAATAAAAACTGAGTATGCACAGTATAAACATGCAATTTCCCCTACAGTGAACTGTAAATGGGGAATAATGGTAAAATAAAAAAGGAATGAGAATTCACCAACACTTGTGATGCAGATCACAAGTTCAACAACCTCTCACTCACACTTCGGCACCATCCCTGGCAACGGCGCCATTTGATTCGTGCCATAATAGGTGCACCGGAATCAACAAAATTTGTATCCTAGGATTCCTATTGTCGTAGCAGAGCTACTATAGTATAGTGGCCTAAGGTCGAACTCATGGATGGGTTTTCTTCATGCTAAAGGAGTCATAGTTGATTGAAATTGGTGTTTCCACTTTGGATATGGGGTTTTGGTAGAAATAGTGAGGTTGATGGCTGGTAAAACTATAACCGGCAAGAAAATAAAGCGTAAAAGAACCTGGTTTCGCATCACGGGCTTAGGGTTTTAGGGCAAATTATAATGTCCTCGGTCCTTTTCCTCGCTAGGGACCTATAGCTACTTCCCAAGCTCTGGGATCTAGGTTTGGCCATAAAACCGAACCCTAAGAGTTTCCTTCCTAGCATAGCTAACATTTATGACCCATTAATGTTTCAAAGGTGCTTAAAACATCCACGGATCTAACTCGCAGGAGCCAATAAATGACAACTAATTGAGCATCGTGGATCTAGCAATAAGTATCCATCGAACCTTGAAAGTTTGCCAAGTACTAACCAATTAATGTCACAGGATTTAAACCCACATGAGAGATGCAGAAACATAAATGAATATAGATGCATGTGTTAATAACAGAGGACAGTGTACTACCTCCAACCTTTAACCCAATGGTCCTCCTCTTCAAGGATGAGGGAGATTTAGCCAAGCATCCCTTGAGTTGTCATCCTCAAAGGGGTGTTTGGCATGTGAGAAAATACGAGAAAGGGAGAGAAAGTGAAAGAAAGTTGCAGATGCGGGAAAGCTGAAAGCTTTGGCGCCAACTTTATTGATAAACTAAAAATTGTTGTTACATGAGCTTGACTGAGCTTATATAGTGCTCAGAGTCAAGGAATTTACATAAAAGTATGAAAGAACAAAAATTACATTAAGGGCATTTTGGTAAAAAGCCACAAAAAGCGGTCAAAAGTGGTCACAACAAACAGAAGGGTGACAAAATTTCACGCAAAATTCTGCACTTCACTCTCTCAGATTTAGCCCAATTGCCATCCGCTTTGTTCATGAAGCTTTTGTTTCTGGCTAGGTTTTTCAAGATTTGAATTGGCTTGAAGATAGTGGTACAATTGGCTTGCAAAACTACAAAAAATATCCACAAAATATGATTAGTAGCATAGTTGGGACCTTAGTGTATCAATTGGGTTATTTACATTGATTAGTACACAAAAAGTGCTCAAAACCTCGGCAATAAAATGGCGCCTCAAAACAAAGACTATTTTTGCATTTCACCTACTCCCTTGAATCCTAATACTACATTAAGTAGTCCCCTTAGCAATGACAAAAAGAAAGAAGAGCAGACAGGTTAAGCTCATGCAAAAGGAATGGTATTTTCAAGAAGTGTATGAGTAAGTAATGCCCTACCCTCTGAATGATTGAGACCCTGCACAACAACCAACTTGGGAGAATAAATACCGCTTGGTGAAGAGAAGTGAGTGGGTTGATGGCTTATGAGGCAGGTGACCTTTCAGGTTTCAAAATTCATCTATTTATAGGCCAATTATTTGTTGTACCATCATTAAATGTCGCGACAAAAATCAACCTAGGGTTTATTCCCTTTTAAATTTTATGTCACAACATAGAAAAGTAATGTCGTGACATATTTTCTGAAATCAATTAAAACTAGGTCAGTCAATTGTTGCGACAGAGAAAAAATGTTGCGACATTTAAAATGTGATGTTAAAGTGTACTTATGTCGTGGCAATGAGAAATATTGTCATGACAAAAACTCTCTTTGCAATATCAGTTTAAAGCCAACATGGTTGCGGATGTAGAGAAAATTGTCAAGTGACATAGAAAAAGACAAGGATCGGGCCTAAATCAAATGATGTTATGATGTGAGATAAACATTAATGGACACGCTTATGCTCCTCCAATAAATGATGTTGCGACATAGAAAAATTCGTGTCGCGACAAAATTTGTTATCATTTCTAAAGACTAACCAGCCTTTTGTCACGCATTAAGAAACACGTTGCAATGTTGTTTTGGTGATATTGTCACAATAAAAATATGTCGCGACAATGAGAAAAAAAAAAAAATTTTTTTCTCAAAGTTGCAAAATTCACATTTTTCAATCAAGTAACATTCAAAACACTGTGCATTCATTCATACCAATCAGAACATACTTGTGAAAACACATCTAAACATTAAAAAACCTCAATTCAAGAAGGAATAATCACATTTCATTTCTTCACTAAGGTGATTCAATAGGATGATATTCAGAGTATTCAAATAATGAGAACAACAAAGTTATTATTCATTTTCTGCTCTAAACAAAATTACATTCCCCAAACTTCAACTATCCATTATCATTAAAGAGCAAGTTAGGGAAATCGAAATACTCCCCCTTGTAGCATTTTCTACATAATCAATTTGAGAGAGTGTGCTTTCGAATAAAATCCATTTCTAATTCAAATTTTCCACTGCTCCTTAAAAATCGTAAAACAACACATAAAAATTCAAAAATTAAAACTAAACTTCAACACACAAAATTTAACCCAAACAAGCTTAGCTAAGTGAAAATTAAAAATTTGATTAGGTTGCCTCCCAAGAAGCTGCTCAATTTAATGTCTGTAGTTAGACATTTGCTGCATAATGTTTTCTTTTTAGCAAAATTCTCCTCTCTTCAAATCTGGATCAATCTTCATTTAAGCTTCTTCCAAGGTAATGCTTCAATCTTTGATCATTCACTTTAAACTCACTTCCAGAATCAGTTTTCAATGTTACTGCTCCAAAGAGTGTACTTGCTACTACTATGTAAGGATCACTCCATCTTGACTTCAGTTTTCTTGGAAACAGCTTGAGCTTGGAATTGTATAATAGGACTTGTTCTTTGAATTGCCTCGTAATCTCTAATCATGCCACTTATTTGTCTTATCTTTTGTAGACTTCCGCATTAATATAAGCTTTACTTCAACTTTCCGCTCATTCATTTGGAGTAATCTTTCTTCCTTAGCAAACTTTGAAAATCAAAAAATTCGCTCTTGATATCTACATAGCTTTGTATTCCAGCCTCCAGGAGATGACAAGGTTTTCTAAAAACAATTTTGTATGACATTCCAATGTTCGTACAGTTTCCATAAGCCCACAATGATCATCTAACTTTTATAGACCAGTCTTTTCTCGCTAGGTCTGCAATTTTCTCTCCTAATTATCTCCTATTGGAAATTTTTACTTGCCCATTTGACTGAGGGTGATAAGCCAATCCCATTACATGTCTAATTCTATATCTGCTCATGAGTTTTTCAAAATGGCTTCACTCATCACTAATGATTGTTCTAGGTGCTCCAAATCTACTCAGAATATTTCTTTCTATAAACCCAATCACTGTACTGGCATCATTTCTGGGACAAGCTATTGCTTCCACCCATTTGGATACATAATTCACAGCTAGGAGAATGTATTGATTTCCAAATGATGATGGGAAAGGTCCCATAAAGTCTATCCCCCATACATAAAAAATTTGAACACTGTGATTCCTTGCAGGGGCATTTCATTTCTTCGCTATGTTGCCCATTCTCCACATTTATCACAAATGTTTTACCGATTCAAAACAAATTCTCGAATAAAGTAGGTCAATAAAACTTGATCGAGAGTTTGTGGGTTGTTATGTCTCCTATAAAATGTCCTCCATATAGTGATGCATGGCATTTATCAATAATTTCTCTTTATTCTGTTTCTAGTACACATCTTCTAATAATCATATATGTGCCTCTTCTGAAAAGTAGTGGATCATCCCAAATATAGAATCTGCTATTAGTCCTCTACTTTCTTTTATGATGGTTGCTAAAGTCATATGGCATAATTCCACAGGGTAGGTAATTCACAATATCAGCATACCAGGGTGTTTGGACTACTAACACAAACAACAATCGGCCATCAGAGTTTTCTCGCTGACCACTTCTTTCTTCTTTCAAAGAGTCTTTCCTATCTAGACAAGTGATCAGATATCACATTATCACTACCCTTCTTGTCTTTAATTTCAGACAAACTTCAGCAATAATACCCATCCGACTACCTTGGTTGGCATCTTTCTTTGCCATCAGATATCTAATTGTAGCATGATCAGTGTGTATTATAACATGGGACCCCAATATGTAAGACATGAATTTTTCACAAGAAAATACCATTGCCAACATCTCTTTTTCAGCTTGTAGAGTAGTTTTCTTATGCTCTATCGGTTTTGTCATAGTATATGACCTTGAACTTCTTTTCAGTTCTTTGTCCCAATACAGCTCCCATTGCATAATCACTGGCATCACACATAATTTCAAATTCTTTGTTCCAATCTGGTGTTACCATGATGGGTGTTGTAACTAATCTGGATTTAATTTCATCAAATGCAGCTTTGCATAATTCATCAAAATCAAACTTTGCATCTTTTTCAAGTAATCTGCATAATGGTCTATAGATTTTTGAGAAGTCTGCTTCATCTATTTCGTATGCTAAAATTATTCTCAAGCGTAGGAACTAATGTCGTCAAGCATTATATTACTATGGGAGTCCACAGGGAATGGTTTCCTAGGTGATCCTTAGGGATTGTTATCCAATGAATGTGCGTTTAAAGTAAAATCTAGGGGGTTGTGATTGATTGATTAAGTAACCGATTAACTTAACTATTTAAAAACAAGAAGGGCGAATGATAAGATCCTTAGGTTTTCTCTCACCACCGACTAGGTAATACCCACCTCTTACTCACAATCTCATCTAGGAACCATTGATGAATGGTCTTCGACGGAAGATATCACATTAAAAGCTTTTATACGTATTAAAGAACAATTTGAGCTTTATAATAAACACTTGTGTAGACGATTTTCTTTGACTTGGGTCCGCTACAGTGACAAGCACAACGTGTAAACGAGAGTCTCTCGCTCACACGTTGTCGTTGAAGATGCCAAACTAAGGTTTTATAAGATTTTCCGCAAGTGTTTAGCATCGTACAATCCCATTGAAGCACAGAAGAGGAATCGAGGGAAGTTGTTACCTGCTGGTGAGTTTCCACCGTTAGAACCCTATCATGGAGGGTTTAGAACCCATTAAAATCGAGAGTCGATTCATGGTTAATAAAAACACTAATCTTAAATGTGACTTGAGAAATAACACTCACTGTGTTGATATCAAAAACACATAATCCCGTAAAGAATACCAAGTTATAGAAACCAACTGAAAGATTACAAGTGACTAAAAACTCATAATCAAAAGAAAACTAAGTACTCTACTCTATGAACCCTAGCAAATTATGAGAAAACACTCCAACCGTGCAAAACCAAACCCTAGAATCCCATTGTCCTTAACTCTGCCCTAAAGTGGGCTTAAATACAATTCTCATTAGTGATCTCGAAGTGGTGGTCGAAAGACGAGCGTGCCCTTGCGCCAAGATTGAAAATCTACTTAAGTCCCACAGATATCGCATGTTGGTACCAGTACCAATAAGTGTGGTACCGGTACCAAAAGTGTGACCGGTACTCCACTCCACCCTTGGGGGTACCCTGGCACTATATTTGCACCGGTACCATTGCTTCACCGCACATGTGGGTACCGGGTACCAAAGAAGTGTGGTACCGTGACACGCCTCCGTAACTCCGCTTCTCTTCACCGTAGGCACTACCCGGCCTCTCGACAAATGGGTCAGAATCGACAACGATGATCTACATTTGTTCTCTGGAACCGAATCACTATGAAAATGTGCACGGGACTAGAAAAACCTACACACGCATAAAAACGCTAGAAAAGGTGAAAAGCACCTATTCTATACAAAATGAGACCAAAACATGAGCTGGGGGGATTAAAACCTTATATAAATGTTGCACTTTTATGTATCCAACAAAGTCCTTTATGAATCTTCTGTAAAAACCAGCATGTCCTATGAAACTTGTTATCCCTTTGACTATTATAGGTGTAACGCCCCAAAAATACCCTGGAATTTTTATAATAAAATTTATTATATATTCCGGGTATAATTGGGCCAACTTGGATATTTTTCTGGGAATTTTTAGATGAATATTGATTAAATGATTATTGAATACATAAATAAACCCAAGTGAAAAAGAGAAAATATGGAATTGTAAAATGGGAACCCAAGTGTCAATCAATAGGGTAAGTTTTATATGTCTAAGTGAAATTAGGAGAAATAAATGAGTGAACAAAATAATAGGAGACTTAAATGAAGAATAATAGAGAAATTGGGAGGGACCTAAATATAAAAAGAAATAAAGAAAAGAAGAAAATCAAGGAAAGGGCATGTGGCGTGTAGAAAGAGGAGGAAGTTTCCTTTAAAGTGCCGATTACATGGGTGATCCATAAGAAAAGGAAAACAAGAAAAGAGGAGATATTTTAGAGTGAGAAGCCCTCACTTTCCTCTAGATTCCCAATGATCGCATCTATGTGTCTCTCGCTAAGCAAGAGGGAAAATCCTTCCTGACAAGAGCCGCAGAGACCGAATCGAGTTCGACAAACTCTAGAGTAGGTCTTCATACTTTGATTATTTTCTACCCTAAGGCTGTGGTGGTCTTGCCTTAGGGAATGTTTGGTTGTATTTTAAACCATGGGAAGTCGCTACATTTTGGTAGCCATGAGCTGACCGACCTTAGAGCTGATTTTTGGGTACAAAGTGAAGGAAATTTGGTAGTGAGCCCTTCTAGTAAATTGTAGCCACATCAATGAAATTGATGTTAGGATTTTTAATTTCTCGATTTGGACCTCTGTAGACCAAGTTATGGTCCTTTTACCGAGGCCTTCCAGCTCGCCTAGATCCGGTCTGCCATTCGGGTCCAGCCAATAACTAAATTTGACCTTAGAACGGGGTTTTGGGTCAATAAAGAGAATTTGGCAGTAAGTCCTGTAAATTGTATTCACATCAATGAACTTGATGTTAGGCTTTGAATTTCTCAATTGACCCTCAGAGACCAAGTTATGGTCTTTACTCGACTACCAAATGGGCGAGAGGCTCTCCATAGAGGCCTCGCCCAACAGAGGTCACTGCACCATGCGCCAGCAGGTCGCAGACCGTGTCAGAGGTCGCTGCACCTCATCTCGTAGAGGCTCAGACCTCATGCAAGAGGTGAGGTCAAGAGACCATGCAAACAGAGGTCGCCAGACCATGCAATAGAGGCCGGGTAGACTCATGCAACAAAGGTCGCCAGACCTCATCCCAGAGGTCACTGCACCCGCCCTCTAGGAGCTCACCGTCCAAGCCAGTCGCCCCATCAGGATTTAACGTATGACCTAACTCGGCCACATAACTTCTTCGCCCAATTGCCGGGGCGTTTCGACCTACTTTCGGAAGCTCTTATCGAGTCAAGAATACATTCATATGCCTGAAGAGGATGTAATATGTCAGACTGAGGTGTCAGACCGAGCTGTCGGCACAAAGGCGTCGCCACAATACTACTGGTAAAGGACAAGATGACTCTCCAACTTCGGGCGCCATAATCCTTCGGTCCAACTCCGATTCGGGTGTTCTTGGACTCTATGGAAATCTCATTGAGTCAAGAATTCATACATATTCCTGAGGAGGATAGAATATGTCAGACCGAGGTGTCATACCGAGTTTACCGAGGTTAGTTCAGCTCAATCAATTAGCTCGGCTGGGTGTGACTACGTATGACCTCCAACTTCGGAAGGTCATAACTCCTTCGTTCGAACTCCGTTTCGGGTGTTCTTGGACTCGATGGAAAGACCATTGAGTCAAGAATCCATCTATATATATATTTTTGAAATTGGAACCCATATTAAACTCTGTGGTCCTCAATCCTAACCAAAACTACTAGTAATAATGAATAATATTGTTCTTTAATGGTTTCTTGCAATATGACCGACGAAGAGAAAAGCCAAATCGAGATTGAGATTCCAAGGATCGAATCAAAGTGCAAATATTTTGGTTTGTTCTACTTAATTACATTCCTGCTTCAAAATTTAAAATGTTTGTTCTACCGACTCCTATTCCTCGCTTTTGCATGTTTGTTCTAAAGCATATTGGAATTGATTTAATTGATTTGAGAAAAGTGATTGTGAAATGTTTGTACATAAAAATTGCATGATTATTGAAAATAAAATCGCTTATACAAGCGCATATATTGTACTATATTTTGCTATAAAGGATTAACGCTCTTATTAGAATGTTAACTGCTTATTTCGTGATAAGGATAGATTGGTATAAATTAATAGGTCAAATAGCGCATCGCTAACTATTGTATTGATGTAAGTTACCCGGACAAGAAATTTAGCGGACCGTGACGGTAGTTGTTCACTATTTGATTGTTTATAACCAGCCATTGTTCCAGCGGGACCGCATCAGGTTATAAAACCATTTGATATCGCCCGCGTTCTACCGATCGCGCGTTGACTCGATATCTCAGATATCGAAGACATAGTTAAATTCGCTAAGGGTATAACTGAATTGATTGGCATAATCAATTGATTAGCGTAACTGAATTGAATTGCGGAGCATATTTGAATTGATTTGAGATTGTGAAATATTGAATATGAAAGTGTATTTTTGGGATGATCAAGGAACTATAATTGATTGTATATATATAACAAAGTATATGTATTATATTTATATTGATCATTCAAAAGATTTGAAAGTTCTGAATTATTAAATTGCATGATTTGATTTAAGCTGAAATTGAGGAATGGATTTGTATAGAACCACTAAGCATGAAAATGCTTAGCGTATTGTTTACCAATGCGCAGGTACCGAGTGATAGATAGTGATCGAAAGCGGACCCAAGATCGAGGAGCGTCGAGTCATAAAGAAGGAAATTTCGAAGTATGCTCCGACATGCATTCATTCTATGTTTTCTTTTCGATATTGATATTTTAAAAACAATTTGAACTCCTAACATCTATTTTGTAAATCATTTTGAAAAGGCTTGAACGCTCTCATTGTAAATGTATTTTGTTAAAGTAATGTATTTTGTTAAATGTTTATGGCTTGCCCACTTGTAATCGTCTCCAAGAAAGATATGATTTCAGTGATCGAGTGATTTTAAGTACATCTCTGGACTCTGCTCGATCCTCCCAAACGGGTCAGGTCGGGAAAGGGGTCCCACAATAGGTGGCAATAGAGTTTTTATGATAGAAACTTTTGCTTGGTCTACCTCTAACTGAGCTACAGAAATTTTGTGTCCCAAGACAATACCCTCTGTTACCATGAAATGACATTTTTCCCAATTTAAGACCAAATTCTTGTCTTGACACCTCTGAAGTATTGTTTCTAAATTTTTCAAACAATTATCAAAACTGGATCCAGATACTGAGAAGTCATCTATAAAGATTTCCATAGTCTCTTCCAACAAATCTGAAAACATAGATATCATACATCTTTGGAAGGTGGTAGGAGCATTACATAATCCAAATGGCATCCTTCTGAAACCCAAAGTGCCATAAGGACATGTAAATGTAGTCTTCTCCTGATCCTCAAGGGCTATAGCAATCTAGTTATAACCAGAATATCCATTAAGAAAACAGTAATGGGGATGTCCTGCTAACCTATTCAGAATTTAGTCAATGAAAAGTAGAGGATAATGATCCTTTCTGGTAGTAGTGTTTAGTTTCTTGTAATCTATACACACCCTCCATCCTATCACAGTTCTTGTAGAAATCAATTCATTCTTCTCATTTCTGATCACAGTGAATCCACCCTTCTTGGGAACCATATGATGGGCTCACCCAAGGGCTGTCTGAGATTGTATATATGAAGCTTGCTTTCAGCCACTTTAGTACTTCTTTTATGACAACTTCTTTCATTACTAGATTCAGTCTTCTTTGATGTTCTGCATTATCCTCTTAAAGGATCTTATGCATGCAAATAGAAGGACTAATTCCTTTTAAATCTTCTATAGACCAGGCAATTGCTTCCTTATATTTTCTCATAATCTCCAATAGTTTTTGTTCTTCATTCTCAGTTAATGCAGCTGAAATAATAAAAGGTTAGCTTGTTCTGGCTCTAGGAAAACATACTTTAATTGTCTAGGTAATTCTTTCAAGGTTAACCCTTAAACGCTTGTTTCTGTTTATTTTGCTTCCTCTTCATTGTTGCATATCTTCTCTGTACTGTTCTTATTCATACTAAAGACTGTTTCTTTTAATTCACAACTGGAATGCAAAAATTCACAATCAAGATCATCAAGATACTGGAAATTCATCTCATTTTCATTAATCGAATTCTGAAAATTACAACCAAAAATTAGTTCAGATCGATGGGAATCAGTAGTTTCAAGGCCTTACAACTGACTTTCAAACTCATACTATTTTAAGCTTGTGTTCAACTCAGCGTACTACTTCTTCTCCTACTGAGAGTAAGTTCTCCCTTTTTCACATCTATCAAGGCAGCTTTAGTGGCCAGGAAAGGTCTTCCAAGCAGCAGTGGAACTTGTGTGTCTTCTTCCATATCTCACGACTACAGTGTCTCACTGAGCCGAATTTTCCCACCTTGATGAGCACATCTTCAAGGACTCCTTTTGGTTGTGCCATGGTCCTATCTGCCATTCGCAAAGTCATAGCTGTGGGAGTAAGCTCCCCCAAACTGAGTCTCTTAACCACTGACAAAGGCATCAAATTAATGCTAGCTCTTGAGTCACACAAAGCTTTCTTGAACTCAAAATTCCCAATGGTGCATGGAATGGTGAAGCCGCATCCTCGTATCTTCTCCGTAAGCTCCCTCTAAATCACTACATTGCATGTAGCTGCCAAGTTCACCTGTACCATTTTTCAAGAAAATTTCTCTTCTTGCCTGTAATGTCCTTAAAATACGAAGAATACTAGGCATCTGAGTCAATGCCTCTACAAAGGGTATGTTGATCTCTATCTTCTTAAAGACATGCAAGAATCTAGAGAACTACTCTTCTATTTTAGCTTTATGAAGCCTTTGAGGGAAGGGAACAAATAAGAATAGGACATGTTGATCTCTTTCTTCTTCAATTTTTCTCCACTTGCCGCTTAGTCACACTCATTTTTCTCAAATTCTCCATCAAGTCCTGAATTGCTCACTTGTTTTCTTCCATTTCTTTTCCCAAACTCTCTGAATCTTTTCTCTCTTCTTTCGCTTTCTATCTCTTCCACTTCTTAGAGTTACCACCCATGCAACCTTTGGATTTTTCCTCGTGTCACTTGAAATGCATCCTCGACTCGATTCTACATACTAGACCAAATACGCTTACTCAGGTTTCCAGATTCTTTAGAGAGGCATTTATATTAGCCTGAAACACAGCTGTGTTTGCATGAAATGCTGCTAGATCAGCAAATTTATACTCATGGATGTTCAATAGCCTCTTATTTTCTCCCATGAAAGTCAGCATATGTTCTTCAAAGGAAGAAGATCTCCTTTGTCCCTGATTTCTACCCTCTAACTTCCTTCTTCTTGTTGTTGTTGTTGTTGTTGTTGTTATTGTGGAGCCCAGGTGAAGCATAATGTTGTTGAAAATTCGCCTGTGTCTTGTCGTGCCTCCATGTTAGAAATTCCCTTGGTTCCCGAAAGGCCGGTGTGTAATGAGTTTGCAAGTCGAGGCTGGGCTTAAAGTCAGAATCCCTATTTGCATCATACTATGCCTCTTCAACTTGATAGGACCCCTGCGGGCTAGTCCCTCTTAGCACTATTCCTCTTCTCACTTCATCAACTCCGTTCTAATCATTTGTCATGCATTCTTCTCTCCCGATTCCCCATTTTGCTCATCAATGCATCTAATTTTGCCTCTATGGCAGTCATCCTGTTTAGCTCTAGCATACCACTCCTTTTTAGTCTGCTACCGCTCCTTGAAGTTTCAGATGGAGCTTTATAATTGCATTTGGCAAGATCTTCTATCAACTGCTTTGCCTCCTCATCACTTTTTCTCTTAAAAGCTCCAAAGGTCATCAATTATACCCTGAGGTATAATCTATAGCATGATAAAAATATCCATCCGAGTAGCGGGACCCATTCCATGGCTGGGGCATCTTTTCAGCAATCTTTTGTATATTTCCCATGCATTGTAGAGACTTTCATCCTCTCCTTACTTGAAAACTATAATTTCCCCTCTCCTTTCAGAGGTGAGGGTAGGAAGGAAGAATCTTCTCATGTAAGCCTCCACCAATTCTTCCCAATTATTCATTGATCCAATAGGTAGTGACTCAAACCAAGTTGCTACCACATCTCTCAGTGAAAATGGAAACAGTTGCAGCTTGATCACTTTTGGTCTCCACCCATTCAGCTTGACTGTATTAGCCATCCTCATGAATCTTCCCATATGTTCGTTGGGATCTTCACTAGGATGCCTAGTAAATTGGTGCTACTGTACCATTGTGATTAAAGCTGGTTTAAGTTCAAAATTGTTTACTTCAATAGCAAACTATCTCACAGCAGAGTATTCATCTTGAATAACTGGCCTCCCCTCTTAGGTCTCTCTGCTTCTTCTTCTTCTGGAATAGGTTGCATTCTTTCTCTCTCATTTTCCATAGTTGTTGATTCAACACTTTTAGCCTTTCTTAGATTCCTCAGTGTTTCCATTTCTGTATCTAGGGGCAGCAGTTCTGTTTCTGGTTTTATGTGCATCTAAAATCTTCTAGAAATAGAAACACACTGAGATCACATTAAATCTGTGGAAAACAACTATGTCAATTTAAGCTCATAAAATATTTTCAGTAGCTTACTTAGCTACTGTAGTTAAAAACTATTTTTGTGATTTTCTGAAATTTATGATAAAGTAAAGAAAAATGTCCAAATTAGCAATTCTCTCTTTGGTTAAAATATTGATATTCAAATTCATTTTTTTCTCAATCCCCGGCAATGGATGATTGGCCGATTTGTGCTATGTAAAATGTGTACGCCTTTATGCGCAAGTGCACATGTCGCCTCAGGTAATATAATGATAAGTGAGTATAGTTCCCACAGAGAATTGGGTTACTAAGTACCGACTCTAATCTAGCATATGCTCTATTTGAATGGTGGAAAATCTATAGAAAAACTCAAAGACACTAATCTAGGCATGCAAGAATGATTGTATAAAGACTAAAAAGCCTTAAGGCATAGATTTCACCTAAACAATGATGTATTAACCTCCTAACCCAATTAATCGATGATCAATTTCATCATGAAGATCACTACCCTTAAAAAAGGTTATACTGCATCTCCGCCTCAAACCATCATAACTAAGGATGCATTAAACCCTATAATTTTAATACCACACCTAATCTCACTTATATCTCTATCTCATGATAATTAGATGGTAAATCATCCATGGTCTAATTTTAACTCTCACTTCTCATATTTTGAATCAAACCACAAATCATGCAAATATTGGCCAAATACCCACAAGCATTAAGATCCAAATGAAATACTCAACATAAATATGAAATAAAACATCAATCAATATAAATTAGGAGAGATTCATACAAACATGTCTTTGGCTATATCTAGACCCTAAGAAAACTAACTAAAAACATAAGTGGAAAAGTAAATACAACCATCGAAAGAAAGAAAAACGAAAAAGAAAGAGAGAAAACAAATTTGGCATTGAAGCTCCCTTCTTCTCCTCCATTATCTTATTCTTCTTCAAGTGTTCTTCCTCTTCCAAGAACGAACCCTATAAATCTCTCCAAGAACAAACCCTAGGGTGTTTCCACCCAAAGGGAGCTTGTTCTCCCTAAAAAAGGCCTAAAATTCGTCTCCAAATCCTCAACTTCGTTGTTTCTAGGGTTTGAGCTTTAAAACCCACAATTATGGTCTCAAAATGGGCTAAAAATCAACCCAAAATCAACCCCGAACGTTGCAACTCTATGCAGCACCGTCGCGACACGGTACTTCCTTCGCCGCAACGTCGCGACGCTGGTTCAACGCCGCAACGTTGCCGCAGCGTCCCCTCGTTGGCCCAGCCTTCATAAGGCCATAACTTTGTCATCCGAACTCCGATTTGGGTGTTCTTGGTACCGTTCGAAAGTTCTTGAAGTGTAGAATCTAGATATGTCAAGTAAAAATACTTTGAAAATCATTATACTGAATTTACAAAATACTCCAACTGGTCACTTTTCAGCTCTCTTCTCTTCTTCCTTCAACTACCAAGAGTCATAACTTTGTCATTTGAAGTCCAAATGAAGTGAATAAGGTCTCTTTGGAAAGCCTGGAGGCGCATCCTATCTTATCCATATCAATATTGTAGCAATTCGGGGATCATTGTGCAGCTGAAAAACATCAAAATGACAGGCCGCTGCCGTATGTGTTGTTTGCTGATTTTTGGGCTTTATCTCTTTGTTTTTGCTCCATATTATTCATGGATGACCTAATCACAAAATTGAACATTTAGAGCATTAGATCACTTATTCATATAATAAAACTACTAAAAATATAAATAAAACATAGGGATAAAATGAGTATAAAGTATACTCATCAATGGCGCCATGAACTTGATTGACTGATTTTTAAACATAGACCAAATCTGATGAAGTAATTAGCAATTCCTTCCAAATACTTTTCAGTCCCCAGCTGGAATGCCATAAAACTTCTTTAACTGAATTTTGATAAAAATATGTGTTTAGCCCTTTTTGAAAAAGGGACCCATTAAAATTGATGTTGGTCTAAATCACTGCAAATGCACAAGTCATATAAGTAATAAAATGGATTTAAGTCCAGATATCATTCCCACGAGGAATGATGATAAATCTAAAGATCAAGTACCCCATCTACTCAAAATCCTTACTATTTGAACTTCAAAATTTAGAAAATGTTAGATTTTAAACTAAAGCAAAAGTAAAAACTATATAAATTTATATAACTACATGTAAAGAATTCAAATAAATGGATTGGAAAGTTCACTGGTAAAAGTAACACTGGGAAATAGATCAGTGTACAATTATGAATTTTTGCATCATTTTCTAACATAATTCAATCATTAGTTTGAAATCTGAACTTGTCAAAGATGCAAGGTAGTATAGTTTGAATTTCTCCATAAACCATACATTTAACTAATTAGATATCTATATTCCTTTCGGATACATGGGTCTAATCAATTACTTGTAGAATAGAAACCTCTTTCTAAGATATGGGTGTTTTTCCTTTTCAGTACTTCATACCAATTTCTTAGGACTGAAGACTTCTTGCCCCTGTAGAAAGGATATTGCAAGCCTTCTCCAATCTAATTGTAACTCATCCATCTAATTTGATAAGATTCTCTATCTCCTTGATTAGATCTATGCTAAGACGGGATCAAGATCCTCTCATCAGATTGAGGAGAAACCTCTGATCAATTAAATTGATGCATCATCCAACTATCCTCACACCATGAGTAAGTCAGTGATCTATCTAAGTGATTTTTCAAAGTTCAGTTGTTCCATAATATTAGTCTAACATAACCCCAAGTAAATGCTTCATACTCTCAGGAATCCCCATCTCTATGTCACTCAGAGGGCTTCCTGGAAATTATAGCAAGATACAGTCCTTTTCTGGGTACACGCTACTAATATTCTGAACAAGTAGTTAAATAAATCCAAACATTTGAACTATGATCTTCTTTCAAGTTGAGCAGAAAATAATCATCAACATCGATCTATTCCTAAATGAAGTTTAGTTTTTCAAAGCTAGATCACAAAAACAGATGACTAACTGATCAGGTAAATTCACTAAAATTGCAAATGAACTAAAATAGATGAACTCAGTAGTACTTCACCATTTAATCGACAAGAATGAAAACATAATTTTACAACGAACCCAACTCAAAACTTCACACCAAATTACTGTTCAATCCCAAAAAGAACTAGCTAAAATGCTACTCTAAAAACTAAACAAAAGAAAAGACGTCTCCAACTACCCAGAAGTTCCTGGTTTTGTAGAAGTTGTGCACAGTGCCCTAGATGCGTCTATTTATAGATTTTCAAACGATGGGTTGCACTTCTAGGCACAAATTGTGGATCCCCAAAAATGCTAGCCCATTAGTAGCTTTGTTGCAACATAGAAAATTCTGTTGCAACATAGTTTTCATCTTTGTCTCCCAACATCTTGTCGTGGCGTGTAGTTTCTATCGCGACATATTTTTATCCTCTCTTCTTGAATTCTGTCATAATTTGGCAATGTCGAGACATAGTTCTACTGAGGTTGTCCGGTTTATGTCGCAACCAGAGTGTCTTATGTCGCGACAATTCTTGAATGCCTTGCAGCTTGAATACTTAAATAGCATGTCGCGACAGCAAAATTCTTTATCGCGACTAAGTTTCCTTTCCCGCCGTTGCTTTGTGTCATGGCTGCAGCTTCGCCTCTACCTTCTTTATGTCACACACTCTTCTCTATTCACTTCCAAGCATTCATCTTCAATTTATGTCGCGACCTAGCTTCCAATTGTTGTGACAAAGAATTCTGCCTTAAGTTCTTCATTCATTGTCGCGACATAGTAAAGAATGTTGCGACATTCTTCTTGTGGTTCTTTTCTCGTGACATAGTAAAACATAATTGTCTTTGATCCTGGTCACTGGCTGAACTGTTTGTTGCAACATTCAAGTCTTTATTGTGACATACTTGTCTTGGTTGGTCTCATGTCTCTTCCATTTTCTGTCACGACATAAAACTTCTTTATCGCGACAGAAATCTCTTACTCAGTAATTTTTATTGTCGCGACATAATCTTCTTTGCTTGGGCCAGAGATTTCGCCTTCAATTTCAGATGCGTCGCAACATAAGTTTCTTGTAATTCTTCTCAACTTCTGTTGCATCAATAGCCGTCTTTTTCGCAACAGGGTTCACTTGAACCTCATGTTGTGTTTGTCGCGACTTAAAAATTCTCTGTCGCGACAAAGTCTTTATCCTTCATTGCTGACTCTGAATGTTGTGTTGTGACATATTTTTCTTTTGTCGTGACAAATAATCTGTCTTAGTCTTGTCGTAAGTTGAAATGTTTGTCACAACATAGAAAACTTTATCGCAAGTAAATTATCTTGACTTGTCTCATTGTTTTGCTATTTTCTATTGCAACAGAAAACTTCTCTGTCGCGACAGAAAACTTATCTGTTGCCACAGAGTCTTCTTACGCTTCAAAACTGACTGTGGATTTTGTGTCGTGACATAGTTGTATTTTGTCGCGATAAAGCTTTTCTACTATCTTCAATTCTTTATGTCGCGACAAAATTTTGAGATGTCGCGATTGAGTTCCACTGCCATTTGCTTGATCAATGTTGCAAAAAAGTAAGGAATGTCGTGACATTCTTATTCATGCACTTCTCCATCTTTGTCGTGGCATAAAAATCCATTGTCGCGATAGAAATCAGTCAGTCTATCAAAAATTATTTTGCGACAGTCTTCATTTCTGGCTTGAGTTCAACTTGATCCTTGTTGCAACATAACTTCTTCTAGTCCATTGGGATTCTGTCACGACATTCTGAAACTGTCGTGATAGAGAATTCTGCCCTGGCCAAATTTCTACTTTCTTGTTGGAATTGTCTTTTTTTTCATTAAAAACCTACAAAATAAAAAGTTGATGAATATTCCATAATTCAGCATTAAAATGAATTATAAACTTCTAAAAATATGCAAGAAAGATAGATTAAAAATAATGAGTCTAGAACTCATCAACTAAGCGGTAGAATGACGAAGAAAAAAATGCAGATGGTGGCCTCAATTAGTTGGGAAATTTGGAATAGAGGGAACCAAGCAGTTTGGAACAAGAGGAAGCCAACGGATGCCCAAGTGCTGAAGTTTCCAAGCAAACAATAGAGCAATGGAGTCTGACGCATAGTCGTCAAAGTGTCTCTCACAACCTCCCCACAGAACTAGCTCTCACAATGTGGTCACCTCCGTCCCATGGCTTCATAAAATGCAATGTGGATGCGGCTTTATTTGCAGACAAAAAACTGATCAACATGGGTTTTGTAATTCGTGATCATTCGAGAAGGTTCCTGGCAGCAAAGGCGGGTTGTGGAAATGGTTCCATGGATGCCATGGTTGTCAAGGCCCTCAGTTGTAGAGAAGCACTCCAATGGCTGAAGAAAAACAGTTATAAGAAGGTATTCATTGAGACAGACAGTCTCCTACTAGTAATGACAGTAAATAGCTTCGGAAACTATATTTCTCCCTTGGGCCTAATCATCCAGGATTGTAAGGACCTCCTTCAAGCCATCACAATTAGTTCCCTAATATTTGTGCACCAGCGAACCAGCTCATGCACTTGCCAGAGGTGCTGGTTCTCAGTCTGGTCAAAGTGAGTGGGTTGGTTACCCTCCAGTAAGCCTCCTGGCTGTAATTTCAAAAGGGATGAGTTAATGAAGAGTAATCTTTTCTTTTGGAAAAAAAAAAAGCTTCTATTCATTTTGCATTTGATTACTTTGTCTTTGTAGAAACTCGAGCCTGGGGAATCTTCTCAACATTCATCCCTTTTACCACTTTAGTGATGCCTCAAAGGACTTATCGTTCTTCACCAAAAAACAAAAAAGGACTTATCGTTTCTAATTTTTAAATCTTTTCGTTTGCTCCACTTTAGCATAAATTGCCAGTACACCTTTAATCATGTATACGTGGATACGTTACCCCAATAATTTTTCTCCCAGAAAAAAGGAGACAGAAGATGGTTCATAAGCCGTCAAATCTTCAAGACATTTATTAGGGCAACAATATATCATAGATTCGTTAAGGCCCCAAAAGAAAGTTGCATAGAAAGAAGCCTTTATTCTAAACAAAGATTCATCATGTTGGGAAAAGCTTTTAACTCCTCTTTTTATCTTGAACATGGAAAAAATGTTTCTTCTTTCTGTGGAGACAAAAGGAGAAAGGACATGCATGATAGCTTTAAATGCTTCGCAAGAAAATAATCATGGAAAATAATAGTGGTAAGTGGGGACGGAGAGTATGAATAAGACTTGGAAGTGATGGTATGAAACTATTACTGATGAAAATGGATACATGTCTTACATATTCACGTAAAAAAAAGAAAAAACATTTGGTTAAAATAGATTAAAAAACCATAAAATTTGTGAATCGAATAGCTAGTTACCATATTTTTTTCTTGAAAAATGATTTTTTTTTTTTAATAAAAATATCACTGTCATTTCATTTATTTACATTTGTCTCTCTTAAAATAAGGGTTATTTTACAAAAACAAAAATGGTATTGTTATCAAAATCAAGAAGTAAAAATTGATGAAAGGTCGAACTTTCGAAGTGCTTTTAATCAAATTACCTAAAACAAGATATTTTACGAACGCTTTTTTTAAGAGAAAAAAAATGTTTTGATTAATGTAATCACATCCGATATAAATATATAATCAAAATTGCTAAGCAGGAGATGATGAAATAACATTGAGATTAATAATAGCGTGATGAATCGGTACCAGCACTTATCACGTTGATAGTTGAACTTCTGCTGTTTGATATTTATTGTAGTATAATCATGATTGAGTTACGACATATTGACTATTATTGATTTGATTTCTTTGTAGCTTATCGGATATACTCTGCTAGTCTTAATCGCCCTCACACACATAAATCTTTTTGTATTGACAACAACCACAGCACTCGCAGGCAACCAGTAAAATGAAAAAAAAAAAAACAAATGAAAACCTAGATTTTGTGGAATACTTGAAACTGTATTAAAGAAGAAAATTGTGGAAAGATGTGTAAAAAAAAGGGGTGATTTCAGTTAAAGAATGGCAAAAAAGTAAATGCTCGTTCATTGCTTAACAATATAGAGGCTAACAAAGGAAAAGTTGAGATGAAATGAGGCTCAGGTTTTGAGCTCTCATTTTGCAGCTTCTTTTATTTGTATGTGAAAGCCTATGGAACAAAGGACGAAACCCAATCTGTACATGTAATATTAATTGCTTGATGCAAGTAATTTAATGGTACATATAAACAAAGTATCATTTCAAGTCAATGTGAAAATATTTTAACAAGCAAAGCATTATTAAGATATATATATATATATATATATATATATATATATATATATATATATATATATATATATATCAAGCCACGAAATATTAAAGTTTCAAATGCCCCATCACCAACCATGGTTTTATATCTTTTGTTTTCTAGTGCTTTATTTTTTTTATATATTTTTTTATGGGTATATATAATAGAGTAAGAGCAACAAGCCTTGATGCAAATCAGAGTGGTAGCCTAGCCTAAGTGTTTGATAAAAAAAAAAACATGGAGTCTTCTGCCTTGGCCTTGTTTGCTGTTTTCTCACTTCTCTTGGTAATCATCCACTAACAGTGTAAGATTCAGGAAAAACCTAGAAATTTGGATTTTTGTTAGGAAGGGAAAAATGGTAATTTTGCAGGAATTCTTTCTAGATCTCGAATAGCGAAAAGGCTTATTTGTTTGAATAAATACTCCCGCAATCCCAATCCACCCGGTAATTAGAACAAATTCGAGGCAGTCAAATTTTCACGAGGTCGACGACGTGGTGGCCAAAACAAGATTTTTAGAAAATTCTCAAAAAATGTCAAATATTTAAAGAATGTCCATTTAAAATAGATGAAACTGAAATCGGGACGAAATAAATTGTTTTGGGGGTAAGAACGGAATCGAAGAAGTGTGACACGTGGCGCGACATGAGCCACGTGTCCACACTATAAATAACCAAAAAATATCAAACATGCCAAAAGATCTCAATTTTTGTCTAAGACCAAACCGTAAGAGAGAGAGAGAGAGAGAGAAAGAAAAGAAAAAGGCAATCTTCTCTCTACGATTCACGAGTTTTCGTCGGTCGGATTTCGTTGGGTCAAGAGTTAAAGTTGCTCTATGCGACGAGAGTTATGCGTGGGTACCGGAATCACAAGATTTCGCCAAGGTTCAAAGTTTGGGTTTTCACAAAAATCGAGAAAACGCGGTGTCCCGGGAAATCACGCTATTTGAGGTAGGGTTTTTATCCTACTCGATTTAATTTCTATCTAAGGGCATGTGTGTGTGTGTCAAAGAGGAGAATGTTGTCCATTTTTTTTTCCTCCGATCCCATGACTGTGTTTTGGTCATAACTTGGTCATCCCTCATCCGTATTGAGTGATTCTAATTTTTGGATAACTAGACTTATATGAGAACATATCTCTTTGAAATAGTCTATCCAACTTCCCACCCTTTGGACTCATAAATGCATTCAAAGTGAAGCTATGTTCAAGTAGTTTTCTTGTTCTATTTTGAGACCCCATGACTGAGTTTTGGATATAACTTGGTCATCACTCATCTGAATTGATTGATTTCTAATTACTGGGTAAACTAGACTTATAGGAGAACATATTGCATTGAAATAGGTCTATTTAAATTTCGACCCCTTTGGACTCAGAAATGCATTCAAAGGGGAGCTATGTTCAGACAGTTTCTGGTTATGTTTGAAAACTGAGTAGTCCCGGTTGTTTAGGACATATCTTGAGTTTCGGTGATCTGATTTGGGTGATTCTAGTTGGAGAAGAACCCTAAGAACCGTATCTTCAAATGAGTAAAAAGAACTAGTGTCAAAATATTGATTAAGACCCCTGAAATCGGGTATCACGAACTATTTCCAGTGTAAACAAAGTAAACTGACCAGTTTTGAATGAAAAGGCCATAACGTCTTCGTCCGAACTCCGTTTCGGATGTTCTTGGACTCTATGGAAGCTCATTGAGTCAAGAACCTAGCCATATGCCTATGGAGGGTAATTGGTATCCACAACCTTGCTGAAAGTTGATGTTTGTACCAAGTGTGCAGGTGGGACATAAGGGTCATTTCCAGTTTTGTTTGCCTCCAACTTTGGACGACCATATCTTTTGCTTCCGAACTCTGTTTGGGGTGTTCTTAGACTCTATGGAAAGCCCATTGAGTCAAGATTCTTTTCATGTGCCTGTGGAAGGCAGTGGGTGTCCACAACCTTGCTGAAAATCTATGTATTGGTGCAGGTTATTTGGTTGTGTCGATGTGAATAGCCGGGTTTTGACATGACCATTGCATGGCATGCTATAGGCTATTGTATTAGGTATGAATTGCCATGAGTTAGCCTAAGGAAGGCTATATGACATTACTTGTTTAGTCATGTATTGATGAATGCTAATATGCATGATACTACGATATCTATAAAGATTGGCATGAAATGTATGGAACTTATATGCTTGCGATATATGTTGCATGGTACTTGATATGAAGTACGATTGATTAGAATGTTCCATGTAGTGTGCATCATACATGTAACATGAGAATTTGCAGTGACATTAGCATTGCATATGCATAGGGACATTAACATATTGGGTGTGTGTGCATGGATATAGGCATTCCTCATCAGTGTTGATGAATGGGTAGTGAGCTCGTACTTTGGACGTCGATAGATGTCTCGGTTTAAAACATAAAAATAAATATAAATAATGTGTATTCAGGCGGGCGAAGGGGACCATTAGCCCCCTCGGTGAAAGCACGGAACATGGGTGTAAGAGACTCGCGATTAATGATCAAAGTGCGTTGCCCCGAAGACACACAGTCATGGTTATCACATAAACTTTGAGTTGTGTGATAGGAATCGGGGATTGACTAGGGATTAGTTGCCCATTGGCGCCGTGAATGCGTGGGCCGAGTAAGGGCTCGGCTCGGTATATGTGTTATTGGTACCACCGATGGCGGTTGTCACACTTGGTATAGGCGTGAGGTCGAGTGGAGTGACTCGAGATATGGGTATGAAGACATTCCATGCATGACATACGACATTCATGTAGACATTTTCACTTGGATGTGTATTGGTTGGTTTGATCATTGTATGAGCACTTAGGTGGGGAGTAACCCTTGTAGGAGATTATCACTACTAGGCTTTGCTCACCCCGTCGTGGGACCCCCCTTTCAGGTGCGAATTCGGGTACAAGCGGGTGGCAGCATTCGGGACAGCACATATGAAGATGGCGGATGTGGCTTTGGAGCCATATTTTGTATATGTATAATGGGAACAATCGGTTTAATATATCATTTTGTATAAGAGTGTATAATTGAACTCTTGTAAACATATCACTACATAGTTGCATGTATAGTATTTAGGGTATGGTTGAATGGGGCCGAGTGGTCGTTATGACTCATGAATGACCCGGTGTGATATATTGAGGCTGGATGGGTCATGTGATGTATTGTTATACAGATTGTATTTTGGATAGAGTTTCCGTGCGAGAGACTGCATTCGATTTTTGTTAAATTATGGATCCCGATAAATGGGACATGATGATGTGGCGTCGGGTTACCCGATATCCACAGGTTTCCGCAGGTTGACAGGTTGTCAACGAGACCCCCGGATAGGGGTGTCACAAACAGGCTTACAAACCTTACTATATATTCATTATTCATCACAGTGAGGATGATTCTAATACATTTTCCCTTTTTTCTAAGCAGGTTGGCAACACAATAGCTGCAGAAGGAACCGGAGTACTGGAAAGACCACGTCTTGAAGGATCCAGTAGTCAGACGTTCTCTCCGCCAGCAGAACTCGGCCGACTGCCATACGGCGACAGGCAAGAAACAAAGAGCAGGTTAGGCAACTTCTTAGGATTTTGAGCATAATATAGAAAGCTGTTGCCACCGCCTCCAATTGTAAACATGGAGAAGAAACATCCTTCGTTAAGAACTTTGAGCCCAAGCCCATTTTCACTGGGTACGATGAGTCGATGACAATGAAGTCCCTTTCAAAAAAAAACAAGTCTTTTATTAATGATTTTGAGCCCAAGCTCATTTTTACTTTCAAGAAAGACAAGTCTTTTACTAATAACTTTGAGCCCAAATCCATGAAATCACTTCCAAGAAAGATAAGTCTTTTGCTAATAACTTTGAGCCCAAACCCATTTTTACCGGTTACGATGGTGATGAAATCGCTTTCAAGAAAGACAATTCTTTTGCTAATGACTTGGAACCCAAGCCTGTTTTTACCGGATACGATGGTGAAGAAGTCGTTCCCAAAAAAGACTCGACGAGTCTTTTGTTCATGACTTTGAGCCCAAGCCCATTTCTACCGGGTACGATGATGATGAAGTCCCTCCCAAGAAAGACCATGCCTAATGTCTTCCCATAATACCATTACGATAAGGTCGCTTCCAAGGGAGAAAGGTGCCTAATGCCTCTATGTCCATAATGAGTAAGGGAATTAGTTAAAGCTGAGTATGAAATATCACCTCATATTTCATATTTTTAGTAATGTATTGTCTGTCTTAAGTTTGTATTAGTGATGGTGTGAAGAGTGAAATATATTATGATGAGTTTGATAAAAATTTGTTCCGGTTTTCCTTTTTGTTGACAGTATGAGTGGTTATTAACTGCAAGGTGCTGGATTATGGAAGAAAGATTTTCTAGAAAGTTAGCTTAACTCCAATCCAATAATCTAGAATCTAGAAAGATTTTGAAGTTGTGATTCTAAGATCTAGAATCTAGCTAGGAGGTTGATTCAATTTTCTGACTGTTGACATAAAATTTATATTCATCAAAGAAAATGAAAATCTAGAAGCAGAGAATTGTTTCACAAAACCATTCTGCATGATGATGAATGTTGCCACTGAACTGACTGAACTTGCGTGTAATATAGCTAACCAGGTGAGCCATCATTCATTGCTTGATCATCATCTGATATATATATATATATATATATATATATATATTAGGTACATATATGATCAAACCTGCTCATGTTATTATATATTAATGCATTCAGTTGAAAAACAAACACCAAGTAGCTAGAATACTGAATACCACCACATCACAAAGTAACAGAAACCTGGTCAGAGCCATCATTCATTGCTTGATCATCATCTGAATTGACTGACTCTTTATATTTTAGGTGCATAGAAACATTCAAACCAACTCATTTTATTTTATATTCATGATCAGCTAGCCATGCATTCAGCTGAAAAACAAAACACCAAGTAGAATACTGAAGAACACCAGATCACAAATTAAGTGATAGATAGCTTATAGTTCATCACACTGCAATAACATGATTAATCCAGAGTAGTAGCAGGCCTTAATTTGGAACCCAGATGAGATTATCTTCAGGGAAGAAGTGGCAGACAGCATCCCCGTGCTGGAACCCGAGCGAGCGAAACACCACATTACCGGGGCTCCAGCTAGAGGTATCCAAATGGCAAACAGAAAAGGCATCCACCCTATCTCCATTTTGGCCTTGTAGTGATACCTCAAACACCTTGTTCTCAGCCCCTGGGAAATGGCAGTAGTAAATTAGATAAGGGTAGGGCATTGTATGACAAGCTATCATCTTGGGATGAGCTGGTATCTCTTTAATTTTAGGGACTTCCAAGATAGTATAGTTTTGGAGAAGAGTAGTTGATTTTGTGAGATAGGAAGTTGATAAGGCTCTGAAATGGGACTCCTCTGGCCCAAAGTAGGTGTGAAGAGAATCAAGCAATGATTCTTGGGAAGTAGCACAGAACTTGGTCTCTCCTTCCCGGGGCTTATTTTCACAAAAACCAATTGTTTGTGCCATGGCTTCGGCTTGGGTTGAGCCTGGAGAAAAGGAGAATAATTCAAGGAGGTATGGGAGGTGGGCAGATGAGAAAGGAATTGACTCAGCTTCTTCTTTAGGCAGCCAAGAAGGAGGAGAATAAGCAGGGTCCCGTTTGTCAAAGTAGATGGGCAGTGTTTTTCCAGGCTTCAGATCCTTGTGGTAGCAATAGCTGAAAGGAGTTTAAGTGATCACCCATGTCCATGTGGGGATGATGAATGGCTGTGGCCATGGCCATGACCATGCAACTCCTCCTCCATTTCCGTGGCATGCTTGTTCTTATCTCCTCCATCCATGCTATGGAGTTGCAGTACATTAACCCCTTCTGGGATATCATCCATGGGAATTTCATCAACCTCCCCAGCCACTTCCCTGGCTCCACTTCCATGAAAAACACTACAAAATGAGAAAATGCCTGCAGCTTAGAAGATGGAGATCTGTAACATGACTTAATAAATTAACAAGGTTCTAATTAAAAGAAACTTGTCCAAACCATACCAAAGCCCGAAAAGAATTAATGTATTTTTTATTCAAATGCAAGATTTATCGGTTTTTAATCATTGCCGTTTTGAGCTGCAGGGGCATACATAGAAGTTCCAAGACACCGACTGCAAAAATGTATATGCATGGACATGGTGTATGAATAAATTGAAGCGTGGAGACTGGAGAGATTACCATCACAGCCAGAAAGTGAAGGAAGATGCTCCAAAAACAAGTTCTCAGCTTCATTTTTCTTCTTCTTCTTCTTTAATCTCCTCTTTCTGGTAAGACAACAAAGAGACCACCTGTATCAGTGAGCAATCTCAAAGGGGCATTTCATCGAATACCACAAGGGCAAGTTCATATTACATCTGAGAGTCGTTTGGAGTCAAGAATACAATGGCTTCCTCAAACCAACGATGCCATTTCACCCATGCAAAAGGCAATTAGGCGAACTTAAACAATATATAGACTATACAGTATGAAATTAACCAAGGCAGCTTTTTGATAATCCAAGGAAAAAGAAAGTTTATTTTAAATTACATTGAATAGTTTTACTTAAAAGATTTTACTTTTATTTTAAATATAAAATGTGGTGTTTGATAAACTTCAAAAAAAAAAATTTAGAAATCTAAAAATTTACTAATAGTGTTGGAAAATCACTTAAATACCTTCCCCTCCAGCATGGTTTTACAACATACTAATAAAACACAAATATATATATAGCAGCATATATATATATATATATATATATATATATATGTTCTCAAAATCGAATATGATTGTGAAAAACGGTTTTATGAAGCTTATTTTCAATATTTGCAGAATGGTTTAAATGTCTTTTTCAAATTTTAAAATGTTTTAAACTTATTTCATACAGAAGTACCTCTTTTTTTTAAAAAAAATAGATAAATTTATTGATTTAGGTTAATAATTCAATTGATAAAACACGTAATAAAAATCGCAAAAACTTTGCGATTTACGCTGACATCCATGCTAATAGCAAAAGGATCGATTACGCACCAACACATTTGATAATTTAAAATGTCTGTAATACCTAAGATTCCATATTTGGCAAAGATATCGACTCAATACGATTCGATTACGATTCCATCGATCACTACATCCGAATCGCCAACGCAAAACCCACGGCTAGTGCCTAACCGTCGACGATACAACTAGGGTAAAGTATGTATTAGGTCACTAATTTAAAAATATCTGTACATATATCACTAAGAATTGCAATTTCATGGTTTAGGCTACTCTGCAAAAAAATAATTATGAATGTGCACAAAAAGTACATCAGAAAATGACCACCAAAAATGCTCTTCATTACTCTAGCTAGAATTAGAAAAATAAAATTGTTTGGCTCTTCTTCTCCATCCCTTCTCCTCCCCGCTACGTGAAGATCTCGTTCATTGATGACTATGTTTTCCGGAGAGCATCCTACTCCCTCCGTCAACAAGCAACCTGTCGACCAATATCCCATTTCCATTCGGGCCCATGATCTCAGAACCCTAACTACGCCGTAAGTATCTTAATCATTCCAAAACCCACTTCGATCTCTTTGGGTTGTTCTTCCATGTATTGCAAATCAAAGGTTAGATGCTTTAGGTTGTTCTTCCATGTCTTGCGAATCAAATGATTAGTGTTGTTATTTGTGTTTCTGATTAGGTTTGTAAACTCATTTTGATTTATTTTTTCATTTTTATTTTATTGGGTGAAGTTTCAATGTATGTACTACCACAACACTAAATATACGACTGTAACCAGTGAATATACTATCATAACATGTTTATCTAGAAGAGACCTGATGAAGTTGTTATATCCTCTTAACTTACTCCCAAATATTGACATGAAAATAAACAATATATGAAAATTATGTTGCTGATATGTTTCATTATTGGAGTCTTCATAGCATTAATGTTTGTAATTGTAATTGGCAAAGTGTTGTAAAACATTTACCAAATACCTATGTATTTTGTAGGAATTGTAACCTTAATTTGTAAACATTATTTTGGCTCAATGAAATTGTAGTTTTACGTTTCATATCGTTGCTTGATATGGAATATACACACATTATATTAGAATATAATAAATAACATTAAAGATGTATAAAAAAACTTGTTGAAATGTAATACTTTATTTGCACAAAAGTAGCTTACAAATCAGTTAAGAATAAATTGTATAGAAAATGGTAAAGATAACATTTTTCTCCTATGTTGGTTTTTGAGAGAAAACCCTAAATCCAGCCTTTTGATGCAAATGAAACGTTAGGGGGAGGTTAGGATATGAAACTAAGATAAAAAAATGAAGATACGAGAAAATGAAGAAAATGACGACTTAATGAAAAACGACACACTTCGCCGTATAACCCAGTGCACCCAACCGGTAAAAGGAAAAGTGGCTAGGTGTTTTCATGGTATCGAACAAAGTAACGAATGATGCTTGCATCTCGAAACATCATTCGAACGGCTTCATCCAAACGCGCATTACCTTGTAAACGGATGCACTAGTTTTGGCATCTTATGGTAGTACATTGACTACTAATGGTAGTATATTGACATTTATGGTAGTAGATAAACAATATGGTCATACATTGACTACTTATAATAGTACATTGACTACGGTGGTTTGGTTCAATGAAGCTATAGTAGTACATTAACTAAGTTATAGTAAGATATTGACTAGTTATGGAAGTACATTATATTATAGTAGTACATTGACTATTTAGGGTAATATAATGATTAGTATATTGACTAGTTATTATAGTAGTACATTGAGTATTATGGTAGTACACTGCCTATTTATTGCAATACATATGTCTTTCCCTTGTTTCAACTTCATCTTGATAATATAATTCGATTTAATACATTGAAAATTTGTTCACATAGAATTGGCCAAGTAATGTTTAAATAAAAAAAACCTAGAAATTATGTTCACGCAACAATATGAAAGGTAAAACTACAATTTCATTCAACTAAAATAATGTTTACAATTGAAGTTTACTGTTCCCACACAATACATAGGTCAGTAAATGTTTTACAACACTTTGCCAATAACAATTACAATAATGAATGAAACAAATCATCAAATATCTATGAGATCATTTTTCTATATATTGCTTCTTTCATGTCCATTTTTGGAGTAAGGAAGAGGAAGATTCCAATAATGAAACATATTAACAACATTGATGAGTGTCTAAAACACTCATGTCATACCCCGCCCTTACTATTATGTTTTAATTTTATTTATATATTATTATGCATTATTGCCCGATATCCGGTTTTGGATCTTGTGTGCATTGTAGGTTGGCCGGGTGGGCTTCATAAGCTTTTTGGAAATGCAAAGAAGAAGAAGAGAAAACCCAAACAAAGAACGCCACGACGCGGGCAATGCTCAGCAAATGATTATCGCAACGCCGCAAATACTCGGGTCGCCAGCAGGGTCAAAGAGCGGTTGGAATGTCGCGACGTCCCAACTTCGCGACTTTCCAACGTTGCGACATTGCGACGTCGCAACGTTCCCGCGATTCCTGCATCATAATTAGATAAAGCATAGGAGACCTAATTTTGGGGATTATCGAAGGACGCATTTGACGAGAGCTTTAAAACAAAGCAGGAGCAACACGAGAGATCGGAGAGACTCGTGCTTTTGTATTTCTCTTCTCAAAATCATTAATGATCTATAGAACTATGCTTGTATTAAATGCCGATATGTTCTAGACTTATTTCTAGGGTTTTGTTGAACCCTGCTTCAATTGTATGGATTAAGGTTTAAATCTTATATTATTCAGTTTATCTGTGATTTATATCGATTTGCTCTATGTCTATGGATTTTTTTCATGGTGATGTATGGCCAACATTAACATGATTTTGTTGGGTATCCGAAATTGAGAGATAAGGACTCCTAGGGATATGAGTAGAGCGACCCTTAGTTTAATCGGCGAATAGAGATAGCCCGATTCCGAGTGTGGAGATTAGGGTTCGAGCATTTAAGCGTTTCGGAGTATAAGGTCGGGGCAGAGATGCACCTAACCCTATTGGCGAGATAGGCGGATATACCTCGAAAGAGGATATCTCGTAGGCACGATCACCCCGTCATCGAGAGATCATTAATAGACTGAATAGTAATTCCTCTAAGTAATAATCCATCAGCAGTGGCAGGGGGAGGCAAATCCCTAGTTTTTACAAAAAGTAATTTCACAAGTTAATTAGATTTAGTGTTAAAGTCCATACATTAATTAGAGATTCATTAAGAGTTAAGTCTAGATAATATCGTAGGGCCAATTCTAATAGTCAACGCACTTCTCCCCGTGGATCGATATCCGTACTTAGATACACTATACTATTTGATACGACGCGTGCACTTGCACACATAGGTGCATTACCTAGTTTACACAAATCACACATCACGCTATCGGCCTATCAAGTTTTTGGTGCTATTACTGGGGAGCAAGTTTAGTGTTGATATTGACAATAGTCCAATTAGATATTAATCTAGAATTTTTTCTTTTCATTTTATTTTGCTTACACAAGTGCTTGTAATTTGCTCTTTGCGTTTTTCTGTGTGATTGCAGTTAAGGTTACCGTGAGTGTATGCGAAGACGTGGTCAAGTTGAATTACTTCTGTTAGATCCTAAACCAGAAAGAACCTTACATCGATTATACAGAGAACAAAAAGAAGCACATCAAAGAAATCTAGCAATCATGTAGAACAACGAAGAGCAAGATCATGGCCAAGAGAAACGAGCCGCAAGGGGGTCACAATGGGAATAATGGTAGGAATTATGCACCTAGGCCGTTTATACAACCAGATGATCCGTTTATGTTGCTAGAAGAGTTCGCCTTACCACCTACAATTGTCTGGCCTCGCATCCGAAGACTACCCATTTAGCAAACAACTTTGAGTTGAAGGCGTGAATCTTTGTAAATGCTTCGTAACCCTCGCTCCACCTGATTTCCAAGTGAGAATCCGAATATGCATCTAACCAACTTCATCGAAGTATGTGACACGATCAAGTACAATGGGGTGACCGAAGAGGCGCTCAGACTGAGATTGTTTCCTCTCTCACTAGGTGATAGGGCTAAACACCGGTCACAAGTCACTAATTAGATCTAATTACTTCATGGAAGGACTGTCTAAAAGTTTCAGACAAAGTTCTTCCCCACGAGAAGATTCGTACGCCTACAGTAAGAGATCAATACTTGTAGACAACTAGAGGGAGAGAACTTGGCAGAAGCATGGGAGAGATTTCATGAACTGTTAAGGAGGTGTCCACACCACAAACTGACCAGATGGATGTAAGTCCATATCTTCTATAACGGTCTGAGAGATGCGACCAGAACAGTGATAGATGCCTCAACAGGGGGTGCACTAATGAAGAAAACTACGTGCACTGGGCATATGAAATTGGAGGATGCAATACTAACAAGAATTAGTGGCTTAGGGATGGGATTACACTCGAAAGGCAAAGGAGGCTAGAGATAACGAGGTCCTCAAGAATTTGGTTACTCATGTCGTGTAAATTTCATCAAATACCACTAAACAAGAAGAGACTCGGGGAATGCTCGTGACTAACCCGCCGGAGTTAAGGAGAATTGTGGAGGACAGCACAAGAGGCCGAATGTCATTCAGACAACAATGTGAGCATGCTCGCATGTGTCGAGGTTTAATCAGCCACAACAATAAGGTCAGTATGGAAGCAACCATTATCAGAACCAGAATCAAGGCCAAGGGTGGCGTAATAATCAGAGTAATCATAATTATGGATGGAGGAACAATCTAAACAACATGCCACCACCTCGAGTGAGTGAATCACCACCAGAGAAAAAAGTGGACTTGGAACAAGCCCTTGCTCAAATGCTTACTTCTCATACTGTCTTTATGAATGAGACAAAGGCGAATATGAAAAAACAGGCCACCTAGTTGAACAATCAGGCAGCACAGTTGAGAAACTTAGAGGTGCAAATGGGGCAAATGGCTAATATAATTTAATGAGAGGTAGTGTCCATTGCCAAGCAATTTTAAAACCCTAGGTGACATATGAACATGTTAAGGCTATCACTTTAAGAAGTGGTAGAGAGCTAGCTACACGGGGGCCACCACCAGTAGTAAGAGAAGAGGAAACTGAGGCAGTGGAACAGTTCAGCCTGGAAGATTAGAGGCCAGGGGAGCAGCCCCAAGAGGAGAAGCCAACAGAGGCCCTATATGGGAAGAAAGAAACTGAGAAACATGCAGTTACGATTGAGCCCTATGCACCAGTACCATATCCCCAGCGATTGAGGCTGAATAAACTGAATAAGTAGTTTACTAAATTCAAGGAAGTGTTTAAGAAACCGCATATCAATATTCCATTCGCAGATGAATTAGAACATATGCCTAGCTATGTCAAATTCATGAAAGATATACTTTCCAGGAAAAGAAGGTTATCAAAATTTGAGACAATGAATCTTACTGAAGAGTGCATTGCTATACTTCAGAGGAAATTACCACGTAAGATAAGGTTCACAGCCTTTACAACTGTAAAGATAGTGGAACTCGACATCTGAGATAAATTCCTATGTGAATTGGGAGCCGTATTAATCTCATGCCTATCTATTTCTTTCGCATCGACTAGGCTTAGGTGAAGCTAGACCTACTACGGTCACTCTGCAACTGGCAGATAAATCATTGAAACATCCTCGGGGAGCGATAGAGACGGCTAGTGCTGCAGACAAGCTTATCTTCCCAATGCATCATAGTGTTAGACATGGAGGAGGATAAAGAGATACTCTTCATACTAGGCAAACCATTTCTAGCAACTAGCAGGGTTATGATTGATGTGCATAAGGGAGAGTTGGAACTAAGAGTGTAGGATGATGAAGTCCGATTTAGCGTATTTAATGCGGTGAGGCATCCAGCGAAGAGCGATGCATGCTTTATGATAGAGGTAGTAGCGCTATAGTGCCTAGCCAGAGTGGTTTGACTGACCCTTTAGAGGCTAGCCTTGTGTAGAATGCTAAGGAAGAACTAAGTGAAGAGGCTTAAGAGTATGTGAAGTGGATGGACTCCTTCCAGCCGAACAAGAGGAAGTATTATGAGCCGTTGGGAGAGAACACCCAGACTTCAGTGCCCTCGGTCGAGCGACCACCACAGTTGGAGCAAAAGCCCTTCCCTAGTCACTTGAGGTATGCGTAACTAGGGGAATCCTCAACCCTACCAGCTTATCAGAATGATCTCCGATAGCAAAGTGAAGAAGAGAAGCTGAGAGTACTTTGAGATCACAAGAATGCTATCGAAAGAAGTCTCGGCCGATGAAAAGGATCTGCCCTCCATGTATGCAAAAATTTGATCCTATTAGAGGAGGGGCAACAAACCATCGCATAAGCCCGCAGGAGACTAAACCCGACAATGAAGGAGGTGGTAAGAAAAGAGGTATTTAAGTGGTTAGATGTAGGAGTGATCTACCCCATCTCTGATAGTTCGTGGGTAAGCCCAGTACAAGTTGTTCTAAAAAAGGGAGGGACCATAGTGATACAGACTGAGAGTAATGCATTGCTACCTTCTCAAACAAAGCATGAGAGTGGAGGATTTTATGACTCATCAAAGTTAACATAAACTAAAAGATCATTTCCCACTTCCATTCCCGGATCGGGATGCTAGACCGACCGGCGCAGGTACGAGTACATCGTTTAGACGTATTCGAGGTATAATCATATCACTATATCACCAGAGGACCAAGAGAAAACAATGTTTACGTGCCCCCGTATGGTACGTTTGCTTTTAAGCGAATGCCCTTTAGGCTATGTAACACACCGAGCACGTTTCAGCGCTGCATAATGGCCATTTTCTCAAACATGGTCGAGAGAACAATTGAAGTGACTATGGATACGATTTCTATGCTAGAAATCTTTGATAATCGGGTCGAGAACCCGAGACAAAGCACCATAAGATGTGAGGAAACCAACCTTGTATTGAATTAGAGAAGTGTCATCATGGTGAAGGGGAAGGTATTGTATTGGGGCAACTTGAGCACAAAAAGAGAAACGAGGTAGATAGGAGCCAAGGTTGAAAACAATATAGAAGCTTACCGTCCCATCTTCAGTGAAAGGAATAAGGAGCTCTAGGTCACTCAGATTCTATAGAGATCTATAAAGGATTTCTCTCCAAATAGCTTAGCCTCTATCGACCGCTTGCTCAAGGAGTGCCCTTGAGTTTGATGATCATGTCTATAAGCGTTTTTTGTTTTAAACAAAATTAAAAGTCGAGACTCATCGTAGTAAAAGCACCTGACCGAATCTTCCTTTTGAACTAATGTGTGATGCGAGCGACCATGCAATCGAGGCCGTGCTAGGCCAAAATAAGGACAGAACATTTCAGGTCATCTATTATGGAGTCGGACGTTGAATGAAGCGCAACTCAACTATGCAACAATTGAAAAGAACTGGCTATCAGGTTCATACTTCACAATTTTCGCCATACTTAATTGGTAATAGGTCATACACAATCACCACGTACCATAAAGCAATTTGATGACCAAGAAGGACGCTAAACGGAAACCGATAAGGTGTACTACTTACCCATGGACTTAGAAATTAAAGATAAGAAAGAAACTCCAAAACTATAGTTTACTGACCTTTTCACGGCTTAGAAGGGTCGAGTAAAGAAATCTCGCATCAATGATGATTTCCCACGAACAAATTTCTTTGGCAATTGAAGACAAAAAGGAAGTATCGTGGTTTACGGATTTTATGAACTACTTGGTAGAAAGAGTGCTCCCCGCATCTGAAGCACAAAGAAAGAAGAGATTTTCAGACAAATAAGCACTACTACTGGGAGGAACCCATCCTATATAAGCATTGCACTAACCAGGTGATAAGAAGATGTGTCCCAGAAGAGGAAATAGAAAGTATTCTCGCTCATTGTCACGCGCTAGCGTGGGGGCACTTTGGGGGAAATAGGACAACTGCAAAGGTGCTTTAATCGAGATTCTATTAGCCTACCTTATTCAAGGATGCCCACCACTTCGTGTCCACTTGTGACAAATGCCAAAGAATGGGAAGCATATCAAAACGGGATGAGCCGCCTTTGCAACCTATTTTAGAGGTAGAGCTGTTTAATATATGGGGGATGAATTTTATAGGTCATTTTCCTTCATCTTTTAGCAACCTATACATTCTCTCGGGTCAGATTGTTTTTAAATGGTGGAGGCCATACCTAATTCGAACTAATGATGCCAAAGTGGTAGCAAACTTTCTCCAGCCATATATTCAACATCTATAGGAACTTCAAGGGCATTGATCATAGTGGGGAACATATCAGAATAAACTCATTGGACAACGTGTTAAGGGAATATGGTGTCCTGAACGGATCGCGACTTCTGCATACCGTTCAGACTAATGGCCAAGCGTAAGTGTCGAACGAGAAATCAAGTATATCTTAGAAAACAATCAATAGCCCGGTGAAAAGACGCGAAAAATATAGATGATGCGCTCGGGCGATAGAACTCGCATTCAAGACACCATCGGGAATGTCACCGCTCGTGCTAGCGCTCGGAAAGCGCGGTCATTTGTCGTGCGGAATTGGAGCATAGAGCATACCTCCGGGCAACTAGGTACCGGTCATGGATAGTAAGATCTGAGAAACGCATGTGTTAGCTCAGTGAATTAGAGGAGTCCCGCAATGAAGCATACGAGAACGTAAAGATACATAAGGAAAAGACGAAAGCCTGGCATGACAAACATATTGCAAGGAAAGAGTTTGAGGCGGGTCAACGGGTCCTCTTATTTAACTCCCGACTCAAGCTTTTCCTAGGGAAATTAAAGTCACTTGAGGTCGACCACGACAGACCTCAGGCTTTCTCGTATGGAGGAGCCTTTAAAGTTAATAACGATCAGCTTATACTTGAGGCGAAGCTCATGCGAGCAAGCCATCCGTCTGAGCACACCAAAAATAGTGTCATAGGGAGTCGTGCAGTCCCGTAATCCGGAACATTGAGATTCAGGGAAGTCAAGCTAACGACATTAAATAAAGCGCTACTTGGGAGGCAACCAAGCTTTTTGATATTTTTTTCTTTCCAGAGTGTAGTTTAGAGTGTTTTTAGTTTTGACATGATTTTCTGTTTCTCTCCGTAATCGGAATTTTCTTTTGTTTGTTTGTTTTAGGACCCGAGATAGCAGTGGCAGTGTAGAACTAGTTCGAGAAGCTCATTCCAGGAGTACGACGGGGTTGGAACTTCATTCAGGGGGTTTTCTTATACTTAGAATTTTTTTAAAAAATTTTTGTTTTGACCCTCTCTGTAACGTCGTGTCGTTGGCCTTCAACTTTGCGACGCTGGGCATGTCACATGTTCCAACCGTGACGTTGAAAGCCAGCGAAAACTCAAGCCTCTCGCCACGCCGCTACATTGAGTTTCCAACGCCACGTGCTGGCGCACTACATTTTGGAGCCCTCAGAATATAGCGACGTTGGCCTTAATCGCCGCAACGCTATATTTCAACTACTCAGAACGTCATGATACCGGATTTCACCGCAACGCTGGCTTATGACTCGAACGCTATGACGCCGGATTTCAACGTCGCGACGTTGGCTTTAGTGACTCTAGGGAACATTGCGACGTTGGCCCGATTATCACGACGTTGCCCTGTTTTTATGAACATAAAGGCTCAATCTTCTCGTATCGTAAACCCTGAAAAACCCTAACACAACTCCGATTTTTGCAAATACCAAGAAAACACACAGCTAGGCTTGTCCCAACTGGTCCCAGGAACCCCCACAAGCCATACGAACGTCCCTAGAGCCACTAATCACTAGTCCCCACCTTCGTTTGGAGCCCTACTCCGGGTTTGGATATGGGTAAGTGAAGGCTCAGATTCACTTTACAGTGAGTGGTTTTCTTTCTTTATGTCTCATTTAGGGCTTATGAAGGCGCCTTAAGAGTGGTTAGGGATAATGGCAGTCCTAGGCTAGAGTCACAACGCCCATCTCCAAAGTGCACACTAGGTGTTCGACAGTTTGCCTCAGAGAGTTCTTGAGTGGCCTCATTTGGGCAGTTTGGTCCCACTACATCACACGGTTGTTAGGAGGTCTAAAGGCCAAAAAGAGGTGAGCAAAACTTTGGCCACCATCTTAACTTGACCCTAAAAATGCCAAATGTCGAGTAAGAGGCAAAAGATGACCGCAAAGAGAGGTCAGGCAAGAAAGGAGCTTGTGCATAGTTACGATCATGACAAATTTGTCAATGAAAGCGCGGTCAAGAAGTTCAGCCTCATCTCCAAAAATAGGTCCTTCATTAAGGGGAAGGGGTTTCACCACCCCGATGACTTCTTTCATAAAACGATTGCGAACAAGGGATGTTGAGCACTGTGCCAACCTCCTCACCTAGCTGCCACAAGTGTGGTATGAAAGTTTTACGCCAATATTGCCTCCCATGTATTAAAAAAGGTTCGGGTGCGCGGGGTGTTGGTAGACTTTAGTGTGAAGTCTATCAACCAGTACTATAACCTAAAACCGGTTAACCCTGAGGCCTATGATATACTCCATGAGCAACCCAACTACCCCGAGGTCATTAGGACGTTGACCAATGGGCATGGTGAGTGGATACTTAACAATGAAGAGCATGTTGTGCACTTCAAGGCAAAACATTTGGCCTACATTCCTAAGGTATGGCATCATTTCATCACATTGTGTCTCATACCGATGACTAATGTGTGTGAAGTGATGGCTAAGAAAGCCCTGCTCAACTATGCCATTATCCAGGACATTCCCTTTGATGTGGGGAAGGTTATAGAGGATGCAATCCTCTATAACAAGGATGCCAAGATGAATCTTGGGCACCCCTTCCTTATTTACGGCCTATGGAAGCAAGTCGGGGTGCCCTTAGAGGATAATGAGGCTTGGATACACCCGATCAAGGTGATCATGGTTAAGAAAGATAAACCAGGTATACCAAGGCTAGAGGAGGTGTACGACTCGGGAAATGAACCCTCCGATGAGGATGAGCTGAGAGCGCACGCTAGGGTTTGCGATCCCATAGCACCTGTGAGAAGCCGCAAGCCTCCACTCCAACCCCCACCACCACAAACCCATCCCCGGAGGAGGGACCCGCTAGTCCTTCCACTCACCCCAGCCGACCGTGCAATGAGACCTCATCGCCGACGGATACATACTGGGATGAGACTCAAGAGCACCTAGTCCTCATCAGCCAGGATATGGATGCCCTCCAAGCCGACATGCGCACAGTCATGTACAACCAGGCGACCATCCTCCGCAATCAGCAGTCTATCCAGGATCAGCTTGCTTAGCTCCTCGCCTTTCACTTGCCACCTCCACCACCACCACGGTGAGCAGAGCGATCACCAGGGGAGTTTACTACACCCTCTCTTGCTATTCTATATAGACATTGAGGACACTGTCCTCACTTGTTTGGGGGGTGTGGGTGATCGGGTTACTTTTGTGTTATTTCTGTGTTTTCTGCTTTAGTGTGTCTGTTTCCGTACTTATTTATTTGTTTCCTGTCTAGGGTATCTTTGGTGTTTATATCAGTGTCTTCTGTTGTGTTTGTTTTTGGGTTATTGTTGTGTTTATGTTTTTTAGGGTTGTTTTAGGTAGTTGTGTGAGTGATTCCATGACTACTAATCAAGGATCCCTTTGGACCTCTTCAAATCTTTTTTTGGAAAAACAAAGTATAAATCAAGAAAGATCTATGGGTAGTTAGATGCTCGAGAATTTCATGTTGGATATGTAAGGGGGACAGAGTGAGTCACCTCCTAGGTATTCAAGAAACCAATTCTCGATTAGTCTACCTCACTGATGAGCTTAAAAGTCATCTCTTTTTAGTCCATTTTTCTGTTTGATTTTCAGTTAAAATTGAATAATTAATATACAGAATTATGAAGAACCTCACTAATTTGATTGCCAATGTGAAGGAAGTAAGAAAGAAAAAGCAAGAGAAAATGCGTAAATAAGTGGATAAAAATGCAAACAAATGACAGTAGAAAGGTAAATGGAAGCAACTGGATCGAGTCATTATGCAGCAGGGTCTACATACCCGCTCCCGGAGGTCGAGACATCAGGAAGATTAAAAGGAATTTGATGCGTGTCGCGATGGTGGAACACAAAGCAGAGGTAGCCGAGGAAAGAGTGTAAATTAAAAGAGTGATGTCGCGACAGAAGTCCTCAAGTCGCGACATCATAAACAACTGGCAACTTCCAAAGAAGATCAAATGATGTCGCTGATAAGAAGATCATGTCATGTAATACCCGGGGTACAACCAATTGATACCGCGAGAATTATGGATGAAGTCAAGACATCACAAAGAGAACATCCAAGGTTTAAACCGCGGAGTTGATGTCGCAACACCAAGAAGCACTCATTCACAACAGCAGTTAATTTACTTGATGTCGCGACAAGAAGACTGATGTCGCGACACCAAGAACAACTGGTTGTCACAAGCAGAGACTTAATGCGGAAGTCGTGACATCAAGAGGAGATCAATTTAAGACTTTGAAACCATGAGGTTGATGTCACGACATCGCGGGAAACCCTTCCAAGGAAACAAAGACTGTGGAGTCGATGTCGCGACAAGATATTGATGTCGCGACATCACGATACAAACAAAGGAAGGTCAGTAGGAGACTTCAGTCCATGTCATAGTCAACATTCTGATGTCGCGACATCGTGAAATAAATCCATTGAAGACTGCAAAGGACTAGAAAGAATGTCGCGATAGCGCTATGATGTCGCTTATATCCCGAGAGATCAATCGAACTCGCAGCGGCATCGATTGGTGTCGCGGACAACCTCGAACGACCAGTTCAAAGGATGCGTAACTTGTCACCGTCGCGACATGAATTGGCGTCGCCGACAAGAGAACTCGAGATCACAATCGAGCAAGAACTTGGCCCGCTACCTGGAATCCACAAAGAAGTCACATTGGGTTTAGGGGATCTAACCGAGAAACCCTATAAATAAAAGGTTACCCAGACGAAAATGCAAGTCGCAAAGCATCGGTGGTAGGATCCTGTGAGCCTAGGCTTCACTTTATTTTCTTTCTTTCTTTCTTTTCTTATATTTTCTTTCGCCATTTTAGAAACGTATTGTTTCTCGATTTTTTTCCTTTTCGCTTTGTTTCGCTTGGATCTCAATGTTATCGCTGGGAGTCGTCGAATGCTGAAATCAATTCTTTTTCAAATTACTAATTGAACGTATGGAATTTCGCATAAATTTGAAATTCGATGACTGGGCTTTCCATTTGCAATGCTTTCATTGATCAAGAATGAGCGAATGCGTAATTAAGGAACTCAGCCTCCATTTAGAGAACGTTTTAGTTAGAATTGATCTTTCCTGTAGTATTTTCCAGTATCTTGTTCATTTCAATTGATGAATTTACTCTCAGACATGGTTTATTGATTTTGATCCGAATATCGCTCTTATACCCGTTAAGAATTGGCAAGGCCATTACCTTGATTTCAAGGAAGTCCTCCGAGGACACAGGAAGACAATCCCAAATGCCAAGTTCTTTGAAGGTATACTAACTCGCTATTAGGATCCTTCAAGGGGCTTGCAAGTTCACTTAGATAAATCCTCTCTCACTTGAAGTCAAGAACGAGTTGAACGAATTTATCTATTTAACAAGCAAGAGATTTCACTCAATTCGATAGTGAGGCCAATCCCGTGTTAGCCGAGATCTAATCAAGTAAAGGTTGATCTACTCTAATTTCGAGGAAGAGTAATTGGTTGTATATCCTGTTTCACCGATAACTCGAAGCTAAGGTGTACAAATTCATAAATGGGTAAGGAAGTATTGCAAAGAAAACACTTATTCGTGAAGTTCTTGTTAAAGTAGTTATCTAAACTCGTAATTCGAGAGAATCAGAAAAATGAGATAACGAAATGGGAGGGAGAAATCACAAATGGTACCTACATTTGCCTCGACAGATGGTAATTGAGATAACTGGTGAAATTCAATCAATACTCACCATGTGAAATTGGATCGCTCACTACAAACCGCTCTTTCTCTTATGTGTCTCTTTATGATAATTATTCAAGATTCATTCGTTATAGAACTTAGTTTTACTTTCATTCATTTTATTTCGCTTATTTCTAATTTCTATTTTGCGATTAGTTTAATTCCTACTTACTACTTAACAATCAAGTATCAACCGATGGTCCAAATAGTATGAATTTCAAGTGAACCGCAGTTGATGAAAATTCTTGAGATCTCGTGGATCGATATCCTGGATTCTAAATCCATTTTGGCATTTGTCGAATTGCACTTGCAAAGGTATTCACGAAACCAAAATTGAAATGATAGATTATAGGAGATCCTCGCTTCAACAAGTTTTATGGGCGGTTTCCAGGATTAGACAATAGTCTTCCTCCAATAACGACATATAAATTTGTAAAGGTACGTGAGAGTCAACAAGTTTTTGTTAGCGCCTGTCGGGGATTAGATATTGCTCTTGGTATTAACGCTTATAAATTTGTATGTGTTTTTGGCCTCAACAAGTTTTTATCACTGTCGGATCAAAAGAATTTTATAAATCAATATTCAGATGAAAGAAGGAAATACTAATTTGGATTTTTTTTTTTTTTTTTAAAAAAAAAGAGAGAAAAGAACAAAATAGCTGCTTTCTGGGCAAAGGACTTTTTCAAACACTCGACCTTTAACAACCCATATTGAAAATGTTCGTTGATTTAGGCTAATCCTATTGATCCGAGTCTACCTAATGCTGTGAAGACAAACATGCTGTACCTAAGGATGTATGAGGATTAGACAAAGTAGCCAAACCAAAGGATGCGTACTAAAGATTCTTGCTGAGCATGACACTATGGAGAATTTATTGGACCCATTCATCCACAAACAAATACTTAGCACAGAAACGTAAAGCAATCAATGCTAATGATTTTGAGCTCCGAACCGCGACAACCATGGTCCAACGTAACTCAATTACCGGTCATTTGGGCCGTAAAAAATCCCAATGAACATTTGGGGCAATTTTTGAGGAATAGCAAATCTAATTAAATTGATTGGGCGTGGAGCCGGTTATTCAATCATAGCTTGTTCCCATTCTTCTTTACGAGATATGGTCATAAATACGTGTTTAACCCCTACCAATTGAATCGTTAACACATGGAAGGAGTCGATGAGAGCTTATTTCAAGAAATTCCTCTTTACTCCATCACTACTGGACAAGGGAGGAGATTCATTAATTCCAAAACATGATAAGGAAGAAATGGGCGGAGTCAAATATAAAGTGAATGTGACTTAACAAACCGTCAAACGATAGAGGCCAAATTGGATGCATTGATACGTGTGTTGAATGAAAGGAAGTCCAACTAAAAGCCAAAAACGAAGCAGAGTTGTGGAAGGAATGAAGATTGCACAGAAAGAAGAGTCTCGAAAATCACATTCAGGGCAGCTGAGATTACATGACTGGAATAAAAAGGGGAGTCTCTCATTCCTTTCCCTATCTTTTAATCTAATTGCATCTGAGTTGAAATACTTGTTAGGATTTATATTTGAAGTAGCATGATTGCAAGTTTGGGGGAATTTATTTTTATCTTATGTGAAATGCTTAACTAGTTTATACATTTCCTGCAAGATAAAAATAAATTGAGTTGTAGTTGTATTGAGTGACATTGAATAAATCGTGGATGTTGCTAAAATTCTGATTGATTGTCGTTGAGGCATAACACGGGTTCAAAAGGGATAACTAAAAATTTGAGAGTATGAAGAATAAGAAGTGGAAAATAAGGTCATCACATAACTATAAGGATAGGGGAGCATTCCTTGTCATGACTCAAGATTTCAGGTCACAATATGAAAATCTGAAGTCATGACATCTTAAATTAATGTCTTGATTTAAGGGTCCAGAATAACATCGGTTTTTTAAAGAATAATGTCCTTACATTGAACTCCTCGTGGTCTAGTCTCAAGATCCCAGATCGAATTCCAAGTCACCCAAACTTGTTAACTTAGAAAGAATAAATAGTCATAAATATTGGGAACCAACCATCCTGATCTAATCAACTGCGGAATATTCGCCTCAAGAGTATAATCGCAGGAAAATTAAGGCATTCAAGAAAACGCTCCAAATTCTCTAGGAAAAGTCGAAATCACCTGAAAATACAAAAAGGGACATAAATCGAAAAATCTCATTTAATCTTCCCATAGAAAATTGAAGGAAATCATAAATGATTTTGTTCTTCCCAAGAGACACACCTCACTATAAAAGGGAAGGAAGAACAAAGAATTAGAAACAAGCAGAAAGGATGAAGGGAAGAGAGAATGAGAGTGAAGGAAGCGTCCGAATGGTGAAATAATTGCTATGGAATGATGAGTCGGAAAACAAACCATTTTTTTTCCACGCTTGTTCCATAAGACGGGTTTCATCCAGAACTCGTGGACGGAAGGGGAATATGGATTCAAGAATCCATCAATCAAGAAGTCTAAAGAAAAGCAGTTGAAGCAGCTTCAATTTGTTGCACAACTTTATTAATAAATAATCACTCATTAGGAGCTCACGCCCTGAGAACCAAATTTTGAACGGATGCAAACTGGAGAAGAGATAGGATTTCTTAGAGCAGAAATAGAGTTTTTCTTGAATGTCAGAATTGAAACAGCTTTGTAAAAAAATTGAAATCTTCCGATCTTTAAATACCGAACTACAACTTGGTTGATCGTGAATCGCGGGTTCAGGTTTCTATGATAGTTTATTTTCTGTTAGAAATCAGAATAATATCTCTTTGATGTTCAATTAATCTGTTCAATAACAACTGGAATTAAGAGTATTTGTTGTGATATTCAATTTATATTTGTTGTAATAGAAATTGACATTATCAAGCAATGCACTCCCGATTGAACTAATGTAAATATACAAGGACAAGCAAAGGTCTTCGAAAATAATACACCTTTGAACACTACACCAACTTTAATCGGTTAGGACAATTTTCCTGGGGAATGCAGAATTATAACTACATGTACCCTAGAACTCGGTTTGAATATTGATCGAGGCGAAATTTTAGTTGAAAACAACCTACGTAAAAATGATACAGCCATTATTGGAACAATGAACTTTTCCAACACCACTACGTATATATTGCATACACCTTAGTCCCCTGTTGTGCGTTATTCCATGTCCAAAAGAATAAGCTGCCAAGAAAAGCCCAAGCTATCCTTGTTCATTAATCTTCCAAGAAGAACCCATGATGACCCAAGAACTCAAAAGTTAAGAAGAAAGAGATAAAGTTCGTGGAGTTTTAAGGAAAGACAAAAGAGATGCTGCACAGAAGGTGAGGGAAGAGAGATCAAGACGTGAAAATACCAGAAAGAAAGTTAGCAATAGTTTTTGTCTTGTGGCCTAACTCTCTGAACAATTAAGTTCTTGGGGTGTTTCAACACCTAGCACCCAATGCCATCCGGGTATGGGAGCCACTAACCCAAAGTTCGCTTAAGAGTGTTAGGAAAGCCTAAAAGGACAAAACATAGCACAAATCCCGAAGGGTTATTAGATGAATTTTTCCAAGGTTCGGCACAAAAGGAAATTTAAACATACAGCTTTGAAAAGAAGAAATTAAGGTAGTACTCTAAACATGAAGTTTGAAAAAAAAAAAAAAAAAAAAAAAAAAAAAATTCCATTCATCATACCCCTTTACCCAAGCCTAACATTACAAGCCCAAAAGACCTGATTGATTTTGAAGGTTGAAATCACCTAAGAGGCTGTCACGCCCGATTCCTGGTCCACCCGGGACAGAGTCCGAACCTAAGCCGGGCATAAACTACATCAAATTCTTATTTATAACACAACATTATAATTAAAATGAACACACCGGAGTGGTATCCGCTTGTACCTATTCACATTTACTAAGTCCCATTTTTATACAAATACACACATATATACATATCTTAATACAAATATCGAGATCGCTGGAACAAGGTCGGTGAGCACCTATCTCTCTCGAGACGGCCCGCATCGGGCCGTGTGGAATGTCCTCGTCTTCTTTATCTCCCTTTTCGCATCCACACTGATTGAACACCGTGCTAAGCTTTACGCTAGTGGGAACATATAGACAATAACGACCACAATAATCGTTGCTCAATGCCTTTTTACATTTACTTTTACTTATGCAAATAACAATGTCTATTCTTGTTCGACTTAACTCATCTCATATTATACATGTAGATTTTATTCTTTCGTATTCCCTTATCATTTCTTGTTCATATCACTTCCCCGTACAAGTCTTTTACTGTGTTGAACCATCTACTACATGTATGGCATATCATATCCTATCATATTCAAACAACGATTCATATACAATGGCAATCGAATCCATATCAAGTCATATTAAATAACTACTGTGGTCAAATCAAACTAATACCCATACATTAGACTCTTACCATTATCACGGCCACTAATAATCAACCCAAATACGTCATGATCTTGATGCCCGTTAAAAACATTTTGTTTATATTTAATTTTATTTCAAAGGTGTCGCGACCAACTCTACTTGACCCGGTCATGGATCCAAGTCGGAGCTCGGTTTACTCCCGGGACGCTTTCAATCAAAAAACATTTATTTTGTCTTATTAAATTTCGCTAAAGTGTCATGACTAATCCCTCGACTCACCCGAAGATGGATCCGAATCGAGCCCTGGCTTAATTCGACATTTTCAATTATCTTTCCAAAACATGTTGTTTATATATTCTATTTTCGACTCTTTTAATTAATCGAAAACACTTCTTTCGCAATCCCATAAACACTTATAATTTCAAAAGACCCTTAACATTTCATTCAACAAAATGGATTTACAAAATGATGCCTTTTACTATGTCCGTGTAATGTAAACCATACTTATACAAATACACTTTTAATACCATCGCTTTTTTCCCTATTTTCTGCCTAGGATTCCACATATACTATAGAATTCGACATCCACGATGATTCAACAGAATCCCCGCCTGTTTGTCATTCAAGAGTAATGTGATTTCACATTCAATATTACTGCTCACATAGCGAATTAGTGTGGACTCGACATTCACGCATGACATTCGGGCCAGAATCCTGGTCTCAGTCACGATCTGCATAGGGCACGTGATTTCGTGATTCACTATTACCGCCTCACATATGGCGTGGAGCGACATTCACTTGGCAGATTCGCCTTTGGTGAATCCTCGTCTTGTCTCGTCATTCATTAGCAATGATTTCGCATTCAATTATTATCGTCTCAATATATGGTTATAGAATGACATTCACGATTATTCGCTTGGTGAATCCTGGCCCCGTCTCGTCATTCATTAGCAATGTGATTTGCATTTAATTATCGTCTCACATGGCTATATAGAAGTCGATACATTCACGCATGCATTCACTTGGGGAATCCTGCCCGTTTTGTCAGTCTACATTAGCAATGGATTTCGCGATTAGACAACATTTGCTACCTTCATGACGAATTCGGGCTGGTGAATCCCGCCATGCCTGGCCATTCAATGATACATTTCCAAAATCAATTTATTTTTATGCGCATTTCATTTATCGTTTCAAACACATGCACACATGCATACTGCAGACGCATTTCGACAACAATCATTCAACCAATATATATACATATATATATTTTCCACAATTAACATTCATAACCGATCATAATCACATTCAATTCTATCACCTTCAGATATCTTTTTCAAAGATATACGTAATTTTATGTACATATTTCATATGCTCATTTACATATTCATTCACGTATACTCATTCATAAATGCTTATTCACGTTGTTCATTCACGTGATACCTATTCATATACACTCGGGCCATAAATTCATGACGATACTCATTCATGTATACTTATTCATGAATTACTCATTCACATATTCAATCACGTATACTCATTCATATACCTTACTTACGTATACTCGTTTCATTTGTTATCATTTTCCTCGGTTATATGATAATAATCATATATCACTTAATCCACATTATGTGTTCATGACATATTGCCTCTCATGTTCACAATTATACTTCAATTGCTAGTTTACTTCATAATCATTTCTTACATGTTTCATTAAGAACACATCTTTACATTTTTCATTTTCTACTTTTTCCTTGTTTCATGCCTATTACATATGGCAATTTCCGATATTTTTGTGAAGTATGATGTCTAGGAGATCACACCTCATTCATATATATTCTCATTCTTTATGAATCTAGTTTACTTTTAGAATTGGAATCAATCCAACTGATCATCCGTAAATTAAAGCTATGGCATTTTCACAAACTAGCCTACTTACCCGGACACACTCAGAACAGTTTGTATTACTAATTTTCCGAGGAACTCATATTTGACACAAGGTCTTTGTACTCATTTAAAGTTAAGGTTCTAAGGGTTCTATTCCAATTGGAATCACCCAATTGAGCACCGAATCAGTTACGTCCTCAAACAACCCGACTATTTCTATGTTCAAAGTCGGAACCAGAATTTGTCTTGTACACGGCCCCACTTTGAGTGAATATTTCGACCCCTTAGAGTCAGAATTTGACAATACTCTTTAAGTTTGGTTCTTGAAGTCTATTTTTAAGGGCTACTGAATCACTCAAATCGGATAAGAAATGAGGAAGTTATGGCCAAAATACGAAAACTGGTCGTAACAGGGAAATTAACAGTCCCACCGGTAGGACTTAAGTTCTACCGTGATTCTGGCCAAAAATGACCAGAATGGTAGTTCTACCGGTAGGACTTAACTCCCACTGGTAGGACTCTCCTGAAAGTGCCCGTAATGTGTGTTTTCACATTTTTCTATGTGTACTTGATCCCCAATCACTTAAATTTTCAAACACACATCAAACAATCTCCAAATTCATCTTTGGAATCTCTTTCTATGCAATTCCCTTCAATTTCATATCTTTCATCAAAACCCTTCATGATTTTCTCTCAAACTACCTAATATGGGTTATAACCCACACAATTACCAAATACACAAATTTATTAGGGTTTGCTCTAACCCAACCCTTTTACCTTTGCACTATTAAAAACCATAAATCCAACCCTCAGCTGGAGGGATTCCATGTTTTTCCTCGTGCTACTTAGAGTTTTGTTAACCCCAACTTCAATAAATCTTGCCAGCATTTAACTCAACAAAACCCTAGGTTTGGGTACAACAAATAACCATTAAACAAACAAAACCAAGGATCCATACACAAGGTTAGTAGTTCCATACCTTTTTGGAGCTTGGATTTCCTTGATCTTGGCTCCTCCCTCTTCTTCCTCCTCCTCTTTTTCTCTTCTTTGCTCTTCCCCCTCTCTCTCTCTACGGGTTCTCCCTCAAATGAGACCAATTTTGGTCTTTAAAACATGGATTTCTTAAGGCCATGTTTGGCCCTCCAAATAAAACCCATTTTTTGACTTTTAACTTTCTCATTTTGCAATTAAACCCTTCCATTCATTCCAATTTCGATTCCATCTTTTCTCTATTTCCATAATGGCATATAACTTATGGATTTATGTCATTTAAGTATATAATCCTATTAAATTTCTATTTTGCATCCCATCCTTTGGCTTTATTACCTTGTCCTCAAGTGGTAAATTACCACTTTACCCTTGGTTTCGACCAATTCCGTTCCTCGTTTTATTTCCCGAAAATTTCCATTTAGCTTATAATATACCCTAAACAAGTCCGAAAACTGTTAGGGTATATTTCGGGATGTTACAACATTAGTGGAGATTAATATGAAAACCAAAGATAAGGACTTTAATAAATTGAATGATAAACTCCTCCCGTAGGATTGACTAAACTAATACAAAATTTAGAAGGATTGTTGACCTGCACACACACACAAACAAGGCTTAAATAATGAACTGTATACATATATTAGTTTATCAGATTTTTGTAATAGAGGTGTACCAAGCCATACAAATTTTCAACCGAAATTTGAAAACACAAGTGATATTTTTAATCTATGATAAGGTAGTTAAAAAACAAAGATAAAATGTCCTTCTGTTTGAGGACAAAAAATTCTTTCTTTTTCTTTGCTTCGAGGACAAGCAAAACTTTTAAGCCGTGAAATACTTGTACCTTAAAAGTCATCTCCTTTTAAATCTTACTGCTTTGATTTTCTAAAATTGAATAACACGACATTAATTATGAAGAAACTCACCAATTTGTCATTGTCAGAAGGAAGCAAGAAAGAAGAAAAAGCAAGAAATGCAATAAGGGATAAAATGCAATAATGACGAAAGGTAATGGAAGCAACTGACCGAGTCATTGGAGGCAGCGGGTGGTCTACACAACAGCTCCGAGGTCGAGACATCGTGAAGATTAAAAGGAATTTGATGCAACGCGACAGTGGAACACAAACAGAGGGCAAATGAGGAAAGAGCGTAAATTAAAAAGAGTGATGTCAAGACAGAAGTCCAAGTCGCACATCATAAACAACCAGTGCAACTTCCAGCAGTATCAAATGATGTCGCGACAAGAAGACTGATGTTGCGACACCAAGTACAACCAATTGATACCGGCAGAGAATTATGGATGAAGTCAAGACATCACAAAGAGAACATCTGAAGGCTTCAAAACCGTGAGTTGATGTCGCAACACCAAGAAGCACTCATTCACAACAGCAGTTAATTTACTTGATGTCGCGACAAGAAGACCTGGATGTCACGACAAATTAAGAACAACCGCCGGTCATTGCTGCAGAGACTTAATGCGGAAGTCGTGACATCAAGAGGAGATCAATTTAAGACTTTTGAAACCATGAGGTTGATGTCACGACATCAGTGGAAACCCTTCCAAGGAAACAGCATCAGAGCCGATGTCGCTGACAGCATACCGGCGTCGCTGACATCAATGACAAACAAAGGAAGGTTGCGAGACTGAGTCCATGTCACGATAACATCCTCGATGTCGCTACATCGAACAACTATCAAGACCGCAGCGACCAGAAAGAATGTCGCGACAAGGCCATGATGTCGCCGACATCCCGAGCCATCAACTAACTCGCAAGGGCATCGACAGGTCGTGACAACCGAACGACCAGCTCAGCGACGGACCGGTTACAATGTCGCGACATGAATTCGTCATACAAGAGAACTGAGGTCACAACCGAGCAAGAGAATTTGGCCCGCTATCGCGAACGACAAAGAAGTCACATTGGGTTTAGGCCCAACTAGAAACCTTATAAATATACTACCCAGATCAAACGTAATTGTGCGCATCGTAGGAGAGATCCGTAGCCTAAAGCCACTTCTTTATTTTTCTTTCTTTTCTTTTCTCTTTTCTTTATATTTTCTTCTGGCCATTTTAGAACGCATTGTTTCTCGTATTTTTTCCTTTTTCGCTTTGTTTCGCTGATCCGAATACATCGTTGAGCCGGTCAATGTCGAATCAATTTTTCACTACTACCTGAACGCATGGAATTTCGACAAATTCAAATTGATTGTTCAGCTTCCATTTGCAAATGTCGATTGACTGAATGTCAGAGCGAATGCAGTACTAAGGAACCACTTCTCCATTTAGAGAAGAGAATCGCTTATTAGAATTTGATCTTCTCGTAGTATTTTCCAAGATCTTTGTTCATTTCCAATTGATGAATTTTACTCGATTATGGTTTATTGATTGATCCGAATATCGCTTCCTATACCCTAAGAATCAAGGCTATTACCTTGATTTCAAGGAAGTCCTCGAGGGACACAGGAAGACAACTGGGTAACGTCAAGTTCTTTGAAGGTATACTAACCGCTTATTAGGGATCTCACATGGTAAGTTCATTGAGCAAACTTTCTTCTCACTTGAAGTCAAGAACGAACGAACGACTATCTATTTAACAAGCGTAGATTTCTGCACTCACTCCGATAGTGAGGCTAATCCTGTTAGCCGAGATCTAATCAAGGAAAGGTTGATCACTTTAATTTCGAGGAAGAGTAATTTGGAAGTTGTATATCCTCATGACCGATAACTTGAAGCTAAGGTGTATGTCTTCCATAAAATGGTACAGTAATATGTAAGAAAGACTGTATCTGTGAAGTTCTTGTTAAGTAGTTATCTAAACCCTGTAATTGGAGAGAATCAGAAAATGAGATAACGTAATGTGGAGGTGGAGAACTAGCCGCACTACATTTTGCCTCGGGATGTATTTTTGAAATTGAGATAATCAAGAAATTCAATCAATACTCACTACAGAATCGATCGTTCACTACAACCGTTTTTTATGTCTCTTTATGATAATTATTCAAGATTCATTTCTCGTTATAGAACTTAGTTTTACTCATTCATTTTATTTCGCTTATTTCTAATTTTTCATTTTCTTGCGATTAGTTTAATTCGCTACGCCTAACAATCATATCAACCTGATGGTCCAAATAGTATGAATTTAAGTAGTCCGGTAGTTGATGAAAAATTCTCGAGATCTCCTGTGGATCATTATCTCGGACTTAAATCCATTTTATTACTTGTTTAATTTCGTGCATTTGCAATATCTGCTAAACCAAAATTGAAATGATAGATTATAGGAGATCCTCGTCCCCCTGGTCAAGTTTTATGGGCGAAGTTTCCAGGATTAGACAATAGTCTTCTGCAATAACGACATAATTTAGAAGGTGTTTCGTGAGTCAAATGACTCAATCACACACATGTGATCTCTACGGTATGCCTAGGCTCCAAACCCGGCTTACTAAGGCTCAACAAACCTTGGGGGTTTCTAAACACCAAAGTGATGGGACACCTTAGAAAAAGAGGATTGCCATCGAGCCCCAATCAATAAAAAATAATAAATAAATAAATAAATAAAATAAAAAGAAGAGAGAAAGTATGAACAAAATGGGGCGGGAACTTCTATCTAACCTCGGCACACGCTCCGAGGGGCTTTCAAAGCCTAATGCTCCCGAGCTAACCTGGTCGGGAGCTACACCCACCGGCCATTACATGATGAGATGGAAGCCCCCCATAGCCTAGGGCCTTTAGGTTTGGTTGAGTGTTCAGGGTGAAGTTCGAGGGGAATTGAATGTCTAGTGTCCTTAACCAACCGGTGGGAAGTCAACAACGAATCCCCGCTACAGGAACACTCAACATAAACTTATGGGCACTGGTATTCTTTCATGAGTAGGTAGGTTAGTTGAATGAAAAGGGTGCGTTCTTATCCTTCCGTAGTTAGACTCTCCCAAATAGGTAAGTTGAATTCAAGTTTCAAGTAATGAACCGAGTTATATGCTGAGATCAACAACAATGCTCATCACTCTGATCACTCACCAAAAGAAAGATACAGGAGATTGAAATGCACATAGACTCCTTAGAAAGAAAACTAATATGCTGAGTCACTTGTCAACCGAATCGTGTTCAGCTAAATTCTTTCGAAATTTGAACAACCTTATGGATCCTCTGAAATTTGAAACAAATGGCAAGATTTGTCAGTCAGTTCATTTTGATCCTTCCTTTTGGCAACATGTGCATCACACTCGTGTTGTTGAGTTTTAGCATGTGATTTCTTATGTGTCTGGTTTAGAGTCTGTTTCTTGCTTGGGGACAAGAAAGAAGCCAAGTTTGGGGGTGTGATGAGTGTCTAAAACACTCATGTCATACCCGCGTCCTTACTATGTTTTAGTTTTATTTTATATATTAATAAGTGCATTATTACCCGACATCTCGAAGTTTTTGGATCTGTGGTTCATTGTAGGTGAATAGGTGGTTGCTTTTGAAATGCAAAGAAGAAGGAGAGAAAACTCCAAAGAAATAGAACGTTCTTCGATGTGGCAACGTCAAGACGTTATCAGCAGTGAAAGTCAAGCGCAGCCAAAGTCGCAACGCTATGATGTTTACGTTTCTATAATTCTTTCTATATCGCACTAGATAAAGCACGAGACTTAATTTTCTTGGGGATTATTGAAGGACGCATGGACAAGGAGGGAAAACTAAGGAGGAACTGAGACACTTAAGACCATTGTTTTTGGTATTTCTCTTAAACCATTAATGATCTATAGAACCAGTTTGTATTAATCGATATGTTCTGTACTTATTTCTGTAGTTTGTTTGAACTCTCGCTTTCGCTTGTATGGATTATGTCAATCTTATATTCAAATACACATGATTGGTGGTATCTATTTGCTCAGGTCTCAGGATTATTTTCTTATGGTGGAGATATCTGGTCAATATTGATAGAAGACTCGTCGGGTATCCCAGATTGAGAGATAAGAATTTGTGATAAGTGAGTAGAGCGACTCGTTAAATCGGCGTATCGAGATATCCCATCTGAAAATATGTATTAGGTTTGAGCATTAAGTGTTAAGGCAGAGGTCAGCGCAGATGCAACCATCTTACTATGAATAGATGTTGATATGACTTTAGAGAGGATATCTCGTAGGCAATACAACCCCTGGCCATCTAGAGATCATTGACATCAAATAGTGGCTTCAATAAGTTAATTGACAGGTTAAAGTCCATAATATTTAATTAGATTCATTAAGAGTTAACTCTAGATAATATCATAGGGCCAATTCCAATAGTCAACACTTTCTCCTCACGGATCGATATCCGTAGATATGGACATTATATATTGATATTAACGCTGCACTTGCTCCACATAGCGCTGCTATCTAGTTTACACAAATCATGACATCAATGTTAGACGCTTATCAAACATTCATGAGATAATTTTCATATATTGCTTCTTTTCATGTCCATTTTTGGGAGTAAGTGAAGAGGATATAACAGCTCCATCAAGTCTCTTTCATCGTGGTTGATATATAACCCATGCTCGCATTGCTTCATCTTTAGATGTATAAGCTTTGGATATACCACCTTTATATAATAACACCCTTCATTGACATTCAAACCAAGAATCACAAACTATGTGTTTCCGACCAACAAAGATCACGTAATAGTTTGTCTTTTTGCTTACCTGAAATGGTATGTAATAATGGTTAGCAATACGTAATAGGCCAAACAATAGATCGGTATCTAAAATTGTTAGGTTATTTTTATATATTGCTAAACATCAATTAAAAAGATTATTGTAGGATTAAATGGTGAGGTGTTTGGATATAGGGGTTATGGTAGTACATTTACCATCCAAACAACAATTTACAAATAAGAGCTTAAATGGTGAGGTTTCTAGATAAACATGTTATGGTAGTACATTCACTAGTTACAGTCATACATTCATTCTTATGGTAGTACATACAATAAAACTTCACCAAATGAGATCAAAATGAGTATACGAACCTAATCAGAAACACAAATAACAACTCTTATCCTTTGATTCGCAAGACATGGAATAACAACCCAAAGCATCTCCAACCTTTGATTTGCATTACATGAAAGAACAACCCAAAGAGAACGAAGTGGGTTTTGGAAAGATTAAGATAATTACACGTAGTTAGAGTTTACAAAGATCGTGGACGAATGAAAGTGGGATATTCAAGCTGACGGCTGCTTGTTGACGAATGGAGTAGGATGCTCGTTGGAAAACACAATCACCAACGAACGAAATCTTCTCACGAGCGAAGGAGAAGGGATGGAGGAGAAGAGCCAAAAAAATTTCTTTATCTTTTTTATTTTTTTAATTCCAGTTGGATTAATGAAGGACATTTTCAGTGGTCACATTTGCTGATGTACTTTTTATGTTAATTCACAATTATTTTTTTGAAGAGTAGCCTGAACCATGGAATTGCAATTCTTAGTGATATATGTATAAATATATTTAAATTAGTAGCTTGATACATACTTTTCCCATATAACTATATGTCGCAACAAGTCGGCAACAAAACACACCGCAATAGGTCGGCAATAAAAACACCAAAAAAATTTGGTAAACCCAGATCAATGTAGAAGAAACCACTTTTTATCGAAAACGAGATCTAGAGAAGAAAACGTATTAAGGGATGATTCACTCAATAATGGCAAAATCACCCCTCATTCCTAATCGAATAAATTTAAAAGGAGTGAGAGTAGAAGGACGGCTAGAAATTCTCGAGGGAAGTAAATGTGGGTTAGGATTTATATCATATAGAAATATCTTAAAAGTAATTTTTATAAGTAGAATTTTGTTTTCAACAATTCCTCTAACACTTGTTCTCGAGGTCTAACTCAAGTGGTAAAAGGGTGAGACTGGGGACATGAAGTCCAAGTTCGAATCTAAAGAACAGAGTATTATAATCTAATATTCAAAGTGATCAAAAGTAAAAAAAATAAAAAATCTCTATATTTATGTAATTATTTTTTAAATAAATTTTAAAAATAAGTGGAAATAATTAAAATTTTTTTTAAAATAATATTTAAAGTCTTGACACCTAATTTAAATGGTAAAGTGGAGGATGAGTAAAGTCAAGGTTCAGACTAAGTCCTTAGAAAACCGACACTATAATGATTCACTGCAAAGCGAAGTGAATAGATGTAAAAAGAAATAACATTTAAAAATTCACTTTTGAAAGCAGTTTTTGCAAAGAAGCCTTAAGTCTCTCTTTCTGCTCACCAAACAACCAGAGTCTACTACTATCTTGGTGCCATCCCAACAATTATGAAACAGAATAAACTAACAATTCATACTTAGAAAATTAAAGCATGGTCATCGTGTAGATCCTCCCTTCATAATTTCTTTCGACTAATCATGAAAGACATGGGCATTTGCTTCTGATTCGCTCTCTGGATTCGGCCAGCCACCCACGTGAAAGAGAGACCATCAAAGAAGGGGAAATTATGTTGAACTTCATTGTTGGACCAATATCAATGAAAAAGAAACTCAATTCACTTATATTATGTAGAGTGACATTATTTATACTAAATTAATGAAAATATGCATGCTCCTTTTATGAAGATCAAATTGCTTTTAATGAATTGACCAAATAGAGCCTATTTATTTGTCACATAAAAAGAAAAAATCATCAAATCAAATCTCTCTCTTCACCACAAGATAACAATGTTATAACACTAACATAGCTAAGTTATCCTTAATTTAACATAGTTATTACACTAATATAACATATTATTTTGAGATCTTCATCACAGACTTGAAATTTTTGAATCTCAATACCTGTTGTATCTCTTATCTTCTTCAAATATATAAAATTTTGGCATAGGCTTTTCTTCAAATGTAAAACCTTGGAGTTATAATTGAAGAGTTACATTTTGTTCTTATTTGGGTTTAAGGACAATGATTACGATGAAATTGTGGATCCCGGATTTTTGGCTATTATGTGATTCCCACTTAAAATGCGAGACTGGTTTTTTTTTTTTTTTTTTTAAAAAAACCTTTTTTAAAAACGGTTTGGAGTCACTACTTATTTTTGTTTTATTTTAAAAGGGAAAACAAAATAAGAAAGAAAAACCCTAAATGTGACTCCTTATACGAAAATACGGGTCTGGAAAAACCGAATCCAAATTCGGAGGTCATGTTACTTATTGGGAAGGTATGGTAGTGAGTCATAACACCCCTCTAAGCCCTTAAAGTTAGGTCTCTACTAATCATATTATGAAAACTGTGGCAATCAATCAATTAATTATAGATACCAATAAATCATGCATATAGTAAATAAAGAACAAAATCAAAAGGAAGAAATGTGTACCTTGGCGACGAATCGAGAACTCTATTAATAAAAAATCATGTTAGTTCGACAAGCAATAAAGAATATTCATAATTAAATTAGAGATAGGTTGTGGAATCAAACACTAAATCATTTATTAAAAGGTTACATGATGTCGGGCCTACCTGATCAGTGGTAGCATACAATTAACTCCACAAGATTTCATTTTATAGGAACTATAAAATTAATCATGTGTTTGGAATTTTTGAAAACTTATTTGAAATTGAAATTCTAAAAATTGGAAGTTTGAAATGTTGGAAATTAAGAATTTTGAAATGAATTTGAAGTTTGAAAATTTTGAATTGAGATTTTGGAAATTTAATTTTGAAATTAAGAACTTGAATTTTGTAAATTTGAGTTATAAATTAGAAATTAGAAATTATAAATTGGGAGATTTGAATTTTGAAATTATGACTCTTGAAATTTGAAATTGGGGAATTGGAAATTTTAAATTTTGAAATTGGAAATTAGGGGACTTCGAATTTTGGAATTAGGGCATTTGATTTTGAAATTGGGTATTTTGGAATTTTTGAAATTGGAAACTTGAAATTTTGGATTTGAAATTGGGGGACTTGAATTTTTAAATTAAGAATTTATAAATTTTTTTAAAAAAAAATGGATTGAGAAATTTGAAAATTGGGGATGTTAAAATTTTGAAATTGGAAATTTGAATCGCTATGGTGGTAGTTTGATACAAAGAACCGATCAAATGGTATGACCAAATGACTTAATGAGTTTAGGAAACATACTCTATATGGCCCATTATAATATAAATGTTCAAAAGAAGCACAGTTTCAATTCATCCAAATTACAAAAATACTCACGAAGGTTCAAAACATGGCAAGAATAGAGTACTCTAAAAAGTAAATCCCAAAAAATACTTAGAGGTTGAATTTAGTCACAAGAATTCCTATAAACCATTCTTTATGTGTCTATATTACATAACAAATCTCAAAACAAAGTAAAAAAGTTCACAATTAAACACAATTTACAACAACATTCACATAGGTCCAAAGCAGGGCAGACCAAGATGCTCACCAAAATAAATCTTAAAAAATTATTCATATATTGAATTTAATCATGAACGTTTCTAGAAATGATCAATTGTGTGTCTAAATTATGATACAAGTGTCAAAACAAAGTAAAAAAAATTCATAATTAAACCTAATTTACAATAATATTTACATAGATTCAAAGCAAGACAGATCAAGTAGCTCACAAAAACAAATCTTAAACAAATATCCATAGGTTGAATTTAATCGTGAAAATTTCTAGAAATAATCAATTATGTGTCTACATTATGATACAAGTGTGACGTCTCAATAAAATTTAATTTACACGAACAATTATAAAGGTTTAGAATATGGCAAAACTGAATGGATTTTTAAATCCAACTTAGAAGTCTTATCAAATTACACAAAGATTCATACGAGTCCCTTAAGATGTCCAAAATGTATAAAAAAATAGGCTTGAGGATATAAAATATGAAATTGAATTTTTAAATCAAACAGATTCATTCATGGTCTTGTATATAACTACTACAACAGGTACAAATTCAAAAAATCATAGCACTAGCTATACATAATATATTTGCACGATTTATATGTCAAAATTCAACTTCAAGATGTATATAATTTGGAAAAAATATGAAAAAAAGAACTTAGAAGATCGTCTACTAATTTAATTTAATATAAACACATTAGGTTTCCAGATTTTGGTGAAAACATAACATGTCTAAAGATTTACACATATTTATCATTTTAAATGTGTTTTTCAACTCAAATAAAATCTCAAAAGCAAATATAAGAAGTCAAGAATGTTATACATTCACTAGAAAAATTTTTAGGCATTAGAAGGTAATCACATTGAATTTTTATGATGAAAATATAGAAAATTGTTGAAGCTTTTACTCCTATGAAGCCCTCTCCCAAAGCTTCTTCCTCTGAGCTTCCTCCTCCCTTTTCCTAAAAAAAAAACCCTAACCTCTCATTTTTACAACCTCTTTATGAACCCTATAATGCCCCCTATGGACCCTTGAATGCCCCCTATGAACCTTAGAATGCCCCCTACCTTAAACCTTTCAACCTTTTTTTTTTTTTTTTTTTTTTTTCAATCACATTAAATCTCCTCAAATTTAAAAAAAAATCAAGTCAAATAAAATTAACATTAAAATAAATATATAAACTCAGCCTAGCTAAAATTTGGGTCTACAAATATGTCCTTCTTCAATAGAGTCCATGAGTGTAGTGAATGTGAACAATGGAATAAAGTAAAAGTGTAAAAAGTGAGTGAAACTAGATGAACTCTATCGAAAAATGAAGAAGACCCCTAAAAGTGTCCACAAAGAACATTGACTCACTCAAACTCAAGCAGCTAAAGGGGTTATAAAAAAAAAACATCAAAAGCAAACAACAAAAAGAACAAAACAACCTGGAGGCTAATAAAGTCATGACATAAATCCAAGCTCCCTCTAAAAAGGTCCTCCCAAGGTGAAACCTGTATCGAAATCTGAAGCAAGCAGAAGTCGACCCACCAAAGGGTGCTAGAATGGTCATGTGCACTGTATAGCAATCAACACTTGTCATGCTGACACAAAACCGCGAACGCTCAACAAAATGGTGAAACCAATAAGGGAATAAGCTTTGAAGACAAATGGTATGCTGATGAGAACTCCATAATGGTCAAATGTATACTCGTAATGAATTAATGAGCTAGTAGGTGCAAAGTAAGACAATCGAAAAAAGTCATGCGATCAAAGTAGGCAGTGCTAGTGACATTGAATACTGGTAACAATATCTCTGATGAAAAGGAAATATGAGGGTCTGAACTATGATGACGACATCTGAATGTCTGGTCCTAAATGAAGAAAAACAAAGGCAAAGCCTGAACATTTGAATTGCAAAGCAAAGATGTGATGGAGACGAAGTCTAAACATCTGATCTATATGAAGGTGTAATCTGAACATCTAATCTATATAAAGGCAAAGTCTAAATGCCAAATCTACAGAAGACGAAGTTTGAACATCTAAACTGCGGTGCTAGAAAATGTGATGGAGATGAAGTTTGAACATTTGATCTATATGAAGGCGGAATCTGAACACCTAATCTGTAGAAAACGAAGTATAAATGTCTAAACTGCAATGTTAGCAAATGTGATGCAGATGAAATCTGAAAATCTGATCAATATGAAGGCGAAGTCTAAATACCTAATCTGAAGAAGACGAAGTCTAAATGTCTTAATTGCGATGCTAGCACAATGTGATGCAGATGAAGTCTGAACATCTAATCTATATGAAGGCGAAGCATGAATGCCTGATTTGTAGAAGAAGAAGTCTGAACGCCTAATCTGTAGAAGACGAAGTTCAAACGTCTAACTGCAATGATAGCAAAAGTGATGTAATGTTGAACATCTACTAATGAAGGAGAAGTTTGAAGCAGAACCAAATAAAGAAAGCGGCAGTCAGACGCCACCTCTAAACTAAAGATAGAAAAGGCGGCGTCCGAATCTTCGAAATCTAAACTGAAGATAGTAAAGGCGAAGTCTAAACGCCTGAAATCTAAACTGAAGATAGTAAAGGCAAAGTCTGAACGTTTGAAATAGAGAAAGCAAAGAAGGCAAAGGCGAAGTCTAAACGCCTGAAATCTAGAAAGAAAAGAAAGTAAAGGCGAAGTCTGAACGCTTGAAGTCCAGAAAGAAAAAATAGTAAAGGCGAAGCCTGAACGCCTAATCCAAAAATGAAGACAGCAAAGGCGAAGTCTGAACGCCTGAAATCCATCAAGGTAAACATGGCCAAGTGTGCTGAGTCCTTGAACTCTTGAAAAATCTGCTGAGAAATGTTTTCCAACTTGCATGGCCCAACAAAGATCCACTAAGTAAACAATACTTGAGCAAAATGTCACAATGAAGCTCATCCTTGGCCAAAACCATCTACATATCTCTAAAGACCATGTAATCTCAAAAAATGGGGAAATATGCTCCAGGATGACATATGCCTTAAATGTCATAATGAGGTTCATCATCTCGATAAAAATTGTCTACACAAACCAACCACCTCCAAATGATCCCGATAACTATGGGGTATGCCCCAGTATGGCATTCAACATAAACATGATGGAATAAAAGAGAATGTCATAACAAGGCTCATCCTCTCAACAAGGATTGTCTGCATAGATCAACAAATTCCAGATGATCCCGACAGATAAGGGATATGCCCAAGTATACCATGTATGCCATCTAATAAAGATGTGATGAAACCTCAACCTATCAAAACATGGCTCAACATCTCGGTAAGGACTATATGCACAATCCAACAAACTCCAGATGATCCCGACAAATAAGGGGTATGCCATAGTATGACATAGTATGAGATCCAATAGAGACGTGATGAAACCTCAAAATATCAAGGCATGACTCAACATATAGACAAGAATCTACCTATACAAACCAACAACTCTAGATGATCACGACAAGTAAGGGGGTATGTCCTAGTATGGCATATAATGCTCCATTGTGTCAAAAATCAATCGAAATCCATGTATCTATCAGTAAAGAGAGGCAACCTCGAGTCATCCAGAACCACAAATAGAAATGGATCCAAACTCTAGTAAGGCATCTACCAGGAAAAGCAACATGATAATGTCCAAATATCAATCTAGTCTCAAATTCCTATCCAAGTAGATACTGTCAAAAAAAGCGTCAAATCTCATGGCCTCAAGGTGATCTTATGACACACACCGTAATGTAGGCTTAAGGTGATAAGGTAAAAGAAATGAAAGGAAATTAGGCTCAAATACCCAATGATCAACCCTATGCCCTTGTGTGTGAAATGCCACATGCATAAGAAGTCTCATGAACCATGGACACAAAGACATCCAATGGAAGCGTCGATGATAATGATGTGACACAAAAAGTGTAACAGATGGTGAGATATGTAAAAGGACAAGGATGTAGAGTGGAACATCGAACTCAAAATCAATAAACATATAAGGTTGAGAAATGTGAAAATGAGAGGTAAGAAGTCAAGTAGATAGATAACAGTAGGTGAAAAAATAGAGAGACTGACGATGATATGATGAGTCTACCTAAACCACTGCATGGGGAAGAAATGTCGTCGATAGATGGGATGATGAATATGACACTGACTCATAGACCCTAGGAGAGGATCAGTCATCTTACATACCACTAATCAAATCTCAAAGTAACCACATGATATTGGGATCTCAAGAAGCTCACATACGAACTCCCACAAGTAATGCATACAATCAAAACAATGATCCTCATAAATCAATATACTTACTCAAGCACAAGATACTGGGATTTTGGGAAACTCACATACAAACTCCCATAAGTAATACATACACTCAAAACGATGATCCTCATGAATCCCTATACATACTCAAAGAATACTGATACTGAATACATACACGTGCATATTTATTTGTTTTTTGTTTTTTTTTTTGTTTTGCACATAGACTGAACAAAACAAACTAATATGACAATGAACAATTATCTCTCCTAGCGCCAAGTACAATAAACCAACTTGAATGAAATGACACAAGCCTCTTAAACTAAAGGTCTTCAAACAAATGTCAATGAAATGAGTGAAGGGACGACATGACAAACCCCTATGCAGTAAGATGAATAAATCACAAGTCTGAGTGAGAAAGAATGGGACATAACAAGAAGTCAAATAGAAAGAAAGTGGTGAAAACATAGAAAGTACAAAATGGAGTAGAAACAATGAAGTGAATGTGGTAGGGTGATATAAAGAATATGTCAATGTGTCCATAATTCATAAGGTCCTTAAACTAAGGCATCCACACATGAGAGGGCCCTTATCCTAGGTATGAAAAGGTAAGCAAGACTATAAGCGAATGATAGGCCAAAATGCACACGTGAGGCTCAATGGCCAGTTAAATCGTAAACTATGTGGAGTGATGGTGTTATAAGGTATAGCTAACCTAAATAATGGCTACCCATCCCCGCGACCATGGTCTCAAACGTGAAACTTTTTTTCGGGCCAGATTCACATCAAGTTGGCTCTAAGAATTGGTTTCCATCTAAGTCCATCAACCATGCAGCTCCCTCTAATGTCAGCTCTCTAATAATGTAAGGTCCTTCCGTAGGGTCTAAACTTCCTCTAGGTTAATGATCAACTCTCCGAGGACTTCCTTAAACCAAATTGCCTCGACAGAAGGGGTTCAGCTTGACACGGTTTTTGAAAGTGTGGGCCATCTTCCTTTGTTAAGCTTGAACATGGTTAGCAACTCTCAATCTCCTCTTATCCAACAAGCTAAGATGATCAAACCGTGACTGAGCTGACTCCGCCTTAGAAATCTGTTGCTCTAGGGTACTCTCAAGGATCTCATCTCTATCTCAACGAGCAAAACTGCCTCCATGCCATAAACTAGAGAGTAGGGCGTGGCTCTTATAGAAGTGTGAAAGGAGGTGCGATATGCCCATAATGCAAAAGAAAACTTCTCAAACCAGTCTCAAGAAGTCTCGATCATCTTGTGCAGAATCCTCCTGATATTCTTATTCGCTGCCTCTACTTCCCCATTCGTCTATAGCCAGTATGCAAATGATCTATGATGTTGGGTTCCATATCTCTGTAATAAAGTGTCAACCTCACCTTTGAAATGTACACCTCTATCCGATATCAAACTTATGAGGAACCCAATATCGGCAGATAATGTACAATCTGATAAAGGTGGCCACCTTTGGTCGCATTCAAATTTTTCAGATAAGAAGTGGCCTCTACCCACTTCGTGAAATAATCAATAGCGACCAAGATGAACTCATGACCACTGGAAGACTTTGGGGAAATCTTCCCAATAACATCTATGCCCCATACAAAAAAAAATGGCCAAGGTAAAGTCAATGCATGCAACTCTGATAGTGGAACGTGTATGAGATCTCCATGCATTTGACACTCTATACATTTTTGAAGAAACTGACAACAATCGCCCTACGGTCAACCAAAATAACCAAATTCCTCATAATCTTATGCGAGCCAACATATGTCCTCCTGGCGGGCCTACAAACTCAGTGAACTTTTCTCAAGACTTGATCAACCGGTCCGAAATCTAAGCACAATAATAACACGCCATCAACTGCACGTCTATATATTGTCTCTCCACATATCACAAAGGGGGTGGCCAACTATCACAAAGCTCTCTTGTCCTTGGCCATCACGACCATGGTAGACCATCACCAAACCTTGACTCATCAATCAAGCAACAATAAGCAGGAATAGCTCTAGTCTCAACTAGAAGGGGGTGAACTACCACACCCTCGGGAATGTCAATCATGGAAGCCAAAGTAGCCAGAGCATCGACGAACTGATTTTGCGCTCTAGGCAAGTGGGTATAGCTCAAGTCGTCAAATCTCCCGACTAGCAACTATAACAAGCATGATATGGCCTAAGCTTCACATCTTTGGTCTTCCAATCACCCTAAATCTGTCTAATAACCATATTAGAATCACCGAACATCTCCATCCCTCCAATCCTGAGCTCAAGTGCATTCTTTAACCCAAGGATGCATGCCTCACACTAAACAATGTTGTTTGTGGCCTCTACTCCCCCATTGAAACCCAATACTGTGATCAATCTTTGTATGCTTTCGAGAGGAAACCAAATAGAAGAGCTCTGGATCCATAACATGACTAAACCGGCCCTAAAGGCTCATAAATGCACCCATGTGTAGGATAGGAGTCCAAATCAATAAGATCTAAGCTCAAACTACAAGGTCAATGGCGGCTCTAAAAAGACAAGGGTGGGTCTTTTAAAGGGGTCCCTAGGAAGAGTGATTGTACCCTCCATTGGTACATAACCTCCTACACGTCTCTGAAGAGACAGAGTACTTCCATGCAAGGTGGTCATCACCTCCACACATGCACTTCCTCAACATCCCAAGGGGCGGCCTATGGTATAGTTCTCACTACTCTCAACACTAAGCAAGAAACTAAGTGTACAGTGAATATGTGGGTGCACTCGAAAAACCTAATAAATCTAACACAAAGAATAGCACACTAGCCACACAAATATCCTGAAATCTAGCTTTAGGCTATACAAGTCTTCAAAGATCATACTCCAACCAGCATCAATATGTAGACAACCTCTGGAATGATCTCAAATATAGATTTAGCCCATCACTAGACCTTACTCCTAGTCAATAGCTTGATCGAAGAGGAAACAAGGAGTAACAAGTCTCCAATCAAACATCAAATATAACAACAAAAGAGACAAAGTCGACTGAGACTAAGGAGTTGGAGATAAGAGGATAAATGTGTGTCCCACATAGACAAGCAATATGCAGTCAAGCAAGAGAGGGGTAGTCATACAACAAGCAGTCAAGCAATAATAAAATATATCAAAATCTACACACAATCTAAGAAGAATATATACAATCAACATATCAAAATGCAAAAAATATACAATAAGGATACATCATGATGAAACAAATTAATAAAAAAAAAAACTCTCAATGTGCCACCAACATACAAAAAGCACAAAGAGTAGATATCCACCAATCAATCAATCAATCAATTACCACACTTTCCTCAAATTATATTGAAGCTTGACCCACTAAAATCCCCAGTGGAATCGTCATTGGACCCCGCATTTTTTGCTATTATGTTTTTCCTACTTAAAAGGCGAGACTTATTTTTATTTTTAAAAAAACATTTTTAAAAACGATTTGGAGTTGCCACTTATTTTTGTTTTATTTTAAAAGGGAAAACAAAATAAGAAAGGAAAACCCTAAATGTGACTCCTTATAAGAAAATGAGGGTATGAAAAACCGAGTCCAAATTCGGAGGTGATTAGTACCCAAAAAGTGCTATTTTGAGCCCTATCCAAGATAGGTTTTGAGTGCTTTTTGCGTACTAATCATATCAATTAAGCCAATTGACGTGTGTAGGTCCACTTAGTACCATTGATTTAGTTTGTTTTGGTGATTTTATGCTTGAAATACTCCCGCCATTTAGTTCAAGTCCGATGTTACATGATATATACCAAATGCCTAGAGGAATCACTGTTTTCAACCATCAAAATAAAGGAATTTTTATGGATTTTGAAGGCAGATAAAGTGAGATGCAAGGAGCAAACAAAAGCATCCCAGATTTTCGCTATGATTGCTGGGGTTTTCACTGGATTGCGAAATTTCGCAATCATAGCTATGATCCAAGCAATTGAGAATTTTCGCTAGGCTGAATGAAATTTCCTCGCTAGCTAGCAAAAATTTATCGTGCCTAGCTAAAAATTTCCAATTTCACTATCTCACAATAATTTCAAGATATTAGCTTAAATTTCGCTAGCTAGCGAAATTAACTGTTGATAGCGAAATTTCTCAATTTCGCTATCTCGTGAATTTCGCTAGGCTAGCGAAATTTCCTCATGACTAATAAATTTTCGCTATGCTAGCCAAATCCCTACATAGCGCAAATTGTCGCCCTCGTGATTTTCGTAAGATTGATCCCAACGACCCCTTGCTTATGTGTTACCATTTTAGCTCCTTATGGTAATTTCACATATTTTAGGTATTTTGGTAGTTTCACACTTTGGGTTGTACTATATAAACTCCCACAAACTTGTAACCTACAACTTTGAAGCAACTTTTCATTTTATGTAAATTTTCCAGTTTTCATTTTAGGGTTTCATTTGTCTTCTCTCCTCTTTCTTCATTTTCTAGGTCGCTAAACACACCCTTGAGGATGACAACTCAAGGGATGCTTGGCTGCCTCTATAGCTTTGAAGAGGAGGGTGGCTAGCTTGGTTTTTGGGTTGTCAAGTAGGTTGTCCTCATGCTTTAAATGATACAGTGATCGTATTATATTCATTACCTTCCAAACTAGGGTTTAATGCCATTTAATGTTGTTCCTTTGGTCAATACTTGCCATGCTTTAGGGTTCAGTGCATGCTTAATGCTAGATGCACTGATAGCCTTTAGATGCCATTTACGAGCCACTGAAATGAGGTTGAATGATAGGGTTTTAAAACTCGAATGGACTCTTGAATGCTTAGTACTTGGTTTGACTCAAATAGGAAAGTGGTTCTGTGGTTTGTGGGTTTTATAGTTAAACAAAGATCCGGTTTGGCTTTAACTATAGGTCATTTGCCCTACGCGCAGGATATAACCCGAGGACACTTTAATAGCCCCATGTTATCAAGCTAGTGACCCAAGCCTTCAAGGTTACCATTTCACACTTCACTTTAAGCCATGCTTAGTCAAAGGAACAAACAACTTCCACCAAGCTGAACCAAATCCGTAAAATCCAAACATAAGCCTCACCATTTTCCAACACCGATGCAAATCATTCCATAGGATGAAACTCATCCCCGTGTTCGACCAGATCGCTATGTCATAGTGAGTTTGACTACTAAGAAGAGGAGAACTAAGGATACAAATATTGTTGATTCCGAATCACCCTACCGTGGCACGAATCAGGAGGTCATGTTACCTATTGGGAAGGTACGCAGAAGAATATAGCACTCTCTAAGCCCCTAAAGTTGGTCTCTACTTAATCAGACATGTTCATATAATCCAATAATATAGATACTAAATAAATCATGCATGCATATAGTAAATAAAGAACAAAATTAAAGGGAAGAAATGTGTACTTTGGCGACGAATCAAGAGCGCTATCAATATAAAATCATATTAGTTCGACAAGCAATATAGAATATTCACAATTAAATTATAGATAGGTTGTAAATTAAACACTAAATCATTTATTAAAAGGTTACATGCGATGTCGGGCCCCACCCAAGCTCATTTATATGTTACACAAATTAACTCCACAAGATCCCATTTTATAGGAACTATAGAATTAATCATGTGTTTGAAATTTTTGAAAACTGATTTGAAATTGAAATTCTAAAAATTGGAAGTTTGAAAATTTTGAAATTAAGAATTTTGAAATGAATTTGAAGTTTGAGAATTTTGAATTGAGATTTTGGAAATTGAATTTTGAAATTAAGAGCTTGAATTTTGTAAATTTGAGATTTTGAATTTAGAAATTAGAAATTAGAAATTAGAAATTGGGATATTTGAATTTTGAAATTATGACTCGTGAATTTTGAAATTGGGGAATTGGAAATTTGAAATTGGAATTTTTAAGTTTTGAAATTGGAAATTAGGGGACTTCGAATTTTTGAATTAGGGCACATGATTTTAAATAGAATTTTGTAAATTCCTGAAATTTAAACTCAATTTTGAATTTGAACAGACTTGAATTTTAAATTAAGAATTTATAAAAAAAAAATTTAATGGATCGAGAAATTTGAAAATCGGGGATGTTAAAATTTTGAAATTATAAATTGAATAAGTTAAGGGTGGTAGTTTGATGGGCTAAAGAACCGATCAAATGGTATGACCAAATGACTTAATGAGTTTAGAAAACATACTCTATATGTCTATATTATAGTATAAATGTTCAAAAGAAGCTAATAAAGTCTCAATTAATCCAAATTTACAAAAATACTCACAAAGGTTCAAAACATGGCAAGAATAAAGAACTCTAAAAAGTAAATCCCAAAAAATACTTAGAAGTTGAATTTAGTCATGAAAATTTCTAGAAATAATCAATTATGTGTCTAAATTATGATACAAGTGTCAAAACAAAGTAAAAAAGTTCACAATTAAACACAATTTACAATAATATTCACATAGGTTCAGAGTAAGGCAGATTAAGTAGCTTACCAAAAAAAATCTTAAACAAATATTCATAGGCTAAATTTAATCTTGAAAATTTCCAAAAATAATCAATTATGTGTCTACATTATGATACAAGTGTCAAAAGTAATTAATGACGTCTCAATAAAATTAAATTTATACAAACAATTATAAAGGTCTAGAATATGGTAGCACATGAATGGATTTTTAAATCGAACTTAGAAGTCTTATAAAATCACACAAAAATTCATACAAGTCCCTTAAGATGTCTAAAATGTATAAAAAAAAACTAGGTTTGAGGATATAAAATATGAAATTGAATTTTTAAATCAAACATATTCATTCATGGTCTAGTGTATAACTACATCAGTGGGTACAAATTCAAAGAATCATAGCACTACCTATACAGAAGAGAGAGAACATTTATGTCAAAATTAACTTTAAGATATATATAATAAAAAATATGAAAAAAGAACTTAGAAGATCGTCTACTAATTTAATTTAATAGAAACATATTAGGTGTCCAAATTTGGGTGAAAACAGAACATGTCTAAAGATTTACATATATTTCTCATTTTAAATGTGTCTTTTAACTCAAATAAAATCTCAAAATCAAATATAAGAAGTCAAGAATGATATACAGTCACTAGAAAAAAAAAGGCGTTACAAGGTAATCACATTGAATTTTTATGATTAAAATATAAAAAATTGTTGAAGCTTTTACCCTTTGAAGCCTTCTCCCAAAGCTTCCTCATGCCTTTCTTTTCAAAAAACCCTAATCTCTCTTTTATCAGCCTTTATGAACCTTAGAATTTCCCTAAGGAACCCCAGAATGCCCCTACCTCAAACCTTTCAACCTTTTTTTTTAAATCAAATTAAATTCCCTCAACAAAAACTAAGTCAAATAAAAATTAAATGAAAATAATGAATAAACTCAACCCTAGCTAAATTTAGGGTCTACAGAAACATTTAAATTAAAAGATTTTTGATGAAAAATGAGGTGTTTAATAAAATTTAAAATCTAAAATGCACTCTATATTGGAAAGTCTTGACAGACTAGAGTTGTTTTAAAATCTAGGGATTTGAAAATTTTTGGAATCTCAATACTAGTTGCATCTCTTATCTTCTTCAAATATATAATATTTTAGCATAGGCTTTTCTTCACATGAATAACCTTGGAATAATTGAAAGTTAAGGAGTAGTAAATAAAAAAAGAGAGATGTTAGAAGATTCCAAAGTTCTATTAATTTTTTAAGGAAGAGTCGTTCTCTTTCTATGGTTGGTTTGAATACGTCAAGAAATAGATGGAAGTCCTATCTTCAACACACAAACTTATTATTTTACTCTAAAAACATGTTTTAAATACACAATTTTATCTTCAATACGTCACGATGCGATAAAACATAAACATTTCAAAAGAAAAACAAAGTAAAAAGGGTTTCGGTTCGAGTCCCAATTTTAATTAGCTTTACTATATTATAACTAAAGGATTTAGCTTTAAAAAAAAAATACACGATCTTATTATTTGATATTGAAATTTACATTATTTTTACATTGAAATTATGAAAGGACACACGATTTCATTATTTTTTACAATAAAATCATTTATTAAAGAAATGATATTCACATAACACTAATTTTAAAATTCATGTTATATTTTAAAAAATATGATATTAGATACAGTATTTTAACAAAAAAAAAAAAACTACCCTCCACTCTATTGCTAGCTTGGTGCTATCTTGAGATGAAAATAAAAGAAAATAGGGAGAATTATGTTTGCATGCATGGGAAATCGTGATAAGGTAGAAATGTGAACCCAATACAACCTCCTAATTAATTCATTTAAAAAATGTATTTTCAAATAGAAAATTCTTCCAACATATTCTAATACAGTAATATAACACCTTCTTGCATAATAAGTGTGTCCTATTGTATTTCAAACCTCTATCACATTAAGTAAAAAGATGTCACATTATTTTACTAGTACTACTACATACGTTTTGCAAATACGTAAGGGCATAACTGAGTAAGCAGACCCAACAATGACATTAAAGGATATTTCTGCCCGTTGGTATTGGTAACAAGGACACACAAAGTTTAGTCCTTTTACTTATGATTCATATTATGGAAACTTTGAACCGTGCTTTATTTGTTGAGGGTTTTTTTTTTATAGGTAAATTTTTTAGTTATATGTAGTAAATTATTTTTACTGGGACTTAAATTTGAGACTCCTTTCTTCCTATGCCTTGCTTTCTAGAAATGTTAAACGGTTTATTATATGAGTTAGATATAATAGACTTATTTGTCAAAGGTTGAGTTATCTTGTCAGGGATTTTATTTTGTTGTCTAATGTGTCAAATCTATACAAGATTTCAATCATAAACATGAACAAAGATTTTGTTGGGGATTTCCACAAGATTTCAAATCATAGCCAGTACATTTTTAGTCCGACATACTTAGAAACATGACCCCAACATTTTACCTCCAGAAACATGACCCCAATATTTTGCCTCCAGAGGCTTAGAAACAACAAGGACACAAAATATGATTAGTGTTTGTCAAATCTTCAAGATATTCATCAAGTGTTAAGGGGCAAAATTTTTGGATTTCCATGAGATTTCAAATCATAGTCAATACATTTTTAATTAGGTATACTTGGAGACTTGACCTTAACATTTTGCCTCCAAAGGCTTTGAAAAAGCGAGGACACAAAAGATAAGATGATTTGCAAGCCCGTCAAATCTTCATGACATTTATTTTGTTGAAGACAAAAATATGGATTTCCACAAGATTTCAAATCATAGTTACTACAATTTTAATTAGTAAGACGTACACCAACATTTTACCTCTCCTAACGCTTAGAAAATCAATGCTGTCACAAAAATGATTGGTAAGCTGTCAAATCTTGAAGACATTTATTATGTTAGAGACAAAAATATGGATTTCCATAATATTTCAAATCATAGCTACTACATTTTTAATTAGGCATATATTGACGCTCACACCAACATTTAACCTCTAAATATTAGAAAAAGGGAAATTTATGTTTTGTATCCTAAAGGGAAAATAATTAAAAAAAGAAGAACCAAAAAGTTGGTATACCGGATTTGATACTTTTTGGGGAAGTTATTCCTATATTGGTTCACTGAAACAGTAGATTCTCTCACAAGATGCCTTTACCCTCAACATCACGCTTCAGTGGGTCCCCCACCCGCCCCTTTCGCTCCTCTCTCCACCGGTTCTTCTTTCACTCTCTCCTCTCTCCTCTCTCCTCCCTTCTCTCTCCTCATGCCACCTTCTATAAATAAAAAAATATTTTTTAAACACTTATGATCTCCTAATTTCTATTTTAAAAATCCAATAAATTAAATTGAAATTTTATTTTTTAGATACTTTAACCAATAAATTAAAAATAATAATTTATTTTTTAAATACAAATTAGCTATTCATTATTTTAAATTTTTATTTAAAATTTTATTTTCATTTCATTGAAATAAATTATATTTTAATATAAAAATATATTAACATTTTTTTATATACTCTTATCGAATAATTAATAATATCATAAACTACATGTTTAGTCTGGGCTTGGCAGAGCGTTCAAAGTTTGGGTGAAAAGACAAAAATCTAAGATTGTGGGAGGGTCTCACGCTCAAATCCCATTAACTATTTCACTACATTATAATCTCTACACAAAAAAATATAATAAATACTACGACGCCCAAATCCCGGTCATACTTTTTTTTCTCAATGTAACCCATGAATGCTGCCCATGAACAATGTTCAAAACAAGGATTCTAAACAAATAAGATCAGCAGTAAAATCGTATTGTGGTGCACAAGTATGCACACCTAGGACCCAAGCAGCATCGTGCATTGTTCACTGCTTCGAGTACAAATGTAAAAGTATTTAAAATATCTTGGTATATCCACATATATCTCCGATATATCCAATATTTGATGTTCTCGACACGTTATCACAATGACCGCATATCGATATATCGGCTGACCGATATATCGTGGAAACAAGCCTGTGGGTACGCGCCTGCTAGTTTGTTCTTTCAGAAATATCTGGGATATATCGAAGGACTTGAGATATATCGAGGATATACTCGATATACTGGTGCATATATTTAAACGACTCGCATTCAAATCCTCACTGATCCAATGCTATGGATTGATCGCTTGAACAGCTGAATTTTCTATATCTATTCAGCAAGATATCACCTGATATATTCCAGATATGAACTGAACATCCGTAAAATCCAAGCATCGATATATCCGTCGAAACCATATTTTCATCCTGCACGGCCGCTGGCCGCGCTGGCAGCCGCCGTCACGCCGCCGCGCTGTTAGGAGCTCTGTCACGCACACTGGCGAGCGCTAGTCGCGACAATCAAACAGCCAACCGTCATGACCCAAAAGCAATGTCGCGACCCAAAATTCACAACCCTCGGCGGTACAGGCTTTTGCTTCCATTAGCACTTCGTCAGACTGTACTTCGTGTCGCGACCATACCTAACCGCCTCGGCCTTGTTGGCGTTAGAAACTCTCTCGTCGCGACATAGCGCTTCAACTCACTGCGTTAGGAAACTCTCCGTCGCAACCTAGTCTCCCGGGCCCACCCCAAACCCCGTCACGACACTATACTCGGTCACTAATAATGTGGCCAACCCACCCTATCCGCAACAGTAGAATTCCCATCACACCAAACTTCCTATTACCTGGGGAACCCCGCTTCGGCCGACATAATGCAATAACGTCACACACCAATCGCTCACCTGTACCTCATCTCTTTTCCTTGTCGCAACACCAAAGCTAGGTGTTGCAACTTGAATCCTCCCATTCCTGTCGCGACAGAAACTCTTCTATCACAACAAAACTCTTCTGTCCTATGCCCAACACCATGTCGCAATCAGCACTCGCAAGAGCGCCGCTGCGCCGAACATGCGTGTTGTTGACGCGACCTCGCCACCCACGCACATGTCAGGCACGGTGCATAGTCAGGTGCTCAAGGAGACTGTTTACACCAAGAGTGGCCTCGCTATGACCCAACGACCATGAAACCCTATCACGACAGACTTTTTCTGTCTCGACCGAAACCTCAGAATGGGCAGTAGCCCATTTTGGCTCCCTGCACTACAACACCCTCTTTCTGCTCCTTTTTCTTTTTGGCTCAACATGTTATAAAGTTAACATAAATTAGCCTTATTACTACAAAGGCTACTGGAACCTTAAAAACTCAACAAAATGTATTTATTATACAAAAAGGAGTTTAATTACAATTTGTCTTTAATTACAAATTAGAAAAAAAACTGGGTCTTCTACCTAGATTTTACAAAATACAAAAATAAGGTCAGATCTGGCCATTTCTTCTCTTCTAAGGCCTCACTGTGATCCCAAATTTCCTGCATACCTGTACCCGAAAATTTATTCCCTCAACAAGGAGTGACGCCCAATGTAGGAATTTCCCACATTGGGTTATTCCCACCCAAGTGCTCATGCAATGACAACCACACACATTAAAGTGAATTCATGATTCCTACTCGAATGCGACATGCATGCCCATCACATGCCTCGAGTCCTCACCGACTCTCTCACACATGCTTGTGCCATGTATGAAATTTTTTTCCAAACAAATGTATTTGTTTTATTCTGTGGACAACCCTCCGATATAGATAGTGGACATACCCCGATAAATAGCTTATGGATAAGCCTCCGATGTAAACTGTTGGACAACCCTCCGACACAATTCATTGGACATCCTCCGACATGAATTATTAGACGATCCTCCGATACAATTATTGAAAACTTTCTCGGGCGTATTTATCGACAACCCTCCGATGCATTTTTCCAAAACTATGTCACAAGACTCACACCTAAGATTCTACAAATTGGTCCCCCGCCAAGACATTAGAAATGGCATTTTCATTGTTTTCATACAAACACACGCACATACGTAATATATTAAAAAATTCACACATGTTATTCATTCATAGCAATAACACAAAATTATCTCCCACATGCAAGCACAAACACCCAATCCACTTTAACTCAACAAAAAATCATATAAACAACACACAACGCCACTTGAACAACTCAACACGAATCCTTAACTCGGCCATGACCACTTAGGGATTTTCACCACTTAGTCCCACTCTTTGGAAACTAAACGAACGACCATTTAGGGCCCCATAACATCCCCTAACCATCAATGGCATCCAACAGATTCTAATTTGGCAGAGAAGACCCCTACCTCAAAGCTGGTCAAAACTCCTCAACTCCGGCTCTCATGGTAGTTTTAATCAAACAGGTCAACTTTCCTCTTGCTCCCACTGGAAGATCGATGATCCGATCGCCGAAAATCTGCAGACACAGAATCCTCATCTACAATTCTCTCTTTCTCTTTTCTTTTCTCTTTCTCTCCCCCACCGTTTGGTCCAAGATTGGCCAAATGGGAGAATAGTTGTTTGCCACATGTCAACCCATCATTGGTTAACTGGGATTTCTCTTATCCACTTATCTATCTACTTTGACATTCAATCGTCACGCACATGTCTCACACTACTCACTCTGAGTCCTTTGTCGACACATCTCTACACTGACATCATACAGACGCAACAGCCACACATTTCATGTCATGTCCTCGCTTACCCCATTTGCCAAATACGCGGGAATTCCAACTATCTCATAATTCAACAAAATTCGACGCAGAATTTGGGATTTAATGGCGCGATTTCAACGATGTAGTTCTCGTTTTGTCATCCAAGATCTAGAAATTTTTCGGATTTTAGCCGAAATTACCGTCTTACCCTTCCTTAGAAGGTTTGGATTCTTTGGGGTCTCACAAATACTATATTTATATATTTTTAATGTTTTTATAGAATATAAACTTAAATAAAAAAATAATAATAATAACATGAGGTAAAAAGTAAATTTTTTATTTTCTTGAAGCAAAAATAGAAATATTACACAATAAAATATTAATTTATCTTTAATTTTTCAAATAAAACAGTAATCATTATTTAAAATCATTTCAAAATTAATATTTTAAGATAAAATTAAAATAAGATGTTTACATTAACCTAAACTAATATTTTGAAGAATAAAATTTTAGAAAAACTATGGTTTTTTTCTTTTCTAAACATTAATGTGATTTGGCTTCTCAAAATTAGAATTTATTTTTTTAAAATTTAACCTAAATTGTGAATTTTATATTTAAAATTTTACCTACAAACAATCTAAATTTTTTTAATGTTATCTTCTTGCTTTTAAAATGAACAAATATTGAAAATGATAATGATTACTGCTTTATTTGAAAAATTAAAGGTAAATTAACATTTTTTTTTTTATTATATTTCTTTCTTTTTTGAAGAAACAACTAGTTTTAAATAGCATTATTATTTTTATTTTTATTTGACTTTGATATTTTATAAAATGATCCTCAAAACTACTTCTATAAAAAAAAATCAAATATACAAATGTAAACCCGAGAAAAAATTAAATTTTTCTAAAAGAGCAAACTGGCATCATTTAAAATCCCACTTTCCTAAATCCTACGACTAAACGCACTTCAATTGTCAATTGTCTCAAATCTAATTTTTACCCATCAATTCTTCATCAATTCGAGACCATCGGAATTTCATCGCTAGAAAGACTGAGTGTGAACGAAATGACACTGCGACTTGTTTGAATGACTCATAATAAGCCATGCGTGTCAACTGAGAGTGTGTTTCAAAAGCCTCCAGCGAGCCACTACAAAGGTCACAACTCGATAGCGACGGAAATCCAAAGCTTTTGATGCTCGATAAAGGGAAAATAAAAAAAAAGAGCCAATGACGAGGTGACACGTGGCAAGGATGGGACATCCCACTGAAAGGACAATAAACTATGAGAGGAGAGGAAAAGGGAGGTAGATATGGCAGAAGGAGAGAGAGAAGCTCCTCCTTCTCTCGTAGTTTTCCCGAGATTCGCTCATCGCTGCTCTGTCCGAACAAGAGAGCCTCATCCTCAAGCACAGAGCCTTTCAGTAGAGACGACCAAGTGAGTTTCACAAACTCCAAAAGGTAATAGATTTTTCCAACCTGCTTTAATTCTTAGCTGAAAAGTCATCTAATGTCTTAGTTTTGGGTTCCTTGTGAGGGCCTTGGTGTTCAGCCCAAAATTTTCGGGATCAATGGTGGAAATGTTCGAGACCGGTCACACAACCCAAAACCGGTGGCAAAACCGATTTTTTCGGTCCCTAGACACCGGTCGCTACTCAAGATGACGATAGCCGCTTAGACCAGATGACCGAAAGGTGGTCGCTACACACACAGAGTCGCTACTGTCACGTGCTCATCTGGCACACGACTGAGTGCTTATGGCGCCCACAGAGTGCTGATAAGACAGGATGGCATGCCACCAGACCCCGAGGCGTGATTGTGCGCCCAAATATGGGCAGGAGTTCTTGTCGCCATTAAAGGACCGCTTCGAATATAGAGAGTAGAGATATGATATGGTTATATATGGCATGAGATATACATATATATATGTTATGAAATTTTTTATTTTTGTTTTGTTGTGTGTTTTGAATATTGAGGCCGGGTGGTGCCTCGTTGGATTAAAGTTCCAATTCAGGGAACTTTTACATGTTATAGTTGATAATGAAATACTATGTCGATGCATGCTCAGTTGACAGGTTGATATATGGATTAAATAATGCATAAGAGATGTGATGATAATCGCGATTATATGCACGGTGGACATCGAAGTACGAGTCGGGTGTAGGTGCATAGTAATGGTTAATTCACCATTTTTGGTGAATGTATGGTGAGCTCAAAACGGACATCATCCAAATTGAGACTCACAATGATATAAAACGAAAACGAAAACAAAAAATAAAAAAAATGACGATACGCAGTGTCATGAGCAAGTCGTGGCGCAGATCCCCCACGCTATGAAAGACCAAAATCTACATGCGGTTAGACATGATCACCGGTGGTGAAGTCCGTAAAAATTTCAGAAGACGCGTGACGATCCTGCAGTGTGACCCCCAAAAAGACATGGCCCATAAATAAACACACAGGATTTGAAGAAATTCAAATGAATATTTTCGAGGTCACCCACGAGTCAAATCATCAAGGCAAACACCAAAGACCGGGTTCACTGGCGCTGTGGCTGTGTGAGGGAATCGGTCAGGACTCGGGTTGTGGGGATGAGGAGTCACATCTCATGCATATCATGAATATTTCATGTAGGATTACATTATTTATGTGGAATATGATTGGATGTTTTGTGTATGTCATTACATGCGATTTTGTGGCTGGGAGTAGCTCAGGAAAATTTCTCTACTGGCTGCTCACCCCATCGTGGTAATACATTTAGGTATCGAGGTACCGAGAGCCTAAATTGTGTCCAAGGACTCCGCCAGAAAAAGTTGGATTGTGGTCATTCCTATATTTTTGTACTTATTCGATCGAATGTCCAGCTTTATGATGTAAATACAAGTTTGTAATAAACTTAGTTTTGACCGGGTTCACGTAGTTGTTATTTTCCCGACATTATAATGTCAGTAGAAATTGTATAGAAACAGTAGTATTTGATGAAATGTAGGGAAGAAGATTGGAAGTGCGGAGGATAAGAAGGAATGGACTACTGCCCATTTCTGATTCTTTGTCGCGATAGAGAATTATGGTTCTTTGTCGTGACATGGAGCCCTGGTCGCAATAGGGTCCCCAGTCAGCGCACCCACACAACTGCGCGACGGGCGGATGTGCGCCGCCACAGAGGGACACAATACGCGATAGAGCTGGTCGATCGCGGACACAAGCCACGAAATTTCAGCCATGCAACCATGGCACGACCGGGCGCCCAACGCCGTGGATCGCCAAGACATCGCCGCGACTGTGCCGCATGGTAATCCATCGCACAAACCACTCACGTAGGCTCTATCATGATGCATTTCCCCGTCACGACAAACCAAAAATTTGACTCCCGGGATTTGGGGTTTGCCACATGGTGGAGTGGCATTAAATACCGACATCCACGGCCTTCCACGAAGTTGATCGGAATAACGGACCCTGATTGTGGCGCCAAAATAAATACATGGATTAAGAGGTGTTTTTACCCTTGAACTATTGCCCTAGTTAACAACTTAGCCCCTTAACTTTTTTTTTTTTTGGTAATTTCTATCCTTTAGTGATAGTCCAGTTGTCAATTTAACCCCTAAACTTTTTTATTTTGTTTAATTTTTACTTTTGTGGCATTTAAACACTAATAATTTTTTGCCCTTCTTTTATTCTGAAAAAGAAAAAAAGGGGAATTGTATTTTTACACGTTTCTTTTAAGTCATTTTATTTATTTATATGTATAACAGCAAATAATTTACAAACAAATGGTATGTTCAATAAATTTTAATGTTCATTTATTTTTTCTTTTGTGAAACTAATATTTTTTCAAAATATTTCTTTTAACTTTTTAATTTTTTTAGAAACCAAATATAAAATAAATATAAATATCTTGGAATTTAGTATAGTAATCATAACTAATTTCTTACGCAAAAATTAAAATTCATTACTTCTATTGTATGTAATGGTTTGTGTGTTTGTGAGTGTGATCCATAATTTTTTTTAAAGTAATGTTAGCAACAACTAACAAGTCTATGTTAGATCGATACAATGAGAAAAGGGAAAAAATTATAGGTTTTAAATACTATAAAAGTGAAAATCGTAGCATTTTTTTATCTCAACTTTTTTTCTACTAGTCTCTTTTCCTTTAAGTAAAGAGAGGTAACAATTTCAACCATTTTTAGAGATAAAATCACCCTATACCTTTTTTCCATCATTTTCTTCAATAAAGTATTATTCCACAAGACTGGGATTACTTGTTTTTTTTGCTTTTACCGTCGTTTTGCCACTGAAAGCATTGTTTTCATCTTGGTGTGCTATGCGATTGTCATTATCTTATGCCAGACGTGCGATCACACACGCGATGCGAACACTTATTTCATGGTGACGACGGGGACAAAGAAAGATATCCGATCAACGACGCAAATCTAATCACTAGTCACAACATGCTACGTGACCGACCATAAGTGGTTTGACATCGACAATAAGAATATCGTCGATAAATATCAATGACAGACACGGCCATTAACCTGGGGATATTGCTTTCATCCTCTAATAGCTTTAATGCATTTTTGATTCTATGCTTCTATCGACGCATTGCTAATTAATCAATAAATTATTATTTTTTCTTAAAAATACTATAAAAATAAAATGACATAAAATTCTTTACAAATAGTTGAGGGGTTAAATTGATACTTAGTCATAGTTATGACAAAAATGATAAAAATAGTTCATGGTTAAGTTGACACCTCTAAGCCATAATTGAGGAGTAAAATGTCTTTAACCCTATAAATATAGAATTTATTTACGATATTATTAATTATTTGAAGAAAATATATTTATAATAGTTATTTTATTAGAATGATAATAAATTATTATGTGTTAAAATAGAGTTTTTTTTAAACTCTTAATAAAAAAAAATAAAATAATGAATAAATGATTGTATTTGGAAAAAAATTTTGATTTTTAAATATTAGGTTATAGTATTTAAAAATAAAATTTGATTTTAATTTATTGGATTTTTTTATCACATTTGAGTTTTAAGGTAGTAAATATCTTATTACACTCTAAGTTAAGACCCTCATTCCCTAAGCCTTACCGTTTAAATGCATTTAACACTTCATTCAAATTGATTCAAGTATTTACTGATAATTTATCGACTTTTTTTAATGTATTTTAGTTTTAATATTATAAATTACCCTTATTAGAATCCTTACTCTCCCTATACCCTTTTCCTGCTTCACAAGCTCTATTATGAGCTAAGTAACGATGGGTCGTAATTTATTGGATTTAAAATATGAAAGATGAAAAGGTTAAAAAAGAAAATGTTTTTAATTCTATAGAAGGTGGCATGGGGAGAGAGATACTAAAAGAAGGAGCGGTGGAGAAGTGAGTGAGGAGTGAAAGAGAACGGTGGACCTACTAGATGCGCGTTGTTGAGGCAAAGTCGTCTTCTGAGAGGGTACTCTGTTTTAGTGCACCAGTGGGGAATAACTTCCCCAAAACGCATCAAATTCGGTACAACAACATTTTGGTTCCTCCTTTTTAGTTATTTTTTCCTTAGGGTACAAACACACGTGAAAGAGAGAGGATCTTAGAAAAATAAACATGTGAAAGAGAGGATTATAAAAACTACAAAGGTGTAGTGAACGGCTAGAAAACAAGGAGTTGTCAGTTTTATAAATTAGAAACAAAAACAAGAATGAAAGTTTTTTTTTTTAAATTTATTTATATAATAGTTTTAAAATACAAAAATATTAAAAATGTTTTTGTGTACCCATTGGTTGTTTGAATATGATTTTTTTTATATTTTTATGTTACTAAAAAAACAAATTAGAAATCAAACATATATTTTTTGTTTATATCCAGTTTTGACAATTTTAAAAAGTAAACAATGTCAGTTGTATTTAAAATTTAAGGCATCAAATGATTCTACTTGACTACCATATCATCACCATGATTCTACGTTATAAAATTAAACTTCCCCTGCAATCTTTTGAATTAGCCAATGCAAGGATAAAGAAAATGGGGTTTTAAAATTATAATAGAATAGTTGGGATTTTACTATTATTTTGGGTTTGGTTGACAATGATGCCAGACAGGTGATTTTATATTAAAAAGATTTTTTTTATTGAAAAATGAGGTGTTTGATAAAATTTAAAATCTAAAAATGCAATCATAATATTGGAAAGTCTTTGATAGACTTAGAGTTGCTTTCAAGTTTCAAATCCACGGACTTGAAAAATTTTGAATCTCAATGATAGTTGTATCTGCACATATATAATATTTTAGCAAAGGCTTTTCTTCATGCATAACCGTGCGTAGTGTTGTCGCCTCAAGGTCCCGCTACCCCCGTGCTCGCTGTGAGCGCGCCCCACACGGTCGTGCGCTCCGCTTGGCGGTCCCGACGAGCACGCCAGCCCGGGCCTATCGCCACACCGTTTTCGGGGTCGCCGCACTAAGGCCGAAATGGGCAAGAGCCCCTCCATTTTTCTCATCTGCATTCTACTTTGCTTTTCCTCTTTGTTCTACTTTCTGTAAACCAACAAAAATTTGCCTTATCACTACAAGGCTACGGAAAACTGAAAATCTCGCCAAAATGCATATATTATACAAAAGCTAATTTAATTACAATGGTATTAATTACAATTTAAACAAAAACTGGCTTCTTTCTTTCCAAGAATTTACAAAGTACAAGAACAAGACCAAATCTGGCCTTCTTCTTCACTAGGGTCTTGATGTGTCCTTCGCCTGAAAATTTCTGACCTAAAACGTTTTCCGACACGAAGAACGCCCATGAATTCTTCTACGGCGCTAATTCCCCACCTAAATGCATTACCGTAATGGCACAACAAAACATCCACATTCCATACAATTTGCAATTCACACATGGAATGACTTATATCATGATAAGATGCCTTCATGCTCATATCCCGAGTCACTTCACTCGACTCCCTCACACATACCTATGCCAAGTAGCAGAATAGGCCACCGATGATACCTTAATGACATCCAAATATTGAGCCTTTATCTACCACCAATGCCCAATGCAAAATGCCAATGGAAAACCAAATCCTTAGTTACCCGACTTTATCACTAAACTTCTAAAGTTTCAGCTGATAACTCATGACTGCGGTGTTTTCTTTCTAATGTAACTTCTTCAATTTCTTCGGCGCTATCTTACACCGATATAGAAATTTTCTTGATATCTCCGCGCTTTTTAACCTTTCCAAAATAAACCCAACCTTGGAACGTGTTTTTTTTTTTGTTTTTTCTTTATACGCAAGACAAGAAGACAATCATATAAAAGCGAGAGGGTGGGGTTGCCTTTTTCAAAAGTGCTACTGAACTACCATATCATCACCATGACTTACGTTATAAAATTAAATCCCCTGCAACTTTTGAATTAAATAATGCAAGGAAAAAGAAAGTGGGGTTTTAAAATTATAATTGAATAGTTAGATTTTACTCTTATTTTGAGTTTGGTTGACAATGATGTCAGATGAAGGGATTTTATATTAAAAGATTTTTTTATTGAAAAAAATGAGATGTTTGATAAAATTTAAAATCTAAAAATGCACTCATAATATTGGAAATGATGAGACTGAAGAACAAGTTTCAAATCCACGGACTTGGAAAATTTTAAATCTCAATGATAGTTGTATCTTTTATCTTCTGCAAATATATAATATTTTGGTATAGGCTTTTTTCTTCACATGTGCATAATCATATACGCAGCCATTGCCGCTCAAGGCCCCACTGGCTTCTAGCTTTGTCGTGAGCGCGCGACTAGACCACATACTCAGCTGCGCAGTTCCCGACGAAAGGCTGTGCCCAATCTATCGCGATACCTTTCTTGGGTCGCTACCCAAGGCCCGAAATGGGCAATAGCCCCTCTATTTTTGTCACCTGCATTCTACTTTGCTTTTCCTCTTTGTTCTACTTTCTGTAAACCAACAAAAATTTGCCTTATCACTACAAAGCTAGGGAAACTAAAACTAGCCAAAATGCATATATTATACCAAAAAGCTTAATTTAATTACAATTGTATTTAATTACAATTTAAACAAACCTAAGCCTTAGACTTGATAGCGTACAAGAACAAGGCAAATCTATTCTTTCTTCTTCACTAGGGTCTTGGATTTGTCCCTCTTGCTCGAGCACCTAAGCATCTAAAATTGTTTTTCCCGGACTAAAGTAAAGAACAATGGTGGAATTATTATTCTACGAGGGCTACTCCTCACCTAAAATGCACAAGCAATGACACAACACATCATCCACATTACATATAGTTTGCAATTCACACATGGAATGATTTATATCATGCATGAGATGTCTTCATGCTCATATCCTGAGTAACTCAGCGACTCCCTCACACATGTCTACACCAAGTGTGACAATGTATCACCGATGATACCAATGACATCCATGCTATATTAAGCCTTTGTCAGGCTTCACCAATGCCCAATACAAATGCCAATGGACAACCAGAATCCCCACGGGCCCGACCCTATCACTAAACTCAAGTTTTAAAGTGATAAATCCACGACCGCTTGTTTTCTTTTGGGCAAGAATTTTTCAATTTTCATGGGTATCTTACATCGATATTGAAATTCTTCGGATATTCGAGGTTTTTTTTTAACCTTTCCAAAAAAAAATAAAACGTTAACTTGAACGTGTTTCTTTTTTTTGTTTTTTATTATCCGCAAGACAAGAAGACGATAATATAAAAGGAGGGTGGGTTGTTTTTCAAAAGTGAAACACTGAACAACCATATCATCACCATGATTCTACGTTATAAAATTAACCCCTGCAACTTTGGAATTAAATAATGCAAGGAAAAGAAAGTGGGGTTTTAAAATTATAATTGAATAGTTAGATTTTACTATTATTTTGGGTTTGGTTGACAATGATGTCAGACGAAAGATTTATATTAAAAGATTTTTATTAAAAATGAGGTGTTTGATAAAATTTAAAATCAAAAATGCAATCATTATATTGGAAAGTCCTTGATAGACTAGAGTTGAGTTTCAAAAGTTTCAAATCCACGGACTTGAAAATTTTGAATCTCAATTATAGTTGTATCTGTATCTTCTTGCACATATATAATATTTGGCAAAGGCTTTTCTTCACATGCAACTGCATAGCGTTGTCGCTCAAGGGCCCTGTTACCCTTACACTGTCGTGAGCGCGCCCACTGACGTATGCCCCGTTTACGTGTGTTCTGACGAGCACGCCAGACTGGTCTATCACAGATAATCGCTTCTGGGTCACACACCTACAAGGTGAAATGGGCAAGAGTCCCTTCCATTTTTCTCATATGTATTCCTAATTTTGCTTTTCCTCTTGTTCTACTTTCAGAAACCAACAAAAATTTGCCTTATCACTACAAGGCTACGGAAAACTGAAAATCTCACCAAAATGCATATATTATACAAAAGGGAATTTAATTACAATTGTATTTAATTACAATTTAAACAAAAACTGGGATTTCTTCCAAGAATTTACAAAGTACAAGAACAAGACCAAATTAGCCTTCTCTTCTTTCACTAGGGTCTTGATGTGTCCTCTGTTCCGAGTACCTTCGTAGCTAAAAATGTGTTATTCCGCGATCGGGTAAGCAATGCCCAAGCAGTAATTCTACGGCGCAACTCCCACCTAAAACGCATACGTAATGGCACAACACAACATCCACATTCCATAATACAATTTGGTAAATTCACACAAGGAATGCTTTATATCATGCATGAGATGTTTTCATGCTCATATCCCGAGTCACTTCACTCGGAATTCCTCACACATACCTATGCTAAGTGTGGTAATACCGGATGACAATTAATGATATCCATATATTGAGCCTTTGCCTACCACCAACGCCAATGCAACGCCAATGGAAAATCAAATCCTTAGTTGTGTCCCACTCTTAAAGACTAAACTCTAAGTCTAGGTGATAACCATGAGCGTGTGTTTTCTTTTTGGGCAATGTAATCCTTTTTAATTTCTTCGCCAATTTACACTCATATAGAAATTTTCTGATATCTCCGTTAGTTTTTAACCTTTTCAAAAAAAAAATAACCAACTTAAACGTGTTTTTGTTTTTTTCTTATACGCAAGACAAGAAGACAATCATATAAAAAGCGAGGGTGGGTTGCCTTTTCAAAAGTGCTACTGAACTACCATATCATCACCATGATTCTACGTTATAAAATTAAATCCCCTGCAACTTTTGAATTAAATAATGCAAGGAAAAAGAAAGTGGGGTTTTAAAATTATAATTGAATAGTTAGATTTTACTATTATTTTGAGTTTGGTTGACAATGATGTCAGATGAAGGATTTTATATTAAAAAGATTTTTTATTGAAAAATGAGACAGTTTGATAAAAATTTAAAATCTAAAAATGCACTCATAATATTGGAAAGTCTTTGATAGACTAGAGTTGCTTTCTAAGTTTCAAACTAATGGACTTGAAAAATTTTAAATCAATGATAGTTGTATCTTTATCTTCTGCAAATATATAATATTTTGGCATAGGCTTTTCTTCATATGCATAACCGTGCGCGCAGCGCTGTCGCCCGCTTCCCGCTACCCCCGCAGAAGAGCCGAGCGCTCGCCGGCCGCGCGTCAGCTCGCTTGCGTGTCTGACAATCGCGCCAGCCCAATCTATCACGATACCTCTTGGTCGCTACCAAGGCCCGAAATGGGCAATAGCCCTATTTTTTCACCCGCATTCTTACTTTGCTTTTCCTCTTTGTTCTACTTTCTGTAAACCAACAAAAATTTGCATTATCACTACAAAGCTAGGGAAACCTGAAAAACTAGCCATAATGCATATATTATACAAAAGCGAATTTAATTCCAATTGTATTTAATTACAATTTACACAAAAACTGGGTTTTCTTCCTAGAATTTACAAAGTACAAGAACAAGGCAAAATCTGGCCTTTTCTTCTTCACTAGGTCTCTGATTTGTCTCTGTTTCCGAGCACTCCCATCTAAAACTGTTTTTTCCTGGACGAGGCGAGCAATGCCCAATGGTGGTTTATTCTACGAGGGCTACCTCCTCACCTAAAATGCACAAGCAATGAGCAAATAACACAGCATCCACAATATATACTGGTGACCACACATGGAATGATTTATATCATGCATGAGATGTCTTCATGCTCATATCTCGAGTAACTCAATGACTTCTCACATTAATGCCTACACCAAGTGTGACAAATACCACCGATGATACCAATGACATCCATATACAAGCCTTTGCCTGCCACCAACGCCCAATGCAAAATGTCAATGGACAACCAAATCCTTAAGCAATTCCGAATTCATCACTAAACTCTAAGTCTAGGTGATAACCACGACTGCAGTGTTTTTATCACACTTTTTTTTTCTAATTTCTTCAAGGGTATCTTACATCGATATAGAAATTTTCGGATATCTCCGGGTTTTAACCTTTCCAAAAAAAAAATTAAAACCCAACTTGAACGTGTTTTTGTTTTTTTCTTATCCGCAAGACAAGAAGACGATAATATAAAAAGCGAGGGTGGGTTGCCTTTTCAAAAGTGCTACTGAACTACCATATCATCACCATGATTCTACGTTATAAAATTAAATCCCCTGCAACTTTTGAATTAAATAATGTAAAGGAAAAGAAAGGGGTTTTAAAATTATAATTGAATAGTTAGATTTTACTATTATTTTGGGTTTGCTGACTTGATGTCAGACGAAAGATTTTATATTAAAAAGATTTTATTGAAAAATTAGGTGTTTGATAAAATTCTAAAATCAAAAATGCAATCATAATATTGGAAAGTCTTTGATAGACTAGGAGTTGCTTCAAGTTTCAACCACGGACTTGGAAAAATTTTGAATCTCACTATAGTTGTATCTGTATCTCTGCACATATATAATATTTTGCAAAGGCTTTTCTTCATGCATAATCGTATGCGTAGCGCAGCCGCCCGGCTGGCCCCGCTACCGCTACATCGCCGAGCGACTGTCGTGCATGTCTCGTCAGGTCCCGAGGATCACGCCAGACTAGTCTGATCATTATAATTGTCAAATGCACTAAGGTCGGAAATGGGCAAGAGGTCCCTCCATTTTTCCTTTATCTCAGATTCTACTTTTGCTTTTCCTCTTGTTCTACTTTCCAGAACCAACAAATTAGTTTATCACAACAAGGTCACTTGAAAACTGAAAATGTCACCAAATGCATATATTATACAAAAGCGAATTTAATTACAATTAGCTTAATTACAATTTAAACAAAAAACTGGATTTATTCCAAGAATTTACAAAGTACAAGAACAAGACCAAATCTAGCCTTCTCTTTCTTCACTAGGGTCTTCGATGTGTCCTTCTGTCTCTAGTACCCCACTCCAAAAATGTTATTCCGCGACTGGCAGCAATGCCCATGGTGGAATTTCACGAGGGCTACTTCCCACCTAAAATGCACATGTGGTAATGGCACAACACAACATCCACATTCCATACAATTTGCAATTCACAAAAGGAATGATTTATGATCATGTGATACTTCGTTTTTCTATATCCTCGAAAGCCATCAACACTCACATACATACCTATGCCAAGTGTGGTAACAGTCACTGATGATACCAATGACATCCATATATTGAGCCTTTGTCGGCTCACCAACGCCCAATGCAAATGCCAATGGAAAATCAAATCCTTAGTTAGTCCCGACTCTTATCACTAAACTCTAAGTTTATGTGGTAACTAATGACCTGCGGTGTTTTCTTGGGCAACAGAACTTTCGAATTCTTCAAGGGTATCTTACAATCGATATAGAAATTTTCGGATATCTCCGTTGTGTTTTTTAACCTTTCCAAAAAAAAATAAAACCCAACTTAAACGTGTTTTTTTTGTTTTTTCATACGCAAGACAAGAAGACATTATATAGAATGAGAGATGCTTAATAGCTTAACAATATATTATCATATGGATCGATATATAATAACTAATTTCTTTAAATTTAGGGCGACATAAGGAAAAAGAAAGTGGGGTGAAATTATAATTGAATAGTTAGATTTTACTCTTATTTTGAGTTTGGTTGACAATGATGTCAGGATGAAAGATTTATTAAAAGATTTTTTATTGAAAAATGAGATGTTTGATAAAATTTTTAAATCTAAAATGCACTCATAATATTGGAAAGTCTTTGATAGATCAGAGTTTCAAGTTTCAAATCCATGACTTGAAAATTTTAAATCTCAATGATAGTTGTATCTTTATCTCTGCAAATATATAATATTTTTGGTATAGGCTTTTCTTCACATGTATAATCGCAGCGCTGCTAGCCATTGCCGCCCGTCCCGCCACCCCCGTAGCTTGTCAGGAGCGCTGCCTGGCCTCGGGCCGCCGGGCTTTGCGTGCCCCACGAGCGCTGTGCCCACCTATCGGGCGGGATACCTTCTTGGTCGCTACCCAGGTCTCGAAATGGGCATTAGCCCTCTATTTTTGTCACCCGTATTCTACTTTGCTTTTCCTCTTTGTTCACTTTCCAGAAAACCAACAAAAAATTTGCCTTATCACTACAAAGCTAGGGAAACCTCGAAAACTAGCCAAATGCATATATTATACAAAAATAATTTAATTACAATTGTATTTAATTACAATTTACACAAGAACAAGGCAAAATCAGCCTTTCTTCTCACTAGGGTCTTGGATTTGTCCCTGTTCTGAGTACCTCCGTACCTAAACTCGCTCCCGGACGGTGAGCAATGCCCACTATGGAATTATTCCCACGGGGCTACTCCTCACCTAAAATGCACAAGCAATGACACAAATTACAAAGATCCACATTACATATAATTTGCAATTCACATACTGGAACATTTGAGATATCATATTGATGTCATGCTCATATCCTCGAGGTCACTCAAACACTCCCTCACATTACGTTCATACCCAAGTGTGACAATACTAATGATACCAATGACATCCATATTGCCTTGTCAAGTTCACCAATGCCCAATGCAATGCTAATGGACAACCAAATCCCAAGTAAGTCCCGAATTTCTATCACAAAATCCTAAGTCTAGGTGACAACCATGACCGTGGTGTTTTCGGGGCAATGTAATCCTTTCTAATTTCTTCACAGGTATCTTACATCGACATAGAAATTTTCGGATATCTCCGGGGCTTTTTTTAACCTTTCAAAAAACAAAACCCAACTTGAACGTGTTTTTTTTTTTGTTTTTTCTCATCCGCAAGACAAGTTAATGATAATATAAAAGCGAGGGTGGGTTGCCTTTCAAAAGTGTTACTCGAACTACCATATCATCACCATGATTCTAATGTTATAAAATTAAATCCCTGCAACTTTTGAATTAAATAATGCAAGGAAAGAAAGTGGGGTTTTAAAATTATAATTGAATAGTTAGATTTTACTATTATTTCAATATTTGGTTGACAATGATGTCAGACGAAAGATTTTATATTAAAAGATTTTTTTATTGAAAAAATGAGGTGTTTGATAAAATTAAATCAAAATCCAATCATAATATTGGAAAGTCTTTGATAGACTAGGAGTTGCTTTCAAGTTTCCAAATCCACGGACTTGAAAATTTTGCATCTCAATTATAGTTGTATCTGTATCTTTCCTGCACATATATAATATTTTGGCAAAGGCTTTTCTTCACATGCATAACCGTGCGCGAAGCGTTGTCGCCCGCGTCCCGCTACCCCTACGGCCTGTCGTGAGCGCGCCCACTCGGTCGTGCGTCTGGCTTACGTGTCCTGACGAGCACGCCAGGACAAGTCTATCGCGATACCATTCTAGTCACACTCCAAGGTCGGAAATGGGGGCGTGAGCCCTCCATTTTTCTCATTTGTATTCTACTTTGCTTTTCCTCTTTGTTCTACTCTTCAGAAATCCAACAAAAATTTGTCTTATCACTACAAGGCTACTGAAAACTGAAAATGTCACTAAAATTACATATTATATAAAAGTTTAATTTAATTACAATTGTATTTAATTACAATTTAAAACAAAAAACTGGGATTTCTTTCCAAGAATTTACAAAGTACAAGAACAAGACCAAATCTTGCCTTTCTTCACTGTGGTCTGATGTCCTCTTCGTCTGAAAATCTCTCACCTAAAAATGTTATTCACGACTTTACAGAATGCCTGTTTCGCCAATTTTCTTAATAGGCTACCTTTCAATTTAAATGTGCACATGTAATGGCACAACACAACATCCACATTCCATACACAATTTGCAATTCACACAAGGAATGATTTATATCATGCATGAGATGTCTTCATGCTCATATCCCCGAGTCACCACCGACTCTCACACATACTCTATGCTATGGTAACAAATACTGATGATACCAATGATATTCATATTAGCCTTTGTCGGCTCACTAACGCCCAATGCAAATGCCAATGGAAAACCAAATCCTTAGTTAGTCCCGACTCTTATCACTAAACTCTAAGTTTAGGTGATAACCATGACCGTGTGTTTTCTTTTGGGCAACAGAACTTTTCGAATTTCTTTGCAGGTATCTTACACCAATATAGAAATTTTTGGATATCTCCGCAGGTTTTTTTTTAACCTTTCCAAAAAAAAATAAAAACCCAACTTAAACGTGTTTTTTTGTTTTTTCTTATACGCAAGACAAGAAGACAATCATATAAAAGCGAGGGCGGGGTTTTTTCAAAAGTGCAAGCACTGAACTACCATATCATCACCATGATTCTAGGTTATAAAATTAAATCCCCTGCAACTTTTGAATTAAATAATGCAAGGAAAAAGAAAGTGGGGTTTTAAAATTATAATTGAATAGTTAGATTTTACTCTTATTTTGAGTTTTGTTGACAATGATGTCAGATGAAAGATTTTATACTAAAAAGATTTTTATTGAAAATGAGATGTTTGATAAAATTTAAAATCTAAAATGCACTCATAATATTAAGTCTTTGATAGACTAGAGTTGTGCTTCAAGTTTCAAATCCACGGACTTGAAAAAATTTAAATCTCAATGATAGTTGCATTCTATCTTCTCGCAAATATATAATATTTTGGCATATTTTCTTCACATGCATAACTGTGCGCTGCAGAGTCGCTGCTTCACCCGCACTCCCCTCAGTTATCGTGAGCGCACGTCACGCTCGGCTCATGCGTGGCTCGACGAGCCGCCAGCCCAATCTATCGCGATACCTTTCGGGTCGCCACTTAAGGTCCAAATGGGCAATAGCCCCTCTATTTTTGTCACCCGTGACTTACTTTGCTTTTCCTCTTTGTTCTACTTTCTCGTAAACCAACAAAATTCTGCCTTATCACTACAAAGCTAGGGAAACTAAAAACTAGCCAAAATGCATATTATACAAAAGCTGACTTTAATTACAATTGTATTTAATTACAATTCTACACAAAACTCGGGTTTTCCTAGAATTTTACAAAGTACAAGAACAAGGCAAAATCCGGTCTTTCTTCTTCAATTAGGTCAGATTTGTCCCTGTCTCCAGTAATCTTCTGACCTAAAACCTGCTTTTCCGGACGGGGTGAGTACGCCCAATGGTGAATTATTCTCTTACGAGGGCTACCTCACCTTAAAAATGCACAAGCAATGACACAACACAAAGATCCACATTACATATAATTCTGCAATTCACACATGGAATGATTTATATCATGCATGAGATGTCTTCATGCTCATATCTCGAGTCACTCGAATTCCCCCTCACACATGTTCATACCAAGTGTGACAACAAATACTAATGATACCAATGACATCCATATATTAAGCCTTTGTTGGCTCACCAATGCCCAATGCAAATGCCAATGGACAACCAAATCCCTAGTAAGTCCCGACTCCTATCACAAAACTCTAAGTCTAGGTGATAACCATGACCGTGTGTTTTCTTTTGGGCAACAGAACTTTTCTAATTTCTTCGCGGGTATCTTACATCGATATAGAAATTTTCGGATATCTCCGGGGTTTTTTTTAACCTTTCCAAAAAAAAAATAAAAACCCAACTTGAACGTGTTTTTTTTTGTTTTTTTCTTATCCGCAAGACAAGAAGACGATAATATAAAAAGCGAGGGTGGGTTGCCTTTTTTCAAAAGTGCTACTGGAACTACCATATCATCAATACCATGATTCTACGTTATAAATTAAATCCCCTGCAACTTTTTGAATTAAATAATGCAAGGAAAAAGAAAGTGGGGTTTTTAAAATTATAATTGAATAGTTAGATTTTACTATTATTTTGGGTTTGGTTGATAACATGCTCGATTTAAAGATTTTATATTAATAAGATTTTTTATTGAAAACGAGGTGTTTGATGGAATGAATCAAAATGCAATCATAATATTGTCTTTTGATAGACTAGAGTTGCTTTCAAGTTTCAAATCCACGGACTTGAAAAATTTTAAATCTCAATTTTATAGTTGTATCTGTGTATCTTCTGCACATATAATATTTTACAAAGGCTTTTCACATGCATAATCAGGCGCGTAGCGCTTGTCGCCCGCATCCTCGCTACCCCACGGCTTGTCGGGAGCGCGCCCACTCGGTCTCGCTGCCCGGCGACGTGTCCCGACGAGCACGCCAGCCCAGTCTATCGCGACACCGCTCTTGAGCCGCACCAAGGTCGGAAATGTGGGCGTAGCCCCATTTTTCTCTTATCTCAGATTCTACTTTGCTTTTCCTCTTGTTCTACTCTTCAGAACCAACAAAATTTGCCTTATCACTACAAGGCCACGGAAACCTAAAATCTCGCTAAAATGCATATATTATACATGTTTAATTCTAATTACAATTGTATTTAATTACAATTTAAACAAAACTGGATTTCTTCCAAGAATTTACAAAGTACAAGAACAAGACCAAATCTAGCCTTCTTTCTTCACTAGGTCTTGGATGTGTCATTCGTCTCCGAGTACCTCTCGGTACCTAAAATGTTTTTCACGACTTCGGTGAGCAATGCCCAAGTGGTGGAATTCTTCTAATGAGGGCTACTCCCACCTAAAATGAACATTAATGGCACAACACAACATCCACATTCCATACAATTTGGTAATTCAATACTAAAGGAATGATTTATATCATGCATGAGATGTCTTCATGCTCATATCCTCGAGTCACCACCGACTCCTTCTCACACACTGCGCCAAGGGTGGTACGTCACTGATGATACCAATGACATCCTTATATTGAGCCTTTGTCGGCTCACCAACGCCCAGTGCAATTGCCAATGGAAAACCAAATCCTTAGTTAGTCCCGACTCTTATCACTAAACTCTAAGTTTAGGTGATAACCATGACCGTGTGTTTTCTTTTGGGCAACAGAACTTTTCGAATTTCTTCGCGTGTATCTTACACCGACATAGAAATTTTCGGATATCTCCGCAGGTTTTTTTTTAACCTTTCCAAAAATAAAAACCAACTTAAACGTGCTTTTTTTTGTTTTTTCTTATACAAAGACAAGAAGACAATCATATAAAAGCGAGGGTATCGCTTCAAAAGTGCTAACAGCCACCATATATCACCATGATTCTTACGTTATAAATTAAATCCTCGCAACTTTTGGAATTAAATAAATGCAAGGAAAAGAAACTCGCAACTTTTGAATTAAATAATGCAAGGAAAAAGAAAGTGGGTTTTAAATTATAATTGAATAGTTAGATTTACTATTTTTGAGTTTAAGGACAATGATGTCAGATGAAATATTTTATATTAAGATTTTTATTGAAAAAATGAGATGTTTGATAAAATTTAAAATCTAAAAATGCACTCATAATATTGGAAAGTCTTTGATAGACTAGAGAGTTGTTTTAAGTTTCCAAATCCACGGACTTGAAAAAATTTAAATCTCAATGATAGTTGTATCTTTATCTTCCTCAGAATATATAATATTTTGCATAGCTTTCTTCACATGCATAACTGGTGGCGCGCAGAGTCGTTGCCCCCGTCCCGCTACTCCCAAGCAGCCTTGTCGTGAGCGCCCACTCTGCCGCGCGGCCGGGCTTGCGTGCCCCCCGACCAGCGCCAGGCCCACCATCGCGATACCTTCTGGGTCGCTACCCAAGGTCCGAAATACAATAGCCCCTTATTTTTTGTCACCTGCATTCTACTTTGCTTTTCCTCTTGTTCTTACTTTCAGAACCAACAAAAATTCGTCTTTATCACTACAAAGTTAGGGAAACTCGAAAACTAGCCAAAATGCATATATTATACAAAAGCGAATTTAATTACAATTGTATTTAATTACAATTTACACAAAAATTTGGTTTTCTTCCTAAAATTTACAAAGTATAAGAACAAGGCAAAATCTGGCCTTTTCTTCTTCCCTAGGGTCTTGGATTTGTCCCCTTGCCCTGAGTACCTCCGGTACCTAAAACTGTTTTTCCGGGACGGGGTGAGCAATGCCCAATGGTGGAATTATTCTACGAGGGCTACTCCTCACCTAAAATGCACAAGCAATGACACAACACAGCATCCACATTACATATAATTTGCAATTTACACATGGAATGATTTATATCATGCATGAGATGTCTTCATGCTCATATCCTCAGTCACTCAAATGACTCCCTCACACATGTTCACACCAAGTGACAACAAATACTAATGATAACAATGACATCCATATATTGCCTTTGTTGCCTCACCAATGCCTAATGCAAATGCCAATGGACAACCAAATCCCTAGTAAGTCCCGACTTATCATTAAAAACTCTAAACAGTGATAACCATAACTGTGGTGTTTTCTTTTGGGCAAATGTAACTTTCTAATTTCTTCAGGTATCTTACATCGATATAGAAATTTTCGATATCTCCTGGGCTTTTTTTAACTCTTTCCAAAAAAAAAAATAAAACCTAACTTGAACGTGTGTTTTTTTTGCTTTTTTCTCTTTTCTTTATCCGCAAGACAAGAAGACGATAATATAAAAGCGAGGGTGGGTTGCTCAAAAGTGCTACTGAACTACCATATCATCACCATGATTCTACGTTATAAAATTAAATCCCCCGCAACTTTTGGAATTAAATAATGCAAGGAAAAAGAAAGTGGGGTTTTAAAATTATACTGAATAGTTAGATTTTACTATTATTTGAGTTTGCTGATAAATGATGTCGACGAAAGATTTTATATTAAAAAGATTTTTATTGAAAATGAGGTGTTTGATAAAATTTAAAATCAAAAATGCAATCATAATATTGGAAAGTTTTGATAGACTAGAGTTAGCCAAGTTTCAAATCCACGGACTTGAAAAAATTTTGAATCTCAATTATAGTTGTATCTCGTATCTTCCTCGCACATATAATATTTCTCGCAAAGGCTTTTCACATGCATAACCGTGCGCTGTAGCGTTGTCGCTCGCGGTCCCGCTACCCCACTTCTGGCCGTCAGGAGCGCCCACGGCCAGGTAGAATCGCTTGCATGGTTCCGACGAGCACGCCAGCCTAGTCTATCGCGACATCAGTTTTCGAGTCAAGGACCCTGCTGGCCTGAAATGGGCAAGAGTCTCCTCCATTTTTCTCATCTGTATTCTACTTGCTTTCCTCTTGTTCTACTTTCCTCAGAACCAACAAAAATTTGCCTTATCACTACAAGGCTACTTGAACGAAAAATCTCGCTAAAATGCATATATATTATACATGTTTAATTTAATTACAATTGTATTTAATTACAATTTAAACAAAACTGGGATTTCTTCCAAGAATTTAATAAAGTACAAGAACAAGACCAAATCTAGCTTCTCTCTCTTCTTCACTAGGTCTTGATGTGTCATCTTGTCTCCGAGTACCTTCTATGTGACCTAAAAATGATTTTTCACACTATAGAGCAATGCCCAAGCAGGAATTCTTCTAATTTAAATAATTCTCACCTAAATGCATGTAATGGCACAACACAACATCCACATTCCATACAATTTGCGCCTCTCACAAGGAATGATTTATATCATGCATGAGATGTCTTCATGCTCATATCCTCGAGTCACTTCACCGAATTTCACACATACCTATGCTTAAGTGTGGTAACAAATACCGATGATACCAATGACATCCTTATATTGAGCCTTGTCGGCTCACCAACGCCCAAAGGCAAATTGCCAATGAAAACCAAATCCTAGTTGTCCCGACTCTTATCACTAAACTCTAAGTTTAGGTGATAACCATGACCGCGGTTCATACGTAACTTTTCGAATTTCTTTGCAGGTATCTTACACCGATATAGAAATTTTTGGATATCTCCGCAGGTTTTTTTTTAACCTTTCCAAAAAAAAATAAAAACCCAACTTAAACGTGTTTTTTTTTTGTTTTTTTCTTATACGCAAGACAAGAAGACAATCATATAAAAGCGAGGGTGGGGTTGTCTTTTCAAAAGTGCTACTGAGCTACCATATCATCACCATGATTCTACGTTATAAAATTAAATCCCGCAACTTTGAATTAAATAATGCAAGGAAAAGAAAGTGGGGTTTTAAAATTATAATTGAATAGTTAGATTTTACTCTTATTTTGAGTTTGGTTGACAATGATGTCAGATGAAATATTTATATTAAAAAGATTTTTTTATTGGAAAATGAGATGTTTGATAAAATTTAAAATCTAAAAATGCACTTTACATTATTGGAAAGTCTTTTGATAGACTAGAGTTGCTTCAAGTTTCAATCCACGGACTTGAAAAATTTTAAATCTCAACAGATAGTTGTATCTTTATTTCTGCAACATAATATTTTGGCATAGGCTTTTCTTCACATGCATAACTGGCGCTGCTAGAGTCGTCGCTCGTCCCGCTACCTCAGCTTGTCGTGAGCGCCCACTGCCAAGGCCAGTTTTGGCGTGCCCGACGAGCTGGCCAGCCCCAATCATCATGATACCTTTCTTTGGTCACACCAGGTCCTAAATAAGAATATTCTCTACTTGTCAATTGCGATTCTACTTTGCTTTCCTCTTTGCTCTACTTTTCAAAACCAACAAAAATTTGCCTTATCACTACAAAGCTTAGGGAAACTCAAAAACTAGCCAAAATACATATATTATACAAAAGCTGAATTTAATTACAATTGTATTTAATTACACTTACACAAAACCGGGTTTTCTTCCTAGAATTTACAAAGTACAAGAACAAGCAAAATCGCCTTTTCTTCTTCACTAGAGTCTTGGATTTGCCCTTGTTCCGAGTAACTTTGACTTAAATCGTTTTTTCCGGATCGGGTGAGCAATGCCCAATGGTGGAATTATTCTACGAGGGCTACTCCTCACCTAAAATGCACAAGCAATGACACAACACAACATCTACATTACATATAATTTGCAATTCACACATGGAATGATTTATATCATGCATGAGATGTCTTCATGCTCATATCCCGAGTCAATTTCAACACTTCACACATGTCACTACACTAAGTGTGACAATGGGCCATCGATGATACCAATGACATCCATATATTGAGTCTTTGTCGGCTCACCAATGCCCAATGCATATGCCAATGGACAACCAAATCCCTAGTCAGTCCCGACTCCTATCACTAAAGTCTAAGTCTAGGTGATAACCATGACCGTGTGTTTCTTTAGGCAAATGTAACTTTTCGAATTCGCTGGTATCTTACATCAAATAGAAAATTTCGATATCACTGGTTTTTTAACTTTCCAAAAAAATAAAAACCCAACTTGAACGTGTTTTTTTTTTTGGTTTTTTCTTATACGCAAGACAAGAAGACGATCATATAAAAAGCGAGGGTGGGTTGCCTTTCTTCAAAGTGCTACTGAACTACCATATCACATGATTCTACGTTATAAAATTAAATCCCCCTAAACTTAGAATTAAATAATGCAAGGAAAAATAAAGTGGGTTTTTAAAATTATAATTGAATAGTTAGATTTTACTATTATTTGGGTTTGGTTGACAATGATGTCAGACGAAAGATTTTATATTAAAATGATTTTATTGAAAATTAGGTGTCGATAAATTTAAAATCTAAAAATGCAATTATAATATTGGAAAGTCTTTGATAGACTAGAGTTGTGCCTCAAAGTTTCAAACTACTTCTGACTTGAAAAATTTTTGAATCTCAATGATAGTTGTATCTTTTATTCATGCAATATATAACATTTTGGGTATAGGCTTTTCTTCACATGCATAACCATGCGTGCAATGTTGTCGCCCGCGTCCCGCTACCCCTGCGGTCTGTCATGAGCGCGCCTGCTTGGCCGCGAGCCTGGCTTGCGCTCCCTGACGAGCGCGCTAGGCCCAGTCTATCGCGATACCTTTCTTGGGTCGCTACCCAAGGCCGGAAATGGGCAATAACCCCTCCATTTTTGTCACCTGCATTCTACTTTGCTTTTCCTCTTGTTCTACTTTCAGAAACCAACAAAAATTTGCCTTATCACTACAAGGCTATGGAAATCAAAAACTAGCCAAATGCATATATTATACAAAATGAATTCAATTACGCTTGTATTTAATTACACCTCTACACAAAACTGGCTTATTCAAGACTTATAAGATAACAAGGCAAAACAAATTTTTCTCAATTAGGTCTTGGATTTGTCCCTGTTCTAGTACCTCCCATCAGAAACTGTTTCCGACGGTGAGCAACGCCCACCTACTTAATTCTTCTACGAGGGCTACTTCCTCACCTAAATGCACATGCAATGACACAACACAACATCCACATTCCATATAATTTGTAATTCACATATTGAATGATTTATCATGCGATGCTCATGCTCATATCTCGAAGTCACTCAAATAATTTCTCAATACATGATATTTTCAAGTGTGACAACAAACATCGATGATACCAATGACATCCATATTGAGCCTTTGTCGGCTTATACTAACGCCTAATGCAAATGCCAATGGACAACCAAACCCTTAGTCATCCCGACTCATCATTAAACTATAAGTCTAAGGGACAACCATGACTATGCTTTGACAACAACTTTTTCGAATTTCCTCTCAAGGGCATCTTACACCCATATAGAAATTTTCGGATATCTCCGAGGGTTTTTTTTAACCTTTCCAAAAATAAAAAATAAAAACCCAACTTAAACGTGTTTTTTTTTTTTGTTTTTTTTTTGTTTTTTTCTTATACGCAAGACAAGAAGACAATCATGAAGGTGCGAGGTTGTTGCCTTTTCAAAAGTGCTACTGAACTACTCATATCATCACCATGATTCATTTTATAAAATTAAATCTCCCTCTGCAACTTTTAACCAATAATGCAAGGTTAAGGGGGTTTTAAATTATACTTGAATAGTTAGGATTTAATTATTTTGAGTTTGGTTGACAATGACAATAGATGAAAGATTTATATTAAAAGATTTTTATTGAAAAATGAGATGTTTGATAAAATTTAAAATCTAAAAATGCACTCATAATATTGGAAAGTCTTTGATAGACTAGAGTTACAAGTTTCAAATCCACGGACTTGAAAATTTCCAAATCTCAATGATAGTTGTATCTTTATCTTCAAGTAAATATATAATATTTGGCATAGGCTTTTTTCAGCATGGATAACCTTGCAATAATTGAAAGTTAAGAAGTAGGAAATAAAAAAAAGAGAGATGTTAGAAAATTCCGAAGTCCTATAAATTTTTTTTAAGGAAAGGTTGTTCTCTTTCTGGCTGATGAAAAAACTGAACACAATGTAAAACCAAGTCCACAATCGGATTTTTGACGGATGTATAGATTTTTTTTTATTGAACTTTTAGAATACCATAGATTGAAAACACCCACTCTATGGTAGGTTTGAATACGTAAAGAAATAGATCGAAGTAGTATTTTCAATACAAAATTTTATTATTTTACTTAAAAACATGTTTTAAATACATGATCTTATTATTTTATATTGCAATTTATATTATTTTTTATATTAAAATTGTGGTCTTGAAGATACGATTTTCATTATTTTACACAAACTAATGGCTGAAGAAATGATATTCACATGGCACTAACTTCTTAAAAAAATTTATATTATATTTTAAACATATGATATTAGATACAGTATTTTAACAAAATTTTTACTCTCCACTCTATTGTTAGCTTGGTGCTATTTTGAGATGAAAACTCAAAGAAAAATAGAGGATGTATGTCATGCATAGAAATCAGTAGGTGTGGTCTAAGATACTCTAATATAATGCAGAAAGCATATTATAGTAATAGGTGGGCAAACTTTTAAGGCCCGTTTTGTTACTCAAAAGTTTTAAGGAAAGAAAGAAAAGAATGAAAAACTTAGATGAAAATAAAAATAGGTTTAAACTTAATAAACTAATTCTATATGTTTATTTAAACTCATTTCATTGTTTCTTCAATTATATAAGGACTAAGAAATTTAAAATATGTAAAATTTAAGGAATTTTGATTAGATTAGATTTGTTTTATATTTCCACGATAAAACCAAATATGGGAAAATAATTTTTCTTAGTATTTTTTTTCCTTAGTACTTTCTTGATTTCAAATGGAGCCTCAATAAATTTAAAAAATTAATTTTATATGTTTATTCAAACTCATTTTATTTGTTTCTCTATTATCTAAAGACTAAGAAATTTAAAAATATATAAAATTTTTGAGGAATTTTAATTATATTTTATTTTCTTTTATATTTTACTAAGTGAAACCAAACATAAAAATCAATTTTCATTATTTTTTTCTTTCTCAAGATTTTCTTTATTCGTTGAATCTGTGAGTACTAAGGAAAGAAAATAAAGTGGAAAATAGAATAAATGAAGGAATTTTGGGGAAAATAAAAAAAAAGGTTTAAACTTTTATGTACACTCTTATATGTTTATTCAAACTCTTTTTATTTATTTTCCTCTATTAAATAAGGTCTGAGAAATTTAAAAATATGCATTTAAGGAATTTTGATTATATTTAGTTTTCTTTGGCATTTTCCTTAGTAGTTTTTTTCTTTCCTTGACACTTTCTAGGTTTCAAATGGTTTCTGTGGTTGCACCTAACTCAAGTAAAAAGTTTTGCAAAAATCAACAATCAGAAGTCTTAATCCAATGGTTTAGCAATTGTACATTTCGGGGGAAATGATATAAGACTAGGGTTTGGATGCAATAGGAAAATATTTTTCAAAAAAATTTAAAGGGGGCATTTGTCCACAACCACAACACC
>JAEQBH010004979.1:0-119902 GCA_016808115.1 Tetrastigma voinierianum
TCATTTCTCAACCGGAAAATGGAAGAAAACTAACTAAAAACTACGCTTAAACTAAATCTACTAAAGCCCAGAAATAAAGAAAAATAAAGCCTCAGAGTCTTGACTAGGGTCCTTAAATTCTGAGCGCGCATAGTGACCTAGATCGTCTGTTGACTTTCAATGTTGAAGTTTTTACTTCAATAATTGTGTTGTAGATCCGCAAAATTATGGCCCAAATAGGATGCTCTACGTCGCGACATAAAACAATTATGTTGCGGCAGTTTCGATCTTTGTGTTGGCCTCTATCGTAGCATCGGTTATTGACACATTCTCTGAGCTTTGTCTTAGATTCTGTCGCGACAAACTTGATAATGTCACAATAGAGTTTTGATCCAGCGGTCTTGTTCTTGTCTCAATAGCAATGTCTTGTGTCGTGACACATAAATTTGTTGCACCCAGCTCTTTATACACTTATGCCTCTGGAAAATGTCACGACATAATTTTCTTTGTGCGACAAGCATTTTTCTTTTCGACTAGAAAAATCTATCACGATTGTCTGATTACTACCCCAAAAAGTGCTATTTTACACCCTTATTAATACAGGTTTTGAGCACTTTTTGAGTAGTAATTAGCCTAATTAACCCAATTGGCATGTTAAGGACCTATGAAAACTCACCATCCACATTTGGCTAATTTTTGTAGTTTTGCAAGCTATTTATGCCCAGAAAATTTTGAGTCGATCCAAACGAAGAATTTGGGTTGAACTTCGGTATTGCGGGGTCAGAAACTAAGAGGAAGAGGCATAAAGTAGAAGAAAAGGATGTTGGTTGAAATTTGGCGAGTTGAATTTTCTGACACGCCTCTCCTTTTGTCACTTTTCACCCTACCCAACCATTCTTCTTTTGCCGGTTGACTTTTGTTCCCTTTTTTGGTTTTCTTCCTACTTTCTCCTTGTAATAGTGTTTGGATTTGTATTTTTTGGTAATTTGTAAAGGGGGTTTTGTCTATAAAAGCCCCAGACAAGCATTATAACAGGGATCTTCTCCATTAATAAAAGTTTCTTTTTAGCGGGAAGCTTTCAACTCTCCCGCCTATTTTCCTCTTCTCTCACTTTCTCCCCTTTTCTCTCACTTTCTAGGCAGCCAAACACCCTCCAAGGATGACAACTCGGAGGATGAGTGGCTAGAAACCCTTCCTCCTTGAAGGAGAAGGCTGTTGGGTGTAGGATCTGAAGGCAGTTGGAGGTTTCCATGGTTTTCACGCAGGTACTCACTGGCAGTTTTGTGTTTCCCTTGAACTATAGGTTTAAATCCCTTAGATTCACCTTGAATGGTTATTACTTAGTAAGCTTTTAGGCTCCTTGGATGCTTAATGTTAGATCCATTGATGTTTGTTAGTTATCATTTATGATCCATTGTAGGTGGTCGAGAGGTTGTTTTCCTTTGCCGACCATCGATGCTCTGTGATTACCAATTTTTTCAAAAGGATAGTTTTTTAAGGGTTTAGGTTTTATGGGCTAAATGAAAGATCCGGTTCGGGAAATGACTATAGGTCATCCTCCCCAACGTGAGGAAAGAACCCTAGAAACCCTTAGTTTCCCTATGAATCCAACCCCACTGACCTAACACTTCAAGGAGTTCTATTTTACATTTTTACTTGTTTTATTTTCAATTTCCAAACATTTCACCCCACTGTTTTTACCAAACCTTAAAATCCAAATTAAATTCACCAATTAGAACTTAACTACAAGTCATTTGTGTGAAGAAAACCCATCCCAGTGTTTGACCCTAGAGCCATTATCACTGCGATGGTATTACTCTGACAATGAAAGTTTAGGTTTACAATTATTTTTATTCGAGCATCAAATCTCTACCACATTACTGCTACAATATTAGCAAATCCTTTGTCGCGACAAGATTTCTTTTACGGATTTTAACATTTGCTTGGCTGAGCTGTTTAGTGTGACATAGAAATCTTTGTTGCGACAAACTTGACTTGGCTAATCTGAGTTCTAATACAATTTCTGTCGCGATCGACTTTTCTTCTTTCGCAACAGAATTCTATCATTCTTTAGCTTTTATTGTTGCGACATAAAACTTCTTTGTCGCGATAGAGATTCTACCTTCAATTCTTTACTATGTCACAACATGAATTTCTTTGTCGCCATTCCTCTTGTGTTGCTCTTCAATTTCTTGTCGCGACAGAGAATTCACCTCCCTCATGTTTTGTTTGTTGCGACAGATATAATCTTTGTCGCAATAGAGATTTTGTTGCTCGTTGTTGTGAATTCGGAATGTAATGTCGCGACAGGATTTTCTTTATTGCAACAGAAATTCTTCCTTATGGCGGCTCCATCGCGGCTTTATCGTAACATAAAAACACTTGTCTCAACTGACTCGTGTTGTATTCTTGTAATTTTCTGTCGCGACAGAGCTGTATTTTGTCGCGACAGAGGTCATGTGTTAATCTTCAGCTTTTTATGTTGCAATAGAGGAAGAATTGTTACAACAAAGTTTCCTTGCCATTTGCCTTTATCATTGTCGCGACAGAGTTAAGGTGTCGCAACAGTCTTCTTTTCATTCTTCTTCGGCAATGTTGTGACAGAGAACTCTTTGTCGCAACAGAGATTCTATTTTTGCCTGGAGTTCAACGTGGACTTTGTTGCGACATATAGCTACTGGGTACGACATATTTCTCTGGTCTGCTTGAAATTTTGTCGCGACAAACCAAAACTATGTCGCGACGGGGAATCTTTCTTGCAATTGCTACTTTTTGCTTCTTTTAATTTGGAATTATCTCTTTTTTCATTTTAAAACACGAAACACAAAGTTGGTGAATATTCCATAATTTGACATAAAAATATATACGAAGCGCACAAAAACATGCCAGAAAAATTGATTAAAAATAGATGAGATTAAGACTCATCAAATTCCCCTAAACTTAAAGTTTTGCTTGTCCCCAAGCAAAGAAAATACAATTTGTCTTGTAATTTGGGAAAATTAGGGTTCTTTATTGTAGGATTATGTTTAAGGAAGGAATTGTACTTCTCATTTGCTGGTTGACGATGAGATTGGCTATAGGCTCAAATAAGGAACTAGTGTGTATGCTTATGCATATCATAGGGGTAGGCTTTGAAAGGTTCAAACTTTCAAGGATGGCCTAAATCGTTTCCTGTTAGTGGCATTGCCTAGAATTTTGCCTTGACTAATAAACCAACAAGTTCTAGGACATTGGAGAGATTACTGTGATGGATCCTAAAAGATGTCCCTAATTTTGGCACAAGTTGTTTCAGAGCTGTTGTTGACCATATGCAAAGCTTATCAGGGTTTTCATAACCAAACTATTTACAAAAACAGAATTATAGATCTTATACGTTCCATCAATTTATTAAAACCTTCCTTATTCTTGAAGTTTAACACATTTATTAATATCTTTACAACTTTCCATTTCAATTCATTTCATACTACCCTAAATGCATCTATCAGATTGTTTGTTTGGTTTTGTGGATATGTTGTTGTGTTATTTAACAGTTAGAATGTTCATTTAGATCAACACTTCAGTTCAGAAAAATGTAACACAACAACAACTCAATTCATCAACAATTCGACTACTTGACAATTCCTGACTTATTTAACAATTCCCGACTAGAAATCTGGTTTCTCATTTATTCAACTAAGCTTTTACCTACAAGTCCAACAATTTCAAATTATTAATCATAGAGGAAAGAAAAAATTTAAACAAACAAAAAAGAAATGAAAAATAAATAAAGAAATGAACGACACCTGAGCTTTGCAAAGAATTTTTCTATTTTATTGAATTTTCTTTAGGATGGGATATTGGATGAGATAGGGAGGAGAGATGGAAGAAGCCGAGGGGTGAGGCTATTTTTATTCCTTAAAGCCTTTTCCTTGGCTGCTTCCATTCTTAAATATTCTTCAACCTCCTCTACTGGGGTTAATTCTTTTTTTCCTATTGCACTTGGGGTTTTATTTTGGGTTGGTGCTTTACAAGGTTCAGAAGGTCTTTCTTCCTTTGGATTTGGGTTGGAGAATGGTATTGGTGGGTTTGTTACACCTTTAAGGACTACTATGTAAGGCACACAGTCTGAAATTCTGATTTGTGGCAATGGCACTTTCTTCTTGTTTGAGACTGTCTTCATAGCCCAATTTAAAATCTTTGCATTGCTTTCTATCAATTCTCACTGCCTTTTAGCTAATGATTCCAGGAGTGTCCTGTTGTTGACTTGCTCATAGGTCATTAGGCGGCTTCTTCAGATGTTCCAAACTATTCAACCAATTCATGTCTCTTTATTCGAGGCCTACCTTTGGCGTTATCTCATCCTCCGGCTTATCTTTATTAACCACGCATACATGTTTCCCGTTTTAGTCTAGAAAGCCACTTCTCTATCCCTTATTACTGTTCTCCATTTTGTATCTCTTTTCTCCAACTCTGCTCTCCATTCTTCATCTCTTTGTTTCAATGCATCCTCCAAATTCTGATCTCTTCTTCTGAGCTTTGCATCCATATATTCATCCCTGAGCTGAAGTTAGATTTTTAGCTGATTATCCCTCTCTCTCATCTCTTGTTTCATAGATATCAGCATCTCCATAAATTATGTGTTATTACACTGGTGTCTTAAACTTTCAGCTTGTTCCTGGTGGATTTCTCTTATGTCTAGAGATACATTCCAAATGGGGCTTTGGCGTCCCTGAAATTCTTGTTGCCTTTAGGGTAGACTTCCCCATTGAGTTGGCTCATTAATATGCTCCTTCCCCCTTTCTTCCCTTTCTGACTGCTTTCATTTCCTCTGTTTTTAAGAGCTTTTGTCACTCCAGTCAAGGTCTAAGGGGATGCCCTAAGGTATGTTTCTTCTTTTCCCTATTCTTCATCTACTCCCAAAAGACAAAGTGAGTGGTGTAGTAGGTGTGGGATCAAACACACATTGCTTAGTAGCTCGGGATAGAGTGCTCTCAATGATCTTCCCAGTAATGATTTGTACCCCTTCAACAATGCGCAAGGATTGCTTGTTCCTTCTTGCGTGAGGTGCTTTGATGGCAAAGGGTGAGGCGATAAAATAGAACCATACTAATAGCCTCTTCAGTTAAATCACCTTTGGTAATGGATTCATAAAGGGTTTTCTTTGTCCCCTTCCATTTTCCTTTTCGACATCGAGCTAGGTCCACTATCTTGTACTCTGGTTTCCTTTTCTGTGAATTTTGGGCAATCTTTACGCCTTCAGATTGAACAATGCATATCTAATCTCCATCATATCTGAATTATCTTATCTTGATATTCATTCTTCTTACCATATATTAATAAAATTCGTTCGTGATAAATGAATCACCGTGTCAAATCGTTCATCTCTCTTCTGCATTTAGAGACATGGGTCACGATCTCTCATTATGAAACATTAATGATTCTCATTAATGAATCGATTTTGAGATCAAGATACTTTCATTCACTGCTTCTACTTAGCTCTGTTCCTCTTTGCATATGAGTTTCTTCGTCCAGCCAGTTCTCCTCTAGCTTCATCTCTTACTTCCTCTTGCACTTCCCCTTACTGAGTTTCTTGAACAGTCGCTTCTCTACTTATATTATGCTTCCCTATCATTTCGATTCGGGTTCGAATGAGTGCGCCCGACTCGGTTATTATCAAGGTGGGTTTGAATAGGTTTTTTAGAAGGTAAGATGAGAGATTTGATGAAGGAAGGCGCAGAAGATTTGATAGTTTATGAGGAAGGTGGCCTTCCGATTTTCAAAAATTCTCTATTTATAAGCTAACTATTTTGTTATGCCTTCATTAAATGTCACGACAACAACTGACCTAGGGTTTGTTCCATTTTTAATACTATGTTGCAACATACATAAATAATTGTCATGACAGAGTTTTACAATCAATTGGAAACTAAGTCAGTCAAATGTTGCGACATTGTGAGAAATGTTGTGACATTCTTTCTGATGCTCTTTTGAATCTGTCACGACAATGAAAAAAAATTGTCGCGATAGAAACTTCCCATACTGAAATTTGAATTAAAGTTAGTCATGTGCGACAAAGAGAAAGTATGCGACAATGTTTCTCTTCAGAAACATAAGTCATTTGCAACTCTGTCGTGACATAGATAAATTGTGTTGTGACAAACCTACCTGCAACTGAGATGAGGTTTGATTTAAACTTTGTCGCGATAGAAAAAAACAATGTTGCGACATAATTTGACAATAATGTTGCAACAGAGGGAAAGCATGTTGCGACATTGAACTAAAATTTTCCAGAATTGCATCATTCCTGGATTTTCCTCAGACATTCAATGATAATATTATTCACTCATACCTATAAGAACATACTTGAAAACTCATTTTAATCATCAAAGACCCTGATTCATTATGAACAACAACATTTCATTTTTTTTTGGGTTCAATATAATTCATGAATGATGTTGAGAATATAAAAAAAAAAAAAAATGAAACAAACAAAGCTACTATTCATTTCTGCTAAATGATACATTTTCTCGAAACTTCAATTGCTGCATTATCATTAAAAACAAATTGAGGGAAATAGAAAAACTCCCCCTCGTAGCTATTTTCTGCATTTTTCAGTTTGAGACAGTGTGCTTCTTAATAAAATTCATCTTTAATATAGCTTCATTGTCCTGCAAAATCAACAACAACTAAAAAAATTAAACTTCTAACATAATTAAAACTAGAACAACAAACACACAAAATTTAACAAAATTAATCTAACTAATAAAATTTAAAATTCTGCTTGGGTTGCCTCCGAAGAAGCTGCTTAGTTTAATGTCTTTAGCTAGACATTTGCTACAGAATGTCTTCATTTCAGTAAAACTCTTTTCCCTCTTCAAAATCTGGATCTCAACTTCATTTAAATTTCCTCCAATTCACTCCTCCTCTTCCGGATCAGAGCCATTTAATCCTTCAGATTCTTCCTTGTGTCACATGGGAATGTATCCTTGGCGGTCACGCATAAGCTTAGGCCATTTGCCACACTAGAATCTCGGATTCTTCAAGGTGTTGGTATTAGCCTAGAACACAGTTGTGTTTGCTTAGAATGCTGCTAGCTCAGCAAACTTCTACTCATGTATATTCAGCAGCCTCTTATTTTCTGCCATGAAAGCAAGCATTTGGTCCTCAAAGGAATTAGATCTCCTACGCCTTGATTTTACGCTGTCCTGTAGATGCTACTCTTTGTTGTTGTTGGAACCACGAGGAGGCGCTGATGTTGCTGCAAGTGCAATACAAGCCTTTGACCTTCTTTGTGCTCCTCCCCCGTAAGAGAGTTCTCATGGTTCTGAGTCTTTGGGTGTGTAGTAAGTGGGCAAGTTGAGATTGGGCTTGAAGGTGTATCCTATTGGCATTTAGATCTTGTGCCTCCTCGACTTGGTAGGGACCCTCGTGGTTTTGATCCCTCTTGCATAACTCTTTCTTCTTTCTCCTTCATCATCCTCACTTCAAGTCTGTGTACGTTTCTTCTCTCATTGTTTCCCATCTTGTTCATCAATGCATCCAACTTCACTTCTATGGCAGTCATTCGATTAAGCTCGATTACACTACTCCCCTTTAGTCTGCTGCTACTCCTTGAAGTTTCAGATGGAGCTTTATAGTTGCATTTGGCAAGGTCTTCAATCAGCTGCCTTGCCTTCTCTGCACTTCTTCTTTTGAAATTCCCATAGCAGGCTGAATCAATTATGCCCTTTGAGGCATAATTTATGGAATGGTAGAATATATGCATATGAGTCGTCATATCTATTCCATGCATAGGACATCTTTTGAGTAGTCTCTTAAATCTGTCCCATGCGTTGTAGAGACTTTCATCCTCCCCCTGCTTGAAGACTATAATCTCTCCTCTTCTTTCAGACGTCAAGGCTGGAGGGAAGAATCTACCCATATAAGCTTCAACCAACTCTTCCCCCGATTTATCCCAGCGATCCAACAGAGCGGTGACTCAAACCAAGATTCTTCCGCCATATCTCAATGAAGGAAGAAGTACGCTGATCATACAGTTTCACCCCATTTTCTTGATGCATGTTTTCCATTCTCATGAATCTTCCCATATGCTCATTGGGGTCTTGAGGATGACCGATGGCGGGTGCTCTTGTACCATGGTGATCAAGGCTAACTTCAGTTCAAAATTATTTGCTTCTATGGCAGGTTGTCTTACAGTAGAATATTCATCTTTAATAGAAGGCCTCCAAAATCTTCCATAGTCATTTGCCTCTGTGGTCTTTCTATTTCTTCTTCTTCTTCTTCTGGAATAGCTTGCAGTCTTTCCCTTTGATTTGCCATACTTCATGATTCTGCACTTGTAATCTTCCTCGAGATTTCGGTGTTCTTTCTATTTACATATCTAGAGACGGTAGATGCCTTACATTTTTCTATGCATTCTTGTCTTCTGAAATACTCATGATTGAGATCAAATGAAATATATGTGAATTGCTTGATTATCTCCATTTAAGCTCAAAAGAAAATCTTCAATAGCATAATCAGCTACTACCATTAAAACTGTTTTTGTGATTTTCTAAAATTTATGATAAAATAAAGAAAAATAAAGAAAAATGTCCAAATTAGTAATTCCCTTTTTGGTTAGAATAGTGATCTTTAAATTCATCAATCATCTATCCCCGACAAAGGCGCCATAAACTTGTTGACCGATTTTTGTATAGACCAAATTGTGCAAACAAAGTTATGACTCTGCTACCAAGGACTAAATAAAGTCCTCAGCAACTGTGCCAAAAACTTGTTGACCAATTTTTGTATAGACCAAATTGTGTAAACAAAGTTATGACTCTGCTACCAAGGACTAAATAAAGTCCCCGGCAACGACGCCAAAAACTTGTTCGACAAAAATGTGATATAGATAGACCAGTGAACAAACAAGATTATATATAAACAAATTTATGTAATTTCTACCAAGGACTATTCAATCCTAGCAACGGCACCTAAAACTTGTTAAGACCAAATGTGATGAAAAAATATATCTATTCCTTTTGTAAACGATTCATAAAATATTTTGATTGGTCTTAATTCACCGCAAGTGCACGGATCGCATGTAAGTAATAAAAGCGGATTTTCATTAAGTCCAGATATTGTTCCTAAGGATCTAGATAAATTATAAACCACTACTCCCCAACTACTCAAGATCCTTACTATTTGAACTCCAATATTAAGATGATTGGAAAAAGAATGAAATAATACTAAAGTAATTTCACTAGTGTACATTAGATATTAATAAGAATGGAGTTGAGAGTTCACTGAGTGAGACAACACTATGACATAAATCAATGAATAATTGTCATTTTCTGCACCATTTTAATTCTTAGCTAAGCCATTAGTTGGAAAGATGAATATGTCAAAGATGCATTGTAGTATAGTTTGGATTTCTCCCTCAACCGTACCTTTCACTAATTAGAGATTCATGTTCATTTCTAACTCATGAATTTAATCAGCTACTTGTAAGATCTAATCCTCTTTCTAAGATTTGAGTATTTTTCTTTTTCAATACTTCACACCCAGATCTTAGGACTAGAGAATTCTTGCCCCCATAGATAGGATATTGCAAGCATTCTCCAATTTAGATGCACATCATCCTTCAATATTGATGAAATTCTCCATCTTCTTGATTAGATCCTTGATAACACGAGATCAAAATCCTTTCATCAGAGACAGGAGAAACCTCTGATTTATTAAATTGATACTTCATCAAACTATCCTAAAAATTATAAGTTAAGGATCCATCGTAGTAACCTTCAGTTCATTAGTTCCAAAGTATTAGTCTACCATACCCACAAAGAACTGCTCTATACCCTCAAGATTCTCCATCTTTATGTCATTCAGAGGGCCTCTTAGAAATCAGGGCAAGATACAATACTTTGCTTGGGTACAATGTACTAGTACTGGGAATAATTAAGTTCAAAAATAATACCAATCAAATAAATTCAATAATTCTAACTAAGGCGTTCTTCCACCTTATGCTGAAAAATGACTATCAGCATCAACCCATTCCCAGAGGGAACTCAACCCTTCAAAACTGGTTCACTCATATCAGTGACTAACTGATCAAGAAAATTCACTGAAAGTGTAAACGAACTAAAATAAATGAAATCTAGAAATTTTCCAAACTCCATTTTATTCAAAACTGTAATGAAGAGAAAATTTAACAAGAAATTTTACCAACCAAGACTACGTCATTTATCAACTCCGAAAAATCAGAAGAAAACTATTTAAAAACTACGCTCAAACTAAATCTACTAAAACGGAAATAAGAGAAAAATGAAAGAAAAATAAAAATTTACAAGAGTCTTCAACTACCCGCGAGTCTTAGAATCATGGGGCTAGCACAAAGGCCCCCAGATGCACTATCGGCTGCACTTCCAATGTTGGGCCGCACTTCAATAATTGTGTTGTGGATCCCCAAAATTCTGGCCCAAATAGGATGCTCTGTCATGACATAAAACATTCTGTCGAGATAGAGTTTTCAGTCTTTGTCGATGACCTCTGTCGTAACATACAGTTTTCTGTCACGACCTATTCTCTGAGCTATGTCTTAGATTCTATCGTGACAAACTTTTATAATGTCGCAACAAAGTTTTGATCCAACAGTCTTAATCTATCTCAACAGGAATGTCTTGTGTCGCGACACAGAAATTTGTTACACGTAGCTCTTTATACACTTATGCCTCTAGAAACTGTCGCGACATAACTTTCTTTATCGCGACAAGCATTTTCTTCGCCTAGAGTCTATCGCGATGCAGCCCTGTCGCGATGGGATTTCTTTTTCCGCCTCTTATTGTCGGTTGTCGCTTTGTTGCATATAAAATCTTTGAGCTGCGTACAAACTTAACTTAGCTAATCTCAGTTCTAATACAATTTCTTTCGCGACCGACTTTTCTTTTGTCGCGACATAATTCTATCATTCTTTAGCTTTTATTGTTGCAACATAAAACTTCTTTGTCACGACATAGATTCTACCTTCAATTCTTTACCATGTCGCAACATGAATTTCTTTGTCGTCATTCCTCTTATGTTGCTCTTCAATTTCTTATCGCGACAGAGAATTCACCTCCCTCATGTTTTGTTTGTCGCGACATAAATAATCTTTGTCGCAACAGAGATTTTGTTGCTCTTTATTGTGAATTCTGAATGTAATGTCATGACAAGATTTTCTTTGTTATGACATAAATTCTTCCTTGAGTTGGCTCCATGCTGAAAACTTTGTCGCAACATAAAAACACTTGTCTCAAATTTCGACGAAGTTGTATTTTGCCATTTTCGCCGCGATGCAGCTATCTTTTGTCACATAGATTCATCCCGCTAATCTTCAGCCTCATGCTGCAACAGGAAGGATTGTCGCTACAAAGTTCCCCTTGCCATTTGCCTTGACTACGTCACGACAGAAAGTTAAGGGTAAGGCAACAAATTTCTTTCATTCTTCTTCAACAATGTCGCTGACAAAAGAACCTTTTTGTCGCAACAGTTATCTCCTATATTTTCCTGTAGTTCAATCCGACTTTGTTGTGACATACCGGCCGGTCAAGAACATACCGGTTCGCTAATATTTTGTCACGACAAACTAAAACTTTGTCGCTACAGAGACTGCTGCAGTTTCCACCTTTTTGCTTCTTTTCTGCTAGAATTATCTCATTTTTCATTTGTTCGCAAACACAAAGTTATGAATATTCCATATCTGCATAAAATGATCTAAAACTGCTAAAACCTTGCTATAAAAATTGATTAAAAATAGATGAGTTTAAGACTCATCACCAGCATGCATTGGTGCCACATCACAAAGGACCTCATCCTCATACTTGCCAATAGAAAAAGGAATTTAATTCACGTGCGAAGTAAGTAGGTGTATCGGAATCAACAAAATTTATATCCTAGGGTTCCTACCACTGCCGTAGCAAACCCATCGCAAGATAAAGGGTCTAGGGTCGAACACAGGATGGTTTTCTTCATGAGAGAAGAGTTATCGGGATTGAAAATGGTGTTTACTTTGGATTTTAGGATTTGTAAAAACAAAGGTGGGTGAATGGTTGAAAACTAGAAACAAATTGAAATAAAAGTTAAAATAGAACTCCTTGAAGTCTCGGGCCACTGAGCTTAGGGTTCTAAGTAATCTAACAAGTCCTCGGGCCTTTTTCCTCTCGTTAGGGAGGATGACATTGATTAATGCCCAAAAAGTACAATTTTGAACCCTATATTAGATAGGTTTTGAGTGCTTTTTGCGCACTAATCATGTCATTAATGCCAATTGAAGTGTTCAAGTCTTCTTAGTATCACTTATGCCGTTTGTGAGGTTATTTTCGTCAGCTTGCGTTCATAAGACTTTAAGCAGTCAACATCGGATGTATGATGAATCATGAAGTTTGAACTCAAGTGTCACCATCAACCAAATTCCCAAGAATCAATGAAAACTCGAAGGCAAAGTGAAGAAAAATTGATGCAAAGAGAAGACGTGAGGCAAAGCAAAGGAAAAATCAACAAATTGCACTTTCGCGTTCTGGCACTACTGATTGCGTAAAATTTCATGTGTTTAGCTTAAAATTTTCAAGTTCAAATAAATTGTGGATTTTCACAGACACTGTGGTTACAGGCAATCGTTCCTGGGGGAATTTCATGATTTCGCTACTACCTGTACTTTCAAAGATGGCGAAATTTCGCTAGCTAGCGAAATACAAGCTTTAGCGAAATTTTCTATTTTCGCTATGCATGGTGATTTCTATCATAAATTCTTCACTCCTATGTAAATTCACCGTCTGGTCATGTTTTGTATTTAATGCCAACCGACTCCAAATTCGTATTACTCTCATTCTTAATTTAGCCAAATTTGTAGGTTTTTTGGTATTTTCATGTATTGAGGTGGCCTATATAAACCCCTCTCTTTTTGTAATTAATAAGGAGAATTATATAGAATTTTGGGGGAAGCAACAATTTGGGGGAGAGAAGAATTTGTAAGTCATTTTGTAAATAAGTCTCTGTATTTTAGTTGTGGTTTTATTTTCTCTCTTCTCTCTCCTCTTTCCCTTACTTTCTTGGCTGCCAAACACCCTCTCGAGGATGACAACTCAAGAGATGCTCGGGCTGCTTCTCCTTGAAGAGCAAGGAAGCTGGCTTGGTGGTGGGGCATATGCATGTTGTCCTCTGTACCGAAGTCATGTACTGTATTATGGCCCTCATCTTCTCAAATTAAGGTTGAATAGATTTGAATGTTATTGATTTGGCCAATAATTTCCATAAAGTTTTAGGATACAGTGCATACTTGGTTGCCAGATGCACTGTGGTTCATTAGACGGTCTTTACGAGCCTCCGAGATGATATTTAATTGTATTTCAAATCGAAAAAGGGGCCATAGCCGCATGTTACCCGTGGTCGACTCAAATAGAGTTGTTGTTAGGTTAGGCTTGCTAGTTAAATGATGAGATCCTTGCTATGCCCTTGCATTATAGGCTACGTCATAACGCGAGGATAAACCCGAGGACACTTGTTTGCCCTAACTACCAAGTTAGTGACCTAAATCTTCAAAGCAACTTTTCACACTTTACTTTCGCTTTTTATACCTCAATTTTCAAACTACTTCCAATCGTTCTTTTTGAAGCAAATCCAAAAGTCCAAATAGAAAGCCTTACCTTTTACACTCATGCGTATCATTCTTAGATGAAAACCCATCTCCTGTTCGACTCCTAGACCACTATACTCGCAGTAGTTTGACTACTAAGTAGCAGTAGGAACTTAGGTGTATATAAATTTTGCTGATTTTAGCTCACCATCAGTTTAATCAAATGGCGCCGCCGCTGATGGTGCCAAACTATTAATGGTAAGTTGAAGTGTACTTGTGATCAACATCACAAGTGGAGGTAACCTTTTAATTCCCTGTCTCCTCACTGCTAGAACTCGCGCCATCACTTTGCAAGAATCGCACTGCTACTTACGTCGCTTTTAATTTGTAGTTAATCTTAACCTTTTTGCAAGCTTTGTTGGTGCTCTTCTGTCTCTATAAATTTTGTAATAGGTGTTTATGCAACAAGCAATGTAGGACACATCGTAGACTCCAGATAGAATCAAGATACAACTCAGAATTCCAAGCCAAGTGAAGTCGTTGTACACACCGACACCAGTGGATCCCATACCCGAGGAACAACAAAGTCAAACCAGGAACCCCATGAATCCAAATGCCTATAGAACCAGGAGGGATCACATCCATCCTCCCTAGAGTTAGTGCCCATCCTCGTATCATTCCTCCCGTCAAGATGTAGCAAAGAGCCATATTTGCACCTTACTCCCACATATCACGGTATGGAAAATGAAAATCCATACACTCATATTAGGGATTTGAGGAAGTCTGTACCTACTCAAGGAAGGTATGATGGACATGGATTTGCTGGGTAGCTAAAAGCATTTCCATTGACTCTAAAGGACAAGGCCAAGATATGGCCTCAACCTGTCAGAGCCTGTAAACCAGGAAATCGGGGCAGCCGTTAGTGCACTCGGTTCTTCGCTCATAAGACCAACACCAAGAGACAAATTTATACTTTTGCAGCTCAGGATGGTGAGAGATTCTTACCAAAGGTTGGGAAAGATTTATGAAACCACTGCCTGGTCCACATCATGGGTTTGACACTGGATGTTGGTGAACCACTCTATGGTGGTATGTCTCCGCTACGAGGCGCCTGGGAACCATAAAGGAGGGAGACTTTTACAAACATCCCGATGAAGCCATGGATTTTTAAATTACGTGGGCTGAAACTTCTAAGGGTTGGGATGAGCCTAACCCTAGAACACAGACGAGACCTCACCACCAATCAAAAGGCTGGATGCATGCACCGCCGGGAGGAATAGAAACGAGAGCGAGATCAACCCAGCTGAAGGCAGGAGAGCCAGTGCCACAACAGAGTTCGAGGTGCATGCAAAGGATCGAATCCCGCATTTTACCCAACCCTTGCACCAATTTCCAATCCCCTCGCGCACCCCAAGAGGAACCATGGGCCCACCTCAAGCAAAGGAAGGATTTGACGCCGGCAAACACCGCAGACAATACAAGCCACAACAATCCACTGCTCCATATGGTAATACCCCACAATCTCACCAGGAATCAATTCTGTCCCTGTATGGAGACCCAACCCCGCTCTATGCAATTTGCACAAACCTCAATGTACTCACAAATACAACAACTATCATCCTCTTCTCCAAAGGGGAACAAGCTATATTGAATTCCGAGCAGGCGTGTGGGCAAACTTTGTCGAGAACAAAGAACCACTGTGCAACTGGCACAAAGGATTGATACTGTAGAAAGTACACTGAATAAGAGAATAGATGGGCTTGAGAGCAATCTCAACCAAAAAATTGACAACCTACAAGATCCAATCACCAAGATCAACAAGTTGCTATACAAGATAAAGGGAGGTTTCCACCAAATTAGTCAATCCTAAGGGCATCCATGAGGTCGGGTCATCCAACAATTCAGGAATGGATGAAGTTAAGGTTATAATTACCCTGAGGAGTGGAAAAGAGGTTGATCAGCTTATGCCAAAACCTGTTGAAGAATCCATACAAGGAGAAGAATCAAGAAGCCTGAGCATATTCTAAAGGAGATTCAATGAAATACCGCATACCACCTCCTCCATTTCCACAAGCACTTAGAGGTAAGTAGTGAAGGCATCTCAAGCAGAATGAGGTCCAAGGAAGTGAAGGTTAACATACCTTTATCGACATAATCAAACAGTGCCTCGCTATGCAAAATTTTCGAAAGATCTTGCACAATCAAGAAGTGATTTAGGAACTGATAATATATACTTCATCTAACAAGCACGCCAAGCAACCAAAACAAATAATTTGTCAAATACATCCATGATCTCCACAATTTCACTAATATCAGGGAATTGCATAGACAACCATCGTCGATTTAGAGCCAAACAGGAATCTAACGCGATTCAAGATATGCAGCTGTTAGATTTAGTGAACTTAACCCTACCATAACATCACACTCTATCGCCGATAGATCGTTGAAACCCTAAGGGGATAGTTGAGATGTCTTAGTGAAGATAGCCAAATTCTACTATCCCCAGATTTCAGGGTGCTTCGACACCGAGCCAATTGCAAGGAACCCCAACTGTACCCATCATCTTAGGAAGACCATTTCTACACAGCAAATGCAATCTGCAATTGCTTCTGACTGAGTTTCATATAACCGCCTGGTAAATATGACTCGAGTTGAACATCTTTCATTTGAACAAACATGAGTTGCTAGAAAATGAAAATCAAAGAACTAATGAAGTTGTTTCAATTGGTCAGTGTGCAGGAAAGCAAAATGTCCAGGAATTGCAGGGAGAGATCAGTCAAGAAGATGAAGAAAGTTTAGTCTTGCCATCAACACCAACTACAAGCCAATTGCTCAATTCCGTGTTTACCATGCAGGAGCAGATCAACATTTGCGCACCCAACACCATGGAGTCAACCCAGGCTACTGCAGGGGTTGAGGAGATCATTCTCCTTGACCCCCCTTGAGTAATTTTGGGATTGAACTGGTTCGGTGTTTTCAAAAACCGAATTGCAGTTCCACAATTTTTACTTTCTGTCTTAATTTAGTTAATTTAGTTAGTTTCAGTTATTTTTCGAAAATTTTTAACTTAGCATTTTCATTTCTAGTAAGTTAGTTTGTATAGTATAGTAGTAGTGTTTTAAATTTTAATTATAGTACATATAGTAAATTTTATAATACACTTACTGAAGATATTAATTAATTAAAATTTTTGAAATGCAGTGTAGTGTATTTCCTGGTTGAATGCCACCCGCTAAAAAATAGCGAAATCGCGTGAAGACCCATCTATGCCCATGTTGGTCTTAGGAGCAAACCCAAAGAGGGTAGCCAACAGTCACTTCATATTTCCTCCTAGCGGCTTCTCCTCCAAATAAGCCCGAGTCCCATCCACTGCCGCCGTGGTCACCGCCCGCCATCGCTCTGGATTAAGGCCTCGCACGACTGGGAAAGGCGCGGCAGCCGCCTTTGTCTCGACCCCAAGACAGTTGTTTTGAGCCCCAGTCATCAGCCGCCACCGTGGACACCGCGACCGCCACCGCCGCAGCCGTGACCGTGAGCCGCCCCGCCGGCCCCAGGCTTCTCCGCTCCGCCCGTGCATTCGCTAAGAGCCACCGCACTCTCGTCCGAGCCCCGACTCTGAGCCTCCACCACGCGCACGAGCCCCGGGCCGCATTTGGTCCCCATCGAGCCTTATTTGGCTATTTCAGAGCGCTCTGGGCCAGTAAATGAGCCCCCGGGGTCTGCTTGCTCCGCTTCAGAGTGATCTCGCCACCCAGAGCCCCGCCTGTAGATACAGCCCCGCCTGCATTTTCGCTGAGCTGAGTCCCATCCAAAGATTTTATTTCGATATCGCATGGTTCGCACGGGTAGGGCCCGCATTCGGCCGCGTGAGATCTCAAGACACTCGAGAGGGACCTGCTCCACCCCATTCAGCATTTCACCAACACCGGGTCCCCGAGGCAAGACTGACGAGCCCTCGTGGATTCACGTCATCGACACCTGATGGGACCCCGTGCCCCATCAATTCGCACTGGGAGGAGAGTTCCTGAGGCCCAGTGCCTCCAAGTGGGCTCCACATCCCCGCCAGTGAAGTTATCATCCTACGCAAATTACCAAATACAGATCCGTCGCTGAGGCGCCCCATCACCTCGCCTATCGCCTCCGCCGAGGATTCCAGGCCATTGCCAGAGGGAACCCCATTCTCGGGAATGTACGACTCCATCAGTAGGATCGCCCATCAGAGTCAGACCACGACGTCCCCGCACCGAGGGAATAACCTGGACACCGAGGTCCATGAGATTGATCGAGATTATCGGCCATCGCCTTTCTCGCGACCCCGGAGGCAAGATTACTACCCACGAAAGTGGTACTACGCTTCTACCACTGACACGCCTAGAGGATCACGGTCTGCGTGAGCCTCGGGCCAAGATTGATGATCGTCAGCGATACTCGTGAGCGATATTTCAAGAATAGCCCAGATATACCACGGCCAATGCAGGGTTGGCAGATCGGGGGCCCACCCGCCATCAGACGCGGCTCACAACGCTGAGACACCACCCGCTGGACTAGTATTTACAGAGGCGCCGCCATGCCGCCGACGACCATCTATTTCAGACGAGGCTTATTCCCTTCAGATGATGGGCGTATGTGGTCATCCCGAGGCTCTACCCATCTGTGACTTAACCACCCTCCAGCATGTGATGGCCTCAAGGTAGCTCGAGAGAAGGTCCATCTAAGACCTAAATTTGTTAAGAGAGCCTTCCATTACTTATGCCAGACTCCTCTCGCTAATGTTCTCGAGCATCTAGGATTTCCAGCGGAGCCCAGGATCGAGATGAGGGTCCGATGCCCCCTGGTCATGTCAGTGGAGCGGGTGATGACTATGCCCGTATCTTTCCACTTACGACCACAGGACCAGGAGGAGGTACCGGGTCAGGAGGCTGAGGACCATCATATAGATGATATACCTGCCCCTGAGCCCGAGGATACAAGAACCGGCCCAATGCATGTCACCTCCATCCTCCTCCACAGACAGATCGGCAAATGCAGCTGGCATACTCCCCGCCCATCCTATTCAGCACACCATTCGCCGTATACAAATACTGGCGTCAAAATTTCGAGAGAGATAGCTGGTGTGATGGATGCTATCTCCGCTTCACTAGCAATTACACAGCATCCCAGATCGAGGTTGACCCAAAGGCTACTCTATGCTTCCGCCAGATCATGACGCATCCGGTCTTCCTCGTGTCCCCGACGAGAGAGGAGCCACCCACAGACACTTTATTTGATGTTTTGGCAAAGAAGAAGAAGAATTTCAGATTCCACCACCACCACCACAAGAAACAGGTGGTTAGGTCTCTTTATGATTTTTTGTATAGTTACCAGCCTTTATCAACTCCATTTACTAATTTTGAGATTTAGGACTTATGTATTAATATAGTAGCAAAGGATATTTTCTTTGTATGTTTAGCTTGATATGCATGTACTAGCCAGTTTGGCTATTTCAAAAGCTATTCGGGCCATATATTTACGTTGTATATAATGCAATGTGCCTTTACCATATATAATGTTTTCTTTTCAATTGAACAATTAATTGCTTAAATCGACACTGAATTGCTTTAGTTGGAGGATTGAATCACTGTTTGTCACCTTATGTTAGAGCAAATTCCATGTTGAACAATTTTTGTCAATGACAGCTCAAAGATGCTCAATCTGAAATTTTCCCATATTAATTCAATACACGCACCCGGGATTATTTGATAGTCAGAATTTCACTATTTCTCGCCAGGATAGCCGGCCTTGGGTTATTGTTGGCAACTTAGATAGGTTTTTGTTACCCACATTTGAAGACCAATGTAGTCTTCCATAAAAGGAAAAGAAAAAGAAAAGAAAGAAAAAGAGAAAAGAAAATAAAGCCTTGAAGTTTGCCTCGAAACCCAGCACGGTCCAGGGTGGCGCGATAAAGTTTCGAAACTCGATGCCCTATGCCTAATTGGGCTAGAGTCATCGATTTAGTGTCGTTACTTCGTGTGATGAGTAGTTCCGAACCAGATTGGTGGTGTGCTTGATTCCTTTCGGTTACCTCGAGTCCGGCAGTTTTTGAGTACAAGTATCATGATCCTTTGGCTTGATGCCCCAAACTCCACTCCCATTAAGTCACAGAATCTGCTGATACCTGACTTTGGTGAAGTTTAATTTTGGGGCTACTGTAATCCATGTTGTAAGTTTAACAAAGAGAAAGAAGTGTGTAACTATCCTTATCTAGCTTGTTCAATGTACCTTAAGGCCATACACAGTTAGGAGAGGGACAAATTTTGCAATTTATTGGCTTAACTGTTATATAAAAAACCATTAGCCTTAGGGGGAAATTATTGAGAACGTGATCCAAGATTGTTCAGAACTGTTCTTGTATGATTTAGTTCTTTCATATCGCTTACAATTTTGATAAAAATAATTTTTCATTAGTACAAATGTTTTATATGTACATACCCTTCCTTGAATCATAACCTTTTGAACATCGCTACATGCATTCCTTCTTCGCTTTACTGCTAAGGGACTACAGCAACGCTTTCCGGTTGGGGGCAGAGATCATAATGCCTCAAAAAGTACACCAACCCTATACATAGGCCTGGCGCTTTCGGCGCACTAATCACGCTCAATGCCAATTGAAGTGTTCAAGTCTTCTAGTATCACTTATGCCGCTTAGAGGTTATTTTTGGGTCGTTACAAGCTTACAAGACTTTAGCCTAATATCGGGATGTATGATGAATCATGAAGTTTGAACTCGCGGTCATCATATCAACCAAATTCTAAGAATCAATGGTGGTAGAAAAATCAAGGCAAAGTGAAGAAAAATTGATGCAAAGAGAATACTGTGAGGCAAAGCAAGGAAAAACACAAAACCACATTCTCGCCAAGCCCTATTAAAATTTTACAAAATGGGATTATTTAAAATTGTGTTTGAATAACTTCACAAGTCCAAATGAATTGTGGATTTCGCCAGACAACTGCGGTTTTCGCTTAGGCAATCGTTTAGGAATTTCATGATTTTCAGCATTCACTAGTAAATTCTCTGCCAAGTTTCATTAAATTTCGCTAGTTAGCTTAAATTGCCGGTTATTTAGCGAAATTTTCTATTTTCGCTTATATGGTGATTTCTTACCTAGCGAAATTCTTCACTCCTAGCAAAATTCATCGCTTCGGCCATGTTTTTGTATTTAATGCCAACCACCCAAATTTGGTGTATTACTTTCGCCCTTAATTTAGCCAAATTCAGAGGTTTTTGGCATTTTCATGGAATTGAGGTGGCCTATATAAACCCCTCTCTTTTGTAATTAATATGAGAATTATATAGAATGGGAAGAACAATTGGGGGAGAGAAGAATTTGAAGTTTTCTATTTTCAGAAATAAAGTCTCGTATTTTAGTTGTGGTTTTATTTTCCTCTCTTCTCTCTCCTCTTCCCTTACTTTCAAGTCACAAACACCCTCTTGAGGATGAGACAACTCAAGAGATGCTTGGCTGCCTCCTTCTTGAAGAGGAATGAAGCTACTGCCAAGTATATGCATGTTGTCCTCTTGTATCAAAGTCATGTGTACTGTATTTATGGCCTCATCTTCTCAAATTAAGGTTGAATAGTTTTGAATGTTATTGATTTGGCCACATTTCCATGCTTTTAGGATACAAAGTGCATACTTATTGCTAGATGCACTCGTGGTTCATTAGATGGTCTTTACGAGCCTCTCGAGATGATATTTAATGCTGTGGTTTCAAACTCGAAAAGGGCCATAGCCGATGTTACCCGTGTCGACTAAATAGAGTTGTTGTTAGGTTAGGTTTGCTAAGAACATAGATCCGGTTATGCCTTGGACTATAGGTTGCATGTCATAACGCGAGGATAAAACCCGAGGACACTTGTTTGCCCTAACTACCAAGTTAGTGACCTAAATCTTCAAAGTTAACTTTTTCACACTTTACTTTCAGTTTTTTTTACAATTCCTCAATTTTCAAACTACTTCCACTGTTTTTGAAGCAAATCCAAAAAGTCCAAATAGAAAGCCTACCTTTTACACTCATGCGTGATCATTCCCAAGACGAAACTCTCATCCCCGTGTTCAACCTAGACTACTATATCATATATCATCACTTCATAAAGAGTATAACTTATAGGGTGTATATAAATTTTGTTGATTTTAGCTCACCATCGTGGCACGAATCGTACATATAGTCATTTCCCGAACCGATCTTCATTTAGCTTTAAAACTCAAACCTGTAGTTGTCCTCTTGAAAAATAGTATTCAATGAGCATAAATGCTCCCATATGGTAAGAACACACCTCCTAAACCTACTCCTACAAGAATTAATAGGAGACAACTGAACCTGGCATCAGTGGGATCTAGTGACAAGTATCCACGAACTCAAAAAGCTACAAATACACGTTAGGGAGAGCATGTCTAAGAGATTTAACCTAAGGTGAGAAGCAGGAACACAAATACACATAAATGCATACATGAAAAGCATGAGAACATGCATCTTATCTCAAAACTAACACCCAGTGGCCTTCCCCTTCAAGGATGATGGGGTTTTAGCCGAACATCCCTTGATTTGTCATCATAAAGGGGTGTTTGGCTACCAAGAAAATGCAAGAAAGGGAAGCAGAGGGAAAGAAAATCACAAAACCAGCCGAGGGAGAGGAAGCTTCGTGCCCAATTTCCTTGATTGATCGGGATGACTAAAAGATGATTGAAATTACAAGCTTCAATCGAGCTTATATAGGTGCTCAGTAACAAGGAAATTACAATAATGTCTAAGGGAACCAAAATTACATCAAGGGCAATTTTGTACAAAGCCAAACAAAAAGTGGGTCAAAAAGCAATCAATAGCAGGTGTAAGAGCAGTGTTGCGAAATTTCTCAACCAACGAAATTTGCAGGTTGCGAATTTTCGCAACCCTGCAAACTTTTCACTGAATCTTCCTTCTCTTTAGCATTTTGTGCTCCAATTTTCCTCCTCTCTCCTGCCCGATCATGCATCTTCGACCACCGTTCGTCAGATGAATCCTGATTGAAGATAATGAGGTATTTGACCCGCAAAACTACCTTCAAAAATAGCTACAAAGTGTGATCAAGAGGTAAAGTCGGACCTCAATGTATCAATTGTTATTTAAGTTGATTAGTACACAAAAAGTGCTTTTAAACCTGCACAACCGTGGCTCAAAATAGCGCTATTTGAGTACTAATCACTCCTCTAACCTAAAACATTGCTAGTCCCTTAAAGAATGATAAAAATAAAGAAGATCATGCAGGCTAAGTGTGTGTATGCAAAAGGGATTGTTTGCTCAAAAGTGTGTGTATAAGTGAGGCCTTACCTCAAAAGATGAAAATTGGGACTCAGACAAAACCAAATTTGGGAGAAAAAATGCCATATAAGAATCAAGTTTCGCAGCAAAGGTCCATTCCAAGGACATCACCGAACTTCCACCAAAATCTAAGTATTTAGGGGTGATCGCTTACCAATAAGTCGCTAAGCTACTCTCCCCAAACCAAGCACGCCAATGCCTTAGACTCCGTCGACCATCCTAAGTAGATTCAGCCCACTCTTATTTCACACTTCTCAGACAGGTGCAATGCTAAGAACTCGATTTCACCAAAGTCTCAGGTAATGGATCCACCGATGACTCCCAACCAACTAAGGTTTAGGCATCAAGTCAAAAGATCTTTCGACCACTAACCCTTTTCGTGTTTCAATTCGGACTAATGATTTCAGAATCCAAAGACTCATAACCTCGCTAAACTTAACCCATCCACCCATGTAGCGAGCATTAAGTCTAAGGGCTCCCAACCGCCGTTTAGTGGCAACTGTGCTTTAAAGGCTTTCGCCATAGACCCCTCAGACCGTGCTCGGGTTTCAAGGCAAAGCATCGCGGCTTTTCTAATTTCTTTTTCTTTTTCTTTTTCTTTTTAAAGACTTCATTGGCCTTCACTCATGGGGAACTCAATTTCCATTATGTGCTCAACGGCTAAGTTAGCTCTGCTTTTGCAAAGTAAAGAAAGAGTATGCGGCTTTTCAGTCTATTGACGAAAACTGACGTGCACTGTGTGTAGTTAGCTAAAGGTGGATGAAAAAGGTTGAATTCTCGGGGAGTTCAACTAACCATCTACTTAATCATGCATGGAACTATGCTAGCATTGATGGTATCATACAGTGCTTCAACTTTTCAATTTATGTGAGCAAGTAACTAAAAATTGGGGCAAAAATTGGTTTGCAAAAGTGTAGAAAACATGGAGTTGTATTATATATATAAAGGTGTATTTCACAAAATTTTCAGCTTTTCAAAATGAAGTAAACAGCAAGCCATTAACATACAAAAATGGGGTTTGTTGAGCAAGTGGTACAAACAAAATTGAAATCAATAGTATGAACATCACTTCCAACACTAACTCTCCCCCCAACCAAGTATTCCATTGTCCGCAATGGGGTGTAGGTCGGAAAGTTAGCGGAGGAAGTTAAAATTCTCGCTGGGTGGTCGAAGATATTCCTGCACTGACAAATGAGGTGCCGCTAGAGGAGGTGGTTGATAGCCGCCATACTCGGCCGCACATCCAAGGGATCCGTAGGGCCAGCGGTGGAGGAGCTTAATCCCGCCGTGGAGGGGTAGCAACTGGCCCGAAGGTGGACATAAGGAGGATCATGAGGCCCATGTGACTCTAGAGCTGCATGAGGATAGCCTAGTTCTGGGCTAGGATGGCGCCGGTCTGTTTCGCGGCGCCCCAAGGCGAAGTCATCCTATCTCGTGAGGGTATACAGCTTAAATGAAGCCGCAGTGGTGGAGAATGTGCGGACTACCTCCATGATAGTCAGAAAGTCCCTGGTGGAGATGGTAATGTACTGCTGAGGTGTGCGGAGGTGCTCGGTCAACTTGTCTCGAATGAGCAAGGCATAGCCGAGGGCTCGAGGGGATGTGAGGGCACTGAGCCAAGGTACCGGAGTCGCGGGTAGGTGGAGCTGGAGGAACTGGAGCGTTTGTGATCAAGGAGATGGAGCCGAGGTCTTCAATATGTTCAACTATAGGACAGTCCCCTAGTGGACTATCAAAGAAATGTGGCTCGCCCTTGGCCGGTCCCGAGGGGAAGATGAAAGGCTTGCGCAATGGCCTCGCCACCGATCGATGCTAGGCGGTGGCCTTCACACACCACTACGACTCCAACTCCGTGGCTCGACCGGGAACCTGATGTGCTCTAGTACCTGGCATAAGAGTCGTGGAAATATAAAATGCATGACTCAAATATGTGGGGCAACCTCGACTAAGTGGACCCCGGTCCTATGAACACATCGCCATAACCACAAATTTCCCCTGACCGAACCAAAAGCTCTCTCTTAAATACGATATAAGGTCTCCCAAAAACAGCAAGCCTCTCTGAATATGGGCCGGAGCGGAACAGATTAGACCTCAAAATGTGGTATATCAAAAGCATATGCTGCGGGAGGTGTCGCCTTAATAATATAGTCCTACCAAGAATAACCCATTTGGAGAGAGTTCAACATCTCCCCTGTCGAGGGACTGGGCCATCATTTATAATCGAATCGTGGTTGGCGAGGACCACTAGTAGATGGAGAGTAGCTGCGATGTCGGAGGCTCGACGTATCCCTGGTCGGCCATCGATGGAAAAATGCAGTGGCTGAATAGCTTCGCCAGACGTCATCGTGTGGTAAAACTCGATGACTACCCGAGAATAAAAATATCGATGCGGCGTCATGAACGGCTCCAGATGGTATCTCTACACGAGGAGCATGGAGTCTTGGAGCTCCGAGGCCTCGGCAAATGCCGGGAGATCATAGTAAACCTCCCCGTGCAAATCTCTCCCATCGTTAGCCAACATTCCCTGTGATGGGTCAATGGAAGTAGAAACAACATAATGGATGCGGATGTGTCTAGGCTCCAAAGAATGCCCCGATAGTGTAGGAGGGTAGCCAGGTCCCGAGGTGACGACTCGGGCCTCGAAGTCCGGCCTCTCGCCTGCAAGCCTGCCGCCCGGGATGATGCACAAGGCAGGCACAACCTGTGGTATGATATCCCCCAGCAAGGGCCATAGAGAAGGAACCCACAGCATCAGCAGCAACACCGCCCGATGGCACCAAGGTGGGAGGCTACCGATGCCGCTCGGCAACGGCTGTGGTCAATGAGGCGGGCAACCGTGGTCGGGCTCATCACGCATGCTCCTGTGGCCGGAGGTGCCACAGGGGAGGGAGCTCGCGCACCCGCGGCCTAAGGAATGAGCTCCCACGAAGCCTCGCCATTGTTAGGCTTGAAAGAGAGCAAATTGATAAGGAGAAAGGGAGTTTCGTAAACTGTAGCGGGAAATATGAAATGAAAAATGAAGAAAAAGGGGTTTATATATGGGTGGGGGTGGGTAGGTGAGGATACATGGATAATTAATGGTCTTTAGTGGCCATTAATTAGATGGCTCAAAAAAATTATAAAAAATTATTGTAGGAGCGAAACTAAGAGTCGTTGTGTAAACGGAGAGTCAGTAAGCAAAAAACAGTAAGGACGATGAATAAGTAGCCATAGTCGCTAATTTTCGTGATTGCGAATTCGCAAAGCTACGGTATTTTCGCAACCCGAAATTCCTGTGCAAAATTTTGCTCCCCTTTCCAGCACTGGAATCTCTGCAACAACACAAGACCAAAAATTATTAGAAGACGAGCTTGTAAATTTTGAAAATTCTATGATAAAGGAAAATTCTAATCTTAAAACTTGAAATAATGTAAAGCAATCCCATCAAAATTTGGAGTGGTTTCCAAGTTCCCGCAAGAACCACTCCCTGGCCAGTGCCTAAGAGATTTCCATGGGAGGTCTGTGGAGGAGGCCCTCCATGCTTCTCAGAGCGAGCGCCATTGAGTTCAAACTTTGGTGTTGGGCATCCCCGCCTCTCGGTGGTGGCCGGTGGGATGACCGACGTGCAAGGCACCGATGCAGAAGGGTGACCGGCAGCCGGATTCTTCATTAATCAAGTTTGATCTGTTAATTTTTCCGCATGAAGATCGTGGCTTTCCTACACCCGTGCCACTCGTGCCGACTTCCTTCCGATTTCTCGGTCTCATCCTCTCGCCGACTCTATCCTTGTTTCTCAAGTGAAAAATGTTGAGCTCCAGTGTCATGTTGCCGAAGGTGAGCTGCATGACTCCATTCCAGCAATTGATTATGGCATTAGATGTGGCCAAAAATGGCCTCCCAAGTATGATGGGCACTTGGTTAGTACCCTCAGCCACTGGCTCTATATCAAGAACTAAGAAACTACGTGATAGTGAATCTAAGTTCACCTTCACCAAGACATCCTCAACCATTCCCTGCATTTTCAACGGGACGATCCTACAAGGATAGGCATGTCAAGCTCCCAAACCATAACCTGTGCATTCACACTGCATGAAACACACTGCCTCCCAAATCCAACAAAGGCCTTTATCTACGCCAGATCCCTCCAATGTCGATCGAGATGGCGCGAGGATCCGGATCTGTGATTTCACCAAGGCTGCGATTATATGATGGAGCCTAACTTGTTCGGGCCAGAAGGCCTTCTTGTTAATGCCCAACCCTTCTTGACTGAGCAAGACAAGTCCTTTAGAAATTCTAAGAGAGGTCGAACCTCGTTCGATCATGTCATGGGGATGTTCCACCTTACCCGCCTCGCTATTTCCAGATGCCTTCGCTGTGAGGCTTCCTTTCGCCTCTCAATGCCTCGGTGAAATGGATGAGGCATGTTTGTCTTCATCGAATCCTCTTTAATGAATAACATATGATCCGGATCTACCCTCTTTTTCTCCGGGTTTCTACAATGTGTCAGTACTAGTTGCTCAATTTCCTACCACCCCTCAAGGTGATAATGACTGACTTCATCCATTTCAGGTAAGCTCACCGGCATAGCCTGCTCATGCACCCTTTGATCGGGCAAAGGTCTCGAGAAGGAATCTCCTTGTTCCTCGCGGGCTACCGATCGTCGTACCAGGATGGATGACCGCAGGTATCAATTTTCCTCGACGAGGCCATTGTGGAGCCCATCGATTCTTTTGCTCACTCGAGCTTTCTACCTTTTCTATTCTTTGATTCATCTAAGCATTAATAGTTTTATGCTCCTCTATAAAATTCCCCACCACCTTGCTCAAATTCATGATAGCTTCGCTTCAACAAGTGATGAGTTGGTGGTCGTTGCCGAGGCGGACCCATACGGCTATCGTGCGCACTGAGGGAACATATATGTCGGAGGTTTAGCCTAAGAGAGGTCAGTTGTTCTTCCAAATGGGATTATAGGTGTTACCATATCAATCGAAATGGGTGGCCTATTTTCAGTTCACAACATTTGCAGGTATGTTCTCACCATCAAACTTTACCGAGGTAGAAATTGGACAATGCTCTCCTTGGTGACCGGTGGATTGGTGATTTGTTTAGGCCAAGTAGGTGTTCGGAATCAACAAAATTTATATCCTAGGATTCCTACTACTAACGTAGCAAAGCTACTGCAGTATATGCCTAGGGTCGAACACTGTGGGATGGGCTTTCTTCTGCGGAGAGAAGGGTTGCAAAAGTGGTGTTGAAAATGGTGTTTTCTCGTCGGATTTTTTAGTGGTTTGTGAAAATAAAGGTGCGTGGAATGGCTGAAAACTTGAAATAAATTGAAGTGTGCTAAAAGAGAATCTCTTCCTGCCATCGAGCTTAGGGTCTCTAAGCTAACCGACATGTCCTTGGTATTTTTCCTCGTCGGGGAGCATGAAGATTTTCAGTCATTTCCGAACTGATCTTCATTTAGCTTAAAACCTAAACCCTAAAAGTTTTCCTTGAAAGATGGTACTTAATGAGCATAAATGTCTCAAACGATGAGAACACACCTCCTAAACCTACCCTTCAAGTAACTAATAGAGACAACTAACCTGGCATTAGTCGATCTAGCCGATAAGTATCCACTGAACCCAAAAGTTTACAAATACACGTTTAGGGAGAGCATGCCTAAGAGATTTAACCTGGCAGTGAGAAGTGTGAACACAAATACCAAAATGCATACATGAAAAGCATGAGAACATGCAGCTTGCCTCAAAACCAACACCCAGTGGCCTTCCCCTTCAAGGATGAAAGGGTTTTAGCTGAGCATCCCTTGATTTTTCATCATCAAGGGGTGTTTGGCTAGTGAGAAAATGCAAGAAAGTGAAGGAAAGGGAGAGAAAATCACAAACCACCGAGTGGGAGAGAGGAAGCTTCGCGCCAAATTTTATTGACTCCATTGATGGAGTGAAAGTCGAGATGATTTACAAGCAAGACTAAGCTTTTATATAGTGTCAAGATAAGGAAATTATAAAAATGTATAAAGGAACCAAATTATATTATGTTAAACAAAGCCAACAAAAAGCGGGTCAAAAGGCCTAATAGCAGTGGAGGAGCAGTGGTTATAAATCTCCCTCGCACCTCGCGAAATCTGCAGGTTAAGTAACTTTCTAACCCTCGCAGTACTTTCACTGATCCTTCCCCGCTCTTCAGCATTTTGCTCCAAATTTCTCCTGCCTGACTACGCATCTTCGAATTCATTTCTGCCCAATGGTTTTAACTTGATTGAAGATGATGAGGTATTTGTCCTACAAAACTACAATAATAGAGCTACAAAAATGTGATCGCAGCAAAGCCTGACCTTAATATATCAATCAAAGATAAAGTCGATTAGTACAATAAAGCGCTAAAACCTCGCTATAAATGTAGCTTAAAATAGCACTATTTGGGTACTAATCACTCGCCCTAACCGACACATTGCTAGTCCCTTAGCAATGATAAAAAGAAGGAAGATCATGCAGGCTATATGTATGCAAAAATGGATTGTCTTTTCAAAAAGTGTGTATAAAAGCCAGGTCTTACCTTCAAAAAGGAAAACTCGGGACACCGTATAAAACCACTGAAGAATAAGTGCCATATTGTGAAAAAGTTTCGTAGTGCGTGTTCATTCCAAGGAAATCAACCTGAACTTCCACCAAAATCTAAGTGTTTTGGTGATCAGTTGTCACCAACAAGCTGCTAAGCTACTCTCCCCCTCCCCCCCCTTAACCAAACTACTGCCAATGCCTTAGACTATTGACCATCCTAAATAGATTCAGTTCCACTCTTATTTCACACTTCTATTATATTGTAGGGTGCAATGCTGAAAACTCGACTTCACCAAAGTCCGTGTAACGGGGATCCACCGATGACTCCCAACCAACTAAGGTTTAGGGCATCAAGTCAAAAGGATCTTTCGACCACTACCTATTGTGTTTCACCGACTTCGAATGATTTCAGAATCCGTGAAGACCTACAACCTCGTTAAACCCACCCATCCACCCATGTAGCGAGTATTAGGTCTGGTTCCTAACCAGTTTGGTTTAGGCACTGTATTTTAGTGGCTTCTCGTCAGAGACCCCTGGACCGTGCTCGAGTTTCAAGGCAAAGCACCGCGGCTTTTCTATTCTCTTTCTTTTTCTTTTTTTGTCTTTTCTTTTTCTTTTCGGGTAGCCACACATCACTTCATTCTTCAACTTAACTCATTATAAGGCATCAACGAAGCTAAGGTCGGTTTTGCAAAGTAAAAGGGGGTATGCAACTTCTCAGCCTATTGACAAAAACTGACGTGCACTGTGTGTGGTTAGCCAAAGGTGGATGAAAAAGGTTGAATATTCGAGGATTTCAACAAACCATCTACTTAATCATGCATGGAACTTTTCTAGCATTGATGGTAGCATACAGTGCTTCAACTTTTCAACTTATGGGAAAGGCAGAACCATTAAAAAGTAGGGCAAAAATGATTTGCAAAAGTATAGCAATATGATATATTTAATGGTGCATTTCACAAAAATTTCAGCTTTTCAAAATTAAGCATACAGCAAGCCACTAAATATACAAAAATGGGCTTTTGTCGACACGTGGTACAAGAAAACTGTAATCGCATATAAACCCTCCATTTCCAACACTAACTCTCCTAAGAATCCGGGAACTGTAAAGTTAGCGAGGGAGTGCCACCTCAACTCCATGGTCGAGAAGAATCATCCCCACCGGGATGCCGAGGTGTGCCACGCGTGGAGTGGCCGATGTTGTTGTAAATTACAACACATCCAAGGATTCCAAGGGCCGATGCAGTGGAGGAGTTAATTCCACGGAGGGGTAGTCGCTACCGAAAGCAGTGGACACAAGGAAATCTGGGTGTGGGAGGCCTCAAAGCACTCGAGAGCCGCATGAGGATAGCCCCGACCAGGCGAATGGCGCCTGCTCGAGCCCTACTACCGTCTCAAGGCGAGTCATCCCATTCGCAAGGGTGGCATAGGAGGTCACAAATGAAGCCGCAGAAGTGAGATCGCGACCGCTCCATGATAGCCGAAGTCCCGGTGGATATGGTAATGTAATCGCCGAGGTGGCTGGAGGTGCCCTACCAACCATGTCCTGAACGAGCAATGCGCATGTACGAGGGCTCGAGGATAGAGGCACCAGATCGAAGGTACCGGAGCCGTGGTAGGTGGTGCCAGAGGAACTAATGGAGCCTAGGTTTCCAGGCCCTCAATGCTCAACTATGTAGGATGTGTCCCCTCTGTGGACTATCATTATCGCTTCATCCCCACCGGGCCTCTGAGGGGAAGGTGAAAGGCATTGAGGCCTGGCCACCACCGATCGACAAGAAGGGTGGCCTCATAGCCGCTTCGACTTCTCCAATAGGGGTCGGTTTGAGAATCCATGCGCCAGCATCCACATGAGCGGAACGAACGATCGCGCAACCCAGATCCATCTGCACAAGATTATAACCAGTCGTTCGAACAAAACCAATCCACAGAAGTTTATTCTTCTCTGAACGGAAGGTCGGAGCTAAACATATTGAACTGGCAGTTCATCAAAAGAGCGCCGCAGAGTCAATAATATATCCATCAGAGCGTCACGAGAAAAACGGTCATCTCCGTTAGATGGTTAACATCCATTATCGTCGTGGGCGGGCAAGACCACCGGCAGAGGGCAATCCGTGGATGCTCTGAGGTTCAAAGATCTCGTCGTCGATGAAAACAGAGCGTCATTGGTTTTTGCCAGATTTATCAGATGATAAAATCCACGATCAATCAAAGATAAAAGATTCATCTGAGGCCATGAACGCCTAGATGGTATCTCCCACATCAGTGAGCATGGAGTCTCGAAGCTCCAGGTCCTTGGCAAATGCCTGGGATCAGAGGAACCTCCTCAATAAATTTCTACCAGAATAACATTCCTGTGGACGGGGCCGCAAGTAAGCGTCATTCGACAATGGACGCAGGGATGTGTCTGGGGCTCCAAAGAATGCCCGATAAGGCGGCAGGCGGCGCCTGGTCTCGGGAGGTGACGACTGAGGCCCGAAGTCCGGCCCTCTGGCCGCGGCCCTCCGGGCCGCCCGGGATGCGATCAGCAAAGTGAGCGGGCCAACCCGCATGATATCACCTTCCGGGCAAGGGCCACAAAGGGAGGAGCCCTCGCATCGCGAACGGCAAGCACTCGGACTCCGCAGCTGGGCAGTGGAGGCTGTCGGCGCGCCATATAAGTACCCAGCAGCCTACGCCGCCTGCGACCCACGACGGCCTCCCGGAGCCGGAGGTGCCGGCAGGGTGGGAGGCCGCGCGCACCAAGGTCGGGAAGCAACAGTCCCAACAGCCTTCTCCATTGTCGTGGGGCTTCGAGGAGATCAAATTTGAGAGGATAAGTGGAGTTTCGTAAACCTGGAGGGTGAAAGGTGAAATGAAAAATGAAGCGGGAAAAGGGGGCTGTTATGCGGTCGGGGGTAGGAAGATCATGGATAATTAATGTCATTAGTGACCATTAATTGGATGGTTCAAAAAATTATAGAAATTTATTGCAGGAGCGTGAAACGAAGAGTTGCAGGCAAACGGAGAGTTGCATGTGGGTGACGATGAACAGTGTTGTGAATGCCACTTTTTCGCACTGCGAAATTTCGCAGGTTGCTAAAATTTCGCAACCTAGGAAATTCCAGGCAAAATTTGGTTCCACCTAGCACTGAAACACCTGCAACAACATAAGACCAAAAATTATGAGAAGATAAGCTTGATAATGAGGAAATTTATAAATTTTGAAAATTAAAGGATATTAATGAAATTCCTAATTTAAAACTTGAAATAATATAAGCAAAAATTCCATCGAATTTAGGTGGTTTCCTAGTTCCAGTGAGAACCACTCCCGATTCAATGCGTGAGGTTTCATGGGGGTCGGGAGGAGAAACTCCTCATGCTTTGATGAGGTATCTTTGCCAGTTGAGTTCAACTTTTGCTCCTTTGTTTCAAGCATCCTGCTCTCTGGTAGTGCTGGTGGGATGACTAATGCATGAGATTCTTCGTTAACTGCTTCTTTGTTCTTTGTTAATTCTTTCTACAGTTCTTGTGCCTTCATGTTTTCCCCTGTTGCACCACTCGGGCATACTTCATGTAGTTATGTCCCTCATCCTATTGACTTATGCTTGTTGCTCGGGTAAAAAATGTTGAGCTCAGGGGTCGTATTTGCGAAGGTAGAGCATGACCCCGGTCCAAACCCGATTGATTATGGCATTAGATGTGGCCCAAATGGCCTCCCAAGTATGATAGGCACTTGGTTAATGCCCTCGCCCCTTTGCTCTGTATCAAGAACCCACCCAGAGAATCCTCTGGGGATAGTATAATTTGTCTACTTTCACCAGAACATCCTCAGCTATTCCCTTTGGTATTTTCGATCGATGCGAGGATAGGGTGATGTTAGTAGGCTTCAGCTCTCCCAAACCTAATTGCTTGTACATTGGTATGACGATAGGTTGTGGCCAGCTCCCAATCCAGTGATGCCTTATACATGCGAGATCCCTCAGTATTGGCGAGATGGTGGGGATCACGGATCTTATATTTCATCGAGGTTTTATGCTGGATGATAGAGCGACTTGTTTAGTCGGGAAGGCTTTCTTGTCAATGTGACCCTTTCTTGAGCACGAGTCCTTTAGAAATTTATCATAGGTCGAACTGTTGCAGTCATGTCAAGTAATTAGGATGTTCCACCTTTACTGCCTCGGCCACATCCAGGATGCCTTCTTGCTTAGAGGCCTTCTTTTTGCCTCTCAGTGCTTGGGGAAATGGAGGAGGCATGCTTTTCTTCATCGAATCCTCTTTAATGAATATATGATCTAGCTCCACTTCTTCTTTTTCTCTGGTTTCTCTGAGGTTTGGGCCTTTGGTTGCTCAGTTTCATACCACTCCTTAAGGTGATAATGGCCTTAACTTCATCCATCTTTGGTGCGGGCTCACTGGCATAGCTTAGTTCATGCACTCCCCTTGGATTGGGCAGTGTCTGAGAAGGGAATCTCCCTTGTTCTGTGTTAACTGCGATTGAGTCTGATCTTGTGATGGATGACTGCAAGGTATCAATTTTACGATTGAGGCTGTGGAGCCCATCGATTCTTTGCTCACGGGAGCTTTCACTTTTTACATTCTTTAGTTCATCCCCAGGCATTAATAGTTTTCTGCTCCTCTGAAATTCCACCACTTTACTTTCCAGATTCACAATGGCTTGCTCCACAGGGGATGAGGTTGGTGTTTACCTCTTAGTGGACCCATACTATTCTTTGGCTGGCATGCTTTGGGAACATAAGCTGGAGGTTTAGGCTTCCAGGAGAGGTTGGGGTGGTTCTTCCAGTTGGGATTATAGGTGTTGCCATACTGGGCATCAATTGGTGGCCTATTTTGGCCCACAACATTTGCATTTTCAACCATCAAATCCCTTATTGAGGGAGAAATTAGACAATGTTCTCCTTGATGATTGGTAGATTGACAATTGAAACATGGTTGGCCAGGCATAGATGTCTCTGTCACTGCTCGTACCTCCTGCTGGTTTCTCTTTTCAAGTTCTTCCGTCCTTAGCATTAGGGTGGACAACAGCCTTTAGTTCCACGATCCTCGGTCGGTGAATCGTCTGCTCCCTTAAGGTTTCTTGTGTGTAATTCTCTCTACCTCCCTTAGGTTTTGCTCGTCCCATCCCTTGGAGGTTTGACCTATAATTGGGAAGTCCATGGCGTCATACAGTTCTTCTGAGGAAGTCCCTCCACATGGTCTCCATGAGTTGTTTCATGGTAGGGGACATTCCATCATAGAAGTGGTTTACCAGCATCTAGGTATCAAATCCATGGTGTGGGCATGCATTGATAGTTCAGATACTTTCAGCCTTTAGTAAAATTTTCCAATGTCATGAAATTTGCAAAGGTGTAATTTACCTCTTCAAATTGTTAGTCTTGTGTACGCGAGAACTTCTTCAAAATTCTACTGCGACTGCGATTCGATGGTCCTTGGCCTTAGTGAATTAAGCCAAATTTTGGCTTTGTCTTTGAGGGTTAATGGCAAAGCTTTCAACTTCAGCATCTCCATATCAATTGCACTCTCTTTGAAAGTTGTGCAAACTTCCTCAAAATCCCGAATGTGTGTGTATGGATTTTCATTTTCCATACCATGAAAAGTCGGGAGCAGGGGAACCAAATAAGGCCCTCTTGCCACATCCTCTGCGGGGTATAATGCATGAGGGTGCACTCACCCTTGGTGGGTGTATGTGATCCCTCATTGACCTGTAGGCATTGGGTTCCCTATGAACCCCCTGTTGGCTCTGCTGCTCTTCGGGTGGGGTCTCCATCTTATTATTGTGAAGACTAACTACGTACTGTTCACTTTGGATCCTTAGCCTTTCAATACGCACACGCAATGTTTTGTCCCTGCATAGCTGCTACTAATGCAACACAAATAAGAAACCAACAAAAAACAAAAATTTACCTAAGGGTTAAAGTTAGCTAGATCAAAGCGGGGAAAAGCTTGATGCACGATAAAATTTTCAAACTCCCCTATGATGAGCGCAGAGTAGAGGGAAAATGGATTAAAATCAAAAGAAATGAGAATTCACGATACTTGTGATGGATCACAAGTTCTATTCTCTTTCTCACTAGAGGCACCATCCCACGACAACGATAGCCATTTGATTCGTTTAGGCAGTAGGTGTTTCAAAATCCAACCACAAAAATTTATATCCTAGGATTCCCTGCTACTAACGTATGCAAAGCTCACTGCCAATTATATAGTGGCTCTAGGGTTGAACATGGGGATGGGTTTTCTTCGTGAGAGAAGGGTTGCAGTGTGCTGAAAATGGTGTTTTCTCGTTGGATTTTAGGGTTTGTGAAAAACAGTGTGGGTGAATGGTTGAAAACTTGAAATAAATTGAAGTAAAAGTTAAAAAGGGATTCCTTGATCTTGAGCCTTTGGGCTTAGAGGTTAAGATTAACAACATGTCTCGAGGTCTTTTTCCTCGCGTTGGGAGTATGACATATAGTCATTTCCCAAACCAGGATCTTCATTGCTTTAAACCCCCACAAACCCTAAAAGTTTCCTCTTGAAAGATGGAATTTAATGAGCATAAATGCTCCCCAGCTTGATAAGAACACACCTCTAAACCTACCCTTAGTAACTAATAGGAAATGACTAAGCTGGGCATCGGTGGATCTAGTGATAAGTCCACTGAACCCAAAAAAACTTGCCAAATACATGTTAGGAGGCATGCCTAAGAGATTTAACCTAAGGTGAGAAGCAGGAACACAAATACTCAAAAAATGCATACATGAAAAGCATGAAACATGCGACTTGCCTGGCTTGACACCGGTGGCCTTCCCACTTCCAAGGATGAGAGGGTTTAGCCAAGCATCCTTTGATTTAATCATCATCAAGGTGTTTGTGTAGTGAGAAAAATACAGAAAGTGAAGGAAAGGGAGAAAATCACAAACCAGCCGGGGAGAAGGCTTAGTGCGGAATTTTTTATTGGTGATTGATGGGTGAAAGTTGATTGATTTACAAGCAAGACTAGCTTATATAGGTGCTTTCCCGTATAAGGAAATTACAAAAATGTATAAAGGAACCAAAATTACATTAAAAGTAAAGTTATGTAAGCGAAAACAGGTCAGCGATCAATAGCCGGAGTGGGGCTTGGTGTTGAAATTTTGCAGCACAACGAATTTGCCAGTGCGAACTTTCGCAACCCTACAAAACTTTCACTGATCCTTCCTGTTCTTCAGCATTTTTGCTCCAAATTTCCTCTGGTTCGATCATGCATCTTCGAATTCGGCTCAGGTTCATCGTGTTTGAATCGGTTTGAAGATAATGAGGTATTTGTCCTTAAAAACTACAATAATAGAGCTACAAAATGTGATCGGTAGCAAATTCAAGACCTCAATGTATCAATTGAGTTATTAAAGTCGATTAGTACACAAAAAGTGCTTAAAACACCTTTATAAACGGGGCTTGAAATAGCCTTGTTGAGTACTAATCCAATTGATAGTGAAACACGGTTAGTCGGGCGGGCAAACAAAGACTCGAGTCAACGCTCTACGACCTCATGATGATTTTCATTTCAAATTCTTCCATCCTCCTAGCCAGGGTGGACAACTTAGCCTTTAGTTCTACTTCCTCCCCCAGTGAATACATGCCTCCCCTTTAGTTTACTGGTGGCCTTTGTCTACTAGTTTCCCTAAGATTTGGTTCATCCCAAGCTTTGGAGGTTTCAGCAACATAGTTAAGGAAGTCCATGGCTTCATCTGGATTCTTGCTAAGGAAGTCCCCTCCACACATGGTCTCCAAGAGTTGTTTCATGGCAGGGGACATTCCATCATAGAAGTGGTTTACTAAGCATCCCATGTCAAAACCATGGTGAGGGCGAACGATGGTCTCCGTATACCACTCACGAGTGTGATAGATATCCTCAGCATGTTTTTAGATGTAGATTGCCTCTTCAAATTCTAGTCTTGTGGGCCTTGAAGAACCTTCAAAATTCCGCTACCCAACTACGCCCGAGTTCCACGATGGTCCTTGTAGCCTTAGTGAATTAAGCCAAATTTTGGCTTTGTCTTTGAGGGTCAATGGGAAAGCTTTCAACTTCAGCATCTCCAAATCGGTTGCACCCTCTTTGAAAGTTATGCAAACTTCCTCAAAATCCCGGATGTGTGTGTATGGATTTTTGTTTTCCATACCATGAAAAGTTGGGAGTAGTGGTACCAAATAAGGCCTCACTGCCACATCCTCAGCAGGGGGTATGATGCATGAGGGTGCACTCACCCTTGGTGGGTGTATGTGATCCATCATTGACACATGGGCATTAGGCTCCCTTTGAACCTATTGCGCTCTGCTGCTCTTCGGTAGGGTCTCCATCGGTTGGTGTGCAAGCGATTTCACACCCTTGTTCTTGGAGCACTTAGCCTTTCTAATCTACACGGTGTTTCTGTCCCACTTGCATAAGGCTGCCGAATACAACCTGAAGCGAAACCGACAAAAAGCGAAATTTTACCTAAAGGGTTAAAGTTAGCTAAAAAATCAAAGCAGGGAAAAGCGATCCCTGCAGTAAAATTTTCAAACTCCCCTGTAGTGAACTGCAAGTGGGGAAAAATGGTTAAATCAAAAAGAAATGAGAATTTACCAATACTTGTGATGTGGATCACAAGTTCATAACTTCTCTTTCTCACTTGGGCACCATCCCTGGCAACGGCGCCATTTGATTCGCGTGCGAAGTAAGTAGGTGTATCGGAATCAACAAAATTTATATCCTAGGGTTCCTACTGCTTTGTCGTAGTAAAGGCTGCTGCGATTATGGTGGTCTAGGGTTGAACACGGAAGGGTTTTCTTCGTGAGGAGAAGGGGATGCAGGTGGATTGAAAATGGTGTTTACTCTTTGGATTTTAGGATTTGTGTAAAAACAGTGTGGGTGAATGGTTGAAAACTAGAAACAAATTGAAATAAAAAGTTAAAAGAGAACCCCTTGAAGTCTCGAGCCGGGCTTAGGGTTCTAAGTAACGCGTTGGGGAGGATGACATATAGTCATTTCCCGAACCGGATCTTCATTTAGCTTTAAAACCTAAACCCTAGAAGTTGTCCTCTTGAAAGATAGCATTCAATGAGCATAAATGCTCCCAGATGGTAGAACACCTTCTTAAGCCTACCCTACGGTAACTAATAGGAGACAACTAAGCCCCGGGCATCGGTGGATCTAGTGATAAGTATCCCTTTGAGACCCCGAAAAACTTGCCAAATACACGTTAGGAGAGCATGTCTAAGAGAGATTTAACCTAAGGTGAGAAAGCAGGGAACCGCAAATACCATAAATGCATACATGAAAACGAGAACATGCGGCTTATCTCAAAACTAACACCCAGTGGCCTTCCCCTTCAAGGATGATGGGGTTTAGAACATCCTTGATTTATCATCATCGAGGGTGTTTATTCTAATCTGAAAATGAAGCGGAGGAGAAAATCACAAAACCGGTAGGGAGAAGAAGCTTCATGCTTGATTTCCTTGATTGATTGATGGATTGAAGAATTGATTGAGTACAAGCAGTGAGCTTATATAGGTGCTCAGTAACAAGGAAATCCTGATAATATCCTAAGGAACCAAAATTACATCAAGGAGCAATTTGTACAAAGGCTAAACAAAAGCGAATTAAAGAAACAGTCGCTGGCGAGTGCAGAGGGCGGTGTTGCGAAATTTGCAACCTTTGAAATTTGCAGGTTGCGAATTTTCGCAATCCTACAAACTTTTCACTGAATCTTCCTTCTTCGGCATTTTGTGCTCCAATTTTCCTCTGATTTGATCATGCATCTTCGAATTCGGCTCGGGTTCGTCGTATTTGAATCGGATTGAAGATAATGAGGTATTTGACCTGTAAAACTACTTAAAAAATAGCTACAAAATGTGATCAGTATCAAAGTCGGGACCTCAATGTATCAATTGGGTTATTTAAGTTGATTGTTACCGCAAAGTGCTTAAAACCTACTTGATAACGGGGCTGAATGTGTTAGTCTGTCGAATTCAAACTTGTTTGTTTACCTTCACTTCTCCACATTCATTTAGCCATTGTAACTTGTATGGGGTAGGATGCTTCATGGTATGTAGATTCAATTTCTCCACCATGAAAGATCTAGCAACATTAGTACAACTCCCACTATCAATTATCTGTGTGCATACCTTACCCTTCACGTGGCATCTTGTGTGAAAAGTATGCTCACATTGCTCCTCATCTTCATCATCTTTAAGCTGTATATTCAAGGCTCTCCTTGTAACAAGTAAATCACCATGCACGGGTTCTTTTACTTCAAAATTAGAACACTCCTCTAATGGTGGCATGGATTTGATGTCATCTTCACTACCAAATTCAATCTCACCATTGTCTCTCACAATCATAACTCTTTTGTTCAGACATTGAATAGTTATGTGACACTTGCCTTGGCATTTAAAACATTGAATATCACGATTTTGAGCAGTGGAAGAGTTAGCTTTACCTTGACTTCCATGGATGGTTGTTTCTTGTGTGTTCTCAATTTTGGACTTTGTTGAGACTAACATCTCCTCTTTCTTCATGACATTGGGTCTCCATATCGATCCCAAGTAAGGGGTTTGTTGTACATTGTTACCCCTTCTCTTTAGTTGGTTCTCCACTTTGATAGCCATATGCACCATATCTTTCAACTCCACATAATATTGCAACTCCAAAATATTAGCAATTTCTCGATTCAAGCCAACTACAAATCTAGCCATATTAGCCTTTCTATCCTCTTCCACTTTGACTCGGATCATGAGGATCTCCATCTCCTTGTAATAGTCTTCCACACGACGATTACCTTATGTGAGGCTTTGTGACTTTGGATACAATCCCTAGTAGTAATGGCTAGGGACAAACCGTTTCCTCATCACAGTTTTCATCTCCTCCCATGTTTCTATTGGACGCTCTCTATTTCTCCTCATGTTTAACAATAATTTATCCCACCAAATAATAGCATAATCAAATAATTCAATGGCTATAGGTTTTACCTATTTAAACTCTGAGTAATTATGTCAATCAAATACTAACTCTACCTTCTTCTCCCACTCAAGATAACCTTCAAGGTCATTCTTGCCTTAAAAAGATGGAATCTTCATCTTGATTACTACCCAAATTATCATCTTCCTTTTTCCATGCTTCTCCAAACTGTCCACCATATCTCCTTTGGCTAGGATCCCGATCATCATCTTCATCAAAGCCTTCACGATTAAATTCATCATTTTCATTTCTATCTTCCCTTAGTTGAACTTTCCTTCTATGATGCCTAATAGTAGTGTTTCATGGCTGATCCACTTGGTGAGACTCAATGTGATCTAATCATTCATAAATATGGTCCATCATCCTTTTCATCTCATTCATTAGAGCCTCCATCATAAAATTTGGATTACACTGATTTTCATTGCTAGATTTTTTTTTTCAAAAACAAGGATTAAAAAAACTGAACTTGCACTTCCTCAAGTGTTTCCACTCAAAGAAAATTCACTCAATTGACTTTTACCTCTTATATGCCTACTCTTGTCTTTTACTACTCAGAAAAATCAAGCTAGCTCCTTCACATTGATGATAAAATCAAGAAAGTCAAATATAAAAAGAGCAACAAGTTAGATTTATGGCAATCTGAAATCGAGAACTTTCAAAACTTAGATTTAGTGACAAATGTTGGAATAAGGAGACAAAATCCAAAAGATACTCACTTCCAGTGATAAGAAAAGTCGAATAGAAACCAAATGGCATGAAGAAGAACACAAAAATGGTAGATTTGATCTGAATAAGCGCGAAAAACTTATAGGCAAAGAACCTTCATTTCTAAATTTCAACACGCAACCTTATTGTATTTTTTTTTCTTTTTTTTCTCTCTATTCCTTTCTTTTTCTTTTCCTAATACCAGGATATGAATCCTTAAATTTGCTAAATCAAGGAATTCAGAAAACAAGAAAATTGTGAAAAACTTCTTAGAATTATGACATAAGAAAGGTGAAGTTTTTGTGTAACGATGTGCATTAGATGACCTCCACACTATCTATATTTGTAGGAATTGAAAAGGGCTTCGATTTGATATGCCATACAAGCCGTTTAGCTTGGATCAAAGCATGGTTGTTTAAGATGGCAACCTTGAAACGATTTTAGTATTATGACGGAAGAAGCGAAATTTTTATGTAAGGATGTGGTAGATAACTTGCATACTATCGATTTTGGGATTAAGGACTTCAATTTGATAATATAAGTTGTTTTGACACTTAGATCAAAACTTATGATTGTTTTAAGATGCGACCCAAAGAGCGATTTTAGAATTACGACATAAGAAAATTAAACTTTTTATGTAATAATGTCTGATGAGTGCACTTTACACCATCTAGATTTGTGGGGATTAGCTTGACTTGATTTGATATCTTATCTGAGTCTTTTCGATGTTAGATCAAAGATTACAAGCTTGTTTTTAGATGGCAACCCCCTCAAATACTTCTTTTTTTTTTTCAATAAACAAAAAACAAAAGAATCAAAAGGAGATAGAAACAAAACCTATTTTCAGCTCCAAAAGCTTTGATACCAATTGATACGAACCCTCTAGACAACCAGCCTTAGGAACCCTTGAATTCAATGGAAGAGAATCGCTCCCCAACGCGAGCAATTTTAGAGATCACGATTATAAAAGCTAAGTCCTTAAAACCCTAATCTTGAGACACCACAAGGTTGATCACTCCCTTGAGAAATTGGATTTCCATGCATTCAGTCAAGAACAAAAGGAAACAAAACAAAATCTTTTTGAATAAACTTTCATTAAACATAAACTGTCTTTTTTCCAAATGGCAGCTGCTTATGATAATTAAAATAGCCCCAAGAAAGCCATAAAACCCAAAAAACGAATTTGGCAGAACAACTAAAAAGGAAACCATAATTAAATGAAAGGCCCATGATTAAATAACATCTAGAAAATGCCCAAAAAATAATAAAATGAAATTCCTAATTAACTCATGATCTTATTTGGGTCATTCGAATCTATCCTTTAGCGACAAGGTAGTGGCGATAGTCTAAAACTCATCTCCTTTTAAGCTCATTTTTTATGCATGTTTAAGGCTTTAAAGATCATTTTATTGCATAATTATGGAGTCTTTACCCAAATTTATGTTTTGTAGGAATTTAAAGAAAATTAGCATAAAATGATCAATTGCCCAATGTCGCAACATCAAGTTCCAATGTCACGACATCACCTGAAAGAAGCAGCACAAAAAACTTTCAATGTCGCGACATTGGTTGAAGAATGTTGCGACATCACAGCAGCAATGTCGCGACATCATCCACGACATTGCACGAACATGTAGAATTCAATGTCGCGACATCGCCATGACATCAATGCTAGGGCATAAATTTGGGCCTTCGAAATGCGAGTTATCGCCTCGTTTTGAGTGATCTCACCAGAACTTATAAATAAAGCTCTAGGGATTAGGGCATAACTTTAGTGACTTTGGAAAGCTTTGTCAACTTTTGAGGGCTTTTGCTCAACTCTAACAACGGGAAGAAGATTAGCAGCTGTGGAGACTTTTTTGTTTTTCTTTTCTTTTCTTTCTTTTATTTTTATTTTCTTCTGTATTTATTTTGTTCTTAGGAGTAGATTTGTTGACCTAAAATTAATATTGAATTGAAATCGTTGAATATCGAGCTCCATTTCTGTCTGAACTTGAGTGGAATCTGGAAATTTTCCAGAAACCCATTTTTATTCAATTTCTATTGCAATTTTAGTAAACTTGCTTAATCGACTAGTCATTGATAGTTGTAGTCCAATTATGGAGAGCTAAGCTCTTGCGGGGACGGGATTTGGTGTTCTGGTTATGATTTGTAGTACTTAAATGCTGTTCTGGGTTCCGAAAACTGGACTAATTTAATTGGTATTTGTTCATGTAGTGAAGTGTTCTTGGTATTAAGGCATTATATCCAGAATAGAGTTGTATCTGTGTTCTGATTTCCAAGAGGCCCTCTGAGTGACACAGAGATGGAGATTCCTGAGAGAACACAAGTAGTAACTTGGGGTATGCTGGACTAATATATTTAGAACGAATAAATTCTAAGTCATCACTCCGATAAATCATTAGGTGATTGTTCTAACCTCTGCATTCAAGGTTCCCTTCTTGGTGACAGTAGAAGTGTGTTCTGAGGCACTAGGACTACCGAGTTATCAGTTTAATGTTTAGAGGTTTCATCTCGGTTTGGCAGAACAATCTCGATTCTGTGTTAGCTAAGATTCTAATCAAGGAGAGGGAGAATTATGCTCTAACTTGCAGATTGTGGTACCAATTATATTAGAGAGGGCTTGCATTACCTTGTCTATAGGGGCAACCAATTTCCAATCCAAAGATATGGTTGTGAAGTACTGAGAAGGAAAAACAATCAAATCTTAAAGAGGATCAAGTCCTATAAGTAGTTCTTCAGACCCATTGACTAGAGATAGAAATGTGGTAAGCTGGAGAGTGAAATGTATAGTGTCATGAGGCATTCCAAGGCTATACTACCTTACTCTTAGACAAGTTCAAGATTCAAACCATATGATAATTGTTTTTTAGAACTTCACGCAAATCGATGATCAACTGCTTGATCCACGTTCGATTTGTATTACATCTCGATGTATTTTAATAGCTTTTATCGTTTTCATTTTATTATTTCAGTTTTGCTAGTTAGTTTCCGCTTTTAAGAATCGAGGTTCAAATGGTATTGACCTTGAAGATTCTTTTATCGATCTTCGTGAGAACGATAACTCGAACTTAAAGGTCCATTTTATTACTTGTATGACCTATACACTTGCAATGATTTATTTAGACCTATTTTCATTTTAATCGTATTTCACATAGAGAAAACCAACAACAGAAATTTCAGTCCCAAAACAAGTGACAAATTTATGGGCAGCACTGCTGTTGGGTATTTCAGTGAAACGAAACAAAAAGCAACAGATTCGATCTATATATAAATCGGGTTCAATCAGTAACTATGCTTCGTGAAGCTATGAAACCTTCAAAGTTTGTCTTGGAATCTTCCTAATCACGACCTTTTGTCTTGCACTTATGGATCAAGCTAGCATAAATCGATCCTTGGATTCTTTTTAACTCACGAGTCATTAGTCCTCTAATTCCGTGTAAAGGATCTTGTGAATATCTAGTCTCATCAACTTGATCAGCTTAGTCCACACCTCGATCTCTATTATCATGACTTATTTGATTCAAGACAAATGATGGTTAGACACATAGTTGCTCATGGGATATCTAACTTTGCTAGACATTTTAGGCTCATATGTGGTTTTAGGAATACCTTTATTATGACGATGTGGTAAACGTTTCATGGATGGCTCAAGTTTCAAATTAAGAATACCCTCACTAGACGAAAATTGGTGTGGTATGTCAGTTGAGGTATTCTCGAACCCAGTTTTGTTCAGATGGTGGTGATGGATCAGTTTTACTATTGCTTTCTTTTTCTATCACTTTTTTCAACTTCTAGGCGATTAATGTTACTTGGTTCCGATGTTGCACCACTTATATCCAATTCACTTACTTCTTGGTTCAACAGTCAAATTCACCCTTCATGGAGATGTGATAATCATAATCAAGAGTCTTAATTACATGATGGTACTCCCCTTGAAGTTTGAGTCAGATGAAAAATACATCAAATCTTCATGAAACACCACATCCATTGTAATGAACATGCGTTGATTTAGGGGTGGTAGCATCGGTATTCTTTTTGGTGAAATGCATAACCAACAAACACATATCGCAGTGTTTGGGAAGTTAATTTGTTGTGTTGGTGTTTATGTAGGTGCACAAAGGCCATACAACCAAAAATATGAGGAGGTAGATTCGGGACATTTGGGGCAATTACCGCATCAATCAAGGCTTGAAGAGGTGTTTGGAAATCAAGTGAGCTAGAAGATACCCGATTAATCAAGTACGTGGAAGATGTAACTACTTCTGTAAAACCCCAACCTGATTGAATGTTATAATAGTAGTTTTGAGCCCGATTAGAGTCGATTATAGAAAGCGAGGTAGCCCAGAATTTGAGCAGCTCTGGACCTCATTTGGACATGAAGTGGAATTTTCGAAAATTATGGCAGGAATGCCCTAAGGAATGATGATTTTTCTTATTATATATCAGGATGGAGGGGTTTGCAAAGAATTTTTTAAATTTCGGTTCCTATGACTTTGAAGGCATTTAAGAGATTAGGAGATTTAAGTGAATAGTAATTTCGGATTGAAATGAACTGTGAAATTTTTGAAATTGGTAAGAATACGAAAATGTGGAATATATCATAAGTCTAGCGAGCTAAAGCGGAGTGAAACGGGTGAAAAGGAGTCCGTGTTGATAGTTTCGGTGATCAGAGTAATTCGGGATAATAATACGCTATTGTCAGGTTATGATTTTGTCAGTTTTAAATCCAATTTCGGTGATTTGAGCACAGAATCTAATGTGAAGGATTTAATTAGAATATTTCATGGTCAATTTGAAGTTTAAACGACCATAGAATATTTTTGACATTTAATCGGTATAAAAGCAATATAAGGTGAAATTGAGATAAAATCAGCTATAATGGAGATATTTTATTATGAGAGCCAATCAAAATCTTTCTTAATGGCTAAGTTAAGATTTAAAATATCATGAGAATGGACCAATGAGATTCATGGGCTCAAATGCAATTTTGGCAAAGTGTAAGTTAAATAGCTAAATTCAAAGGGGACCAAATGGTAATTAGAAATATTAAAATATTAAAATGGGAAGACAAACAAAAGTCCCATTTTGGTCTCTCAAAAGTTAGGGAACCGTAGGAGAGAAAGGAGAGAGAAGGGGAGAAAAGGAGAGAAAAGAAAGGAAGAAAAGAAAGAGAAAGGGAAAGAAAGAATTGTGGGACGAGTGGGAGATGTGATTTTTCTTCTCCTTCAAGCTTTCAGAGTCTTCCTGAAAGTGGTAGCAAGGAGAGGAGCCAAAGGAAACCAAGAACAAGTTTTAATGGTGGGAAAGTTAGGGTTTGATGTTTTTCATGTCTAATGTCTTTGAATTTTCTGGTATGGATGTTAAATTAGTGTGTTAAGGTTGAATGATCTTGATTTTGACCTCAATTGAGAAGGAAATGGATTAGGTTAGGTTTTGAAAAAGAAAGTGAAATTGTTAGGATTGATATTGAATTTTGTGATATTTGAAATGGGTATAAGGCATTAGATTGGAGTGTTTAGAGTGAAAAAAAAAAAAAGTGGAAGAGAAACACATTACGGTCATTTTACAGGCGGCGGTCCGGTCGAAATGCTGCATTTTAATTTGACCATTGTCGTATTTTGACCATAACTTGCTCATTTCTGATCCGATTTGAGTGATTCAAGTTTCTGATTAAAATAGACTTCTAGGGAAAAACTTTATCTGAAGGAAGTTCACGCAAATTGTAACCCTAAAGTGCCCATAAAATTTGTCAAAGTGGGTATGTGCGAGATTACAGTACGCCAAATTGAGTCATTTAGATGTAATAACTTGTGTTATGTGGTTGAGAGTAGAAGGAATTTTAAATTGAAAATTTAAAGAGATGTCATTGGATATATAAAGGACTGATCTGGAGAGTTTCATAATTTTTGAAGACCTTTGAATAATTTTTGGGGTCAAAAGTGCATAGAGTATTGTTGGAAAAAAGGTTGGTAAAAATGAATGGGTTTAGTGCTTAAGGAGTAATTTGTTCATTTGTCTTTAAATGAATGTGTATGAGTGGATTAAAATGGAAGTTATGATTAATGTGTAGTTGTGGTTTTCTTGAAAAGGTGAGAAGCGACTGTCGGACGGGAAATGGGAATTCGACGGGAGACGCGGGATTGACGGTGAGCCCCGTGAGTGAAAATGATATTTTGAAAATTGAGTTTTAAAAGTGAATGATTTAATGTTAAACTGAAAGTTTAATGGAAATGTTTATGTAAATGCTAAGGCATATGGAAATGTTTTATCTTGCATCAATATATATTTATATGTATAACAAATATGTATGCATATGTTAAAAAAGGTATTATGAAAGTTTAAAAATGTGTAAAATCGTAATGTTTTAATGATAAAGTAAATGATTTAAATAGATTATAAATGTATTTTAAAGAAATGTTTTTGCGATGGTTACCTAAATCTATGATGTGCATAGTGATATCGGCGAGGTACTTTAATTTTGTAAAGTTTAGAGGGTAAATTATAGGTTACTAAGCGGGGAGGGAAATAGGTGTGCAAGAGTCGTATCCTTACACGTGATAAAGTCTTTATGGTAGAGCGCATGCAAGCGTGAGTTTACTCCGCGGCCCCGTAGTGGTTATGGCCCCAGAATGTGTTGTCCCTCACCGTCGAGTACCGAGCTTGTTCGGTGTGTTTATTCCCACAGGTTCCATCGAGGAAAAGAAGGAAATAAAAGAAAGTTTGAGGCATAAATGTTTAAGGCATAAATTGATTTGAAATGTATAAATATTTATTATAAAGAAAGAAAGAAAGTTTGAGGCATAAATGTTTAAGGCTTAAATTGATTTTAATAGTATAAGTATTTATTATAAAGAAAGAAAGAAGTTTGAGGCATAAATGCTTAAGGTATAAAGCGATTTTAATTGTATAAGTATTTATTCTTTGATATATCTTTAAAATGTTATTTTAATGAAAATGTACGCTCTTTAGGCTCCTTTAGCTCATTCTTTCCATATGTTTAAAAACATTTTCAGGACCGAACGAGTCTTGGCCGTTGAAGTACCCTCTGTGCGAGTGAGTTGAGCCATCAGGAAATTGACGCATAGTACGCGTTGTATAAGCCGTTTGCATATTTTATATGTCGAATAATTTGTCATGTATATATAGCATATATGGATATATTTTGAAAATGAATTGCAGCGTCGGCTTAAGTCGGCTCAAGCGATTTTTTTGATACAAATATGCATGGAATTAGAGAAGTTTTAAATGTTTTGATGATTGAAATGAATAAAAAAGGTATGGTATATATATTGTGTTGATTGAGTTGTGGACGAGGAGTCTACCTGGAAGTTGAAAAATTTGAATATTAGAAGTGTTTTTAAATGCTTATGCGGAGTACTTGTAAATTTGGGAAAGTCCAGCAGAGAAACTCTGGCGATTTTACGAAAAATCTAAGTGTTTGAAAAAAAAAAAAAAAAATTTACCACTTAAGCAGCATTATTTTATAAAAGATATGAAAGAAAGGATTGTAAGGGTTCGCTCCATGGATTTTATTTGATTGTTTTGAGGAAAAGTTTCTATATCATTGGAGTGCCGGGAGGTCCCCTCGGGTTCATGAGGTTAATCCGGGTCGGGATCCTTCAACTTCTCCCCAATAAGATATATTGGCATTTGTGCTGCCATTAAAGAAGCTTGAACAACCTCTAACAAGCGGCGATTTTTTCTTTCGGCGACTCCATTTTGTTGGGGTGTATTAGAACATGTAGTTTGATTAATGATGTCATGTCCTTCCATAAACTTTTGAAGATTATAACTTTGATATTCTTCACCATTGTCGCTTTGTAGAATCTGAAGCTTTGTATTGTATTGAGTTTCAATCATTATATAAAAATTTTGAAACAAGTTCACTTCTTCCTTGGTCTTCATCAGGCATAACTATGTCATTATGGTACAATTTAACACACCAACTTGATCCACTCAAAGTTGGAACTTTGGATATACCCCAAACATCATAATGTATCACCATAAAAGAAAGTGGACTTTTATTAATACTTAATGGAAATGAAGTACGATGATTTTTTGCTAGTTCACAAGCATCACAGTGAAGACTAGAGACATCACACTTTGTAAACAAACTAGGAAACTTTTTTTTTAAATAACCAAAGGAAGCATGTTCCAATTGTTGATGCTATAATCAAATTTGAAACTTCTTTTTCTCCCCATCAGATCCATATGTTATTAAGGCTTGTTGTAACTTGTTGGAATCTTTTGACTACAAGTCCAGGTAATAAAATTTCCCTTGCTTAATACCACAACCAACCGTATGTCTTGTCTGGATATGCTTGAAAGCATAAAATTCAAGCCAAAAAATAACAATACAAGATAAGGCTGCAGTGATTTGAGAGATAGACAAAAGATTATAATTTAAGGATGTAACAGCTAAAATAGAATCTAAGTTCAAAGTATCAGTAAGGGTTAAGGATCCTTCCCCGATGACTAGGGTCGTATTACCATTGGTAGTGAAAAAAAAATTTTGAATAATGTCTAAGGGATGATATCTGTCTAAAATCAAAAGTCATATGATTTGTAGCACCAAAAATAATTATCCATGTATTATTAATAACATATGTAAAAGCATTTAAAACCTTACCACCACAGTCAAATGTTGTCACCAATGCAGAGGCTTTCTCAACAACATTATCTTCTATTTTTTATTTCAGCAATTGTTGCAGTCGAGACTTTTCTTCTTATGTTGCTCACGATTATGATCCCACCAATATGGATATTCACAAGTTCAAAGCAACGACTCTTGATGTGGCCAATCTTGTTGCAATGAGTGCATTTTAATGTAGACTTATCAATATTAGAGACCGCCTTAGGATGGTTAGTCTTAGATCGATCCTACCAATTTTGATTTGAATGTTGTTGGGTTACCATAGCTAAGGTATCATGATTGTCAAATGCTCCTTTCATAGTGGCATAACACAATACTTCTCGTTGGACTAGTGCAAACATTCTTCCAAATCAGGAAATAGATCTTTGCAGTAGATTCTCTCCTCGAACTTGCTCGAAGTTCCCATCTAATCCAATAAGAAAGATGTGCACCTGTTGTCATTAAATGGATTTCTGGTATGCTGTAATATCAATAAGGTCTTTCATGACGACCTTATCTCTATGATCCAACTCATGAAAATGTCTAGCTATTCTCCATAAAATTCAGAAGGAGACCTATCACTTTCTTTGGCAGTGAAAGTCCTTTGATTCAAAGTGAAAACTTGTAATTCAGCACTTTCATCATAAAAGACCTTTAATAATGCACTCCAAATTCTTTAGCAATGGATAGATGTAAATAACGCTTCATAATTTTCGGGCTCATGGACATTAATAACTATCTCTTCACCTTTTGATTTTCAACATACCATTTTTCGTAGCCATCATCTTATTCTTTTGGTTGTTTCCTTTTACCCCGAATGTAGGAAATCTTTTCCCATTCAATAATATGCATCTCCACAAGTTGCAACCAAACATCATAGTTTGATTCAATCAAAATAATCCCTAGATTAAAAACACTTTCTAATTAAAAGAAGACAATTTTTTTTCACTCATCTTGTCAGAGAAAGCAGAAACCAATCACCGAATCTTAGGGTAGCAAGATTGAAGCACACAAATGATAATACTAATAATAATAATAATATCTAGTAATGGATAGTACCAAGATTTTCAATGATGTTCATCGGCGAAATGAATTAGCAGACGAAAATATCAAATGGTTGATACCTTGAAGAGAAAAAAAAAACAAGTGAGAACACATAGAGTTCATTGTCAGAATTATTGCAAGAAATGTCTTTCTTCTAGAATGGTGGTAGCCTTCAAAGTTATTGAGAAAAAAATCCCCCAAAATTTCTTGCTTCCTTCAAAAAGCTTTGGAAAAAGAGGAACAAGGCAGCATGCCCTAATGCTCTGTTTCGTCTGAGCCTTAAAAACTTTCACCTTCAGAAGGGCCTAGAAGCTAAAAAAATAGTTTTGAGATGGCTTTGATACCATGCTCAAATTGGTGAACTATAAGTTTTTATTAATATTTTTTTAAGAATATACAATCAAACAATTTTGATATTTTTTTTCTATATCCTTTTTAATCATAGTTACAATCAAACTAAGAAATAAAAGAAATAAAAAAAAGAATCACAAAGAATATGAAAAACTTAGAAATGAAAAGAAAATAAAAAAATTCACAAAGAATATGAAAAAAACCATGTTTTGAAAAACTTTCCAAAAAACTCAACATAAAATAATGGGAAGAAGGCCTAAATGTTATGTTTTGGAAAATGCCAGGAAAGAAAGAAAAAAAAAAATACTATAGAAAATTATTTTCATGTAAAATATAAAGGAAAGATTCTGAAAAATCTTTTAAAAAGGAGAAAATATTGTAACTATTTATCTGACTTTCTTAAAAAATAAGGAAAATAAGAAAAGAAAGAAATATTTTATTTTGTCTTCAAAAATAAATGTAATATTTGATTCTTGATCATATATACATATTTTTTATATTCTTATATTCTTATAAAATATGACATGAAAGAAAATTTATTAAAATTATGAAAAAAAAAACATATGAAATAGATTCTTTTTTTTTTTCCTTTAAAATTTTAATTCACAATAAAATAAAATAAAATTTTCATATTACTTTCCTTTACCTTTTTCTTTACTTCAATTTTTTCTTTTAATTTTCTTTCCGTATACAAAGACCAATATCACTTGAAAAGTTGTTTTAAAAACAAGAAGAGTGAGAATATATTTTTAATTAAATTTTGCATTGACGTTTTATATTTTTAAACATTATTTTCAAATGTTATCCTTCAATACAACTTTTTTCGCATTTATAATTTACTAAATATTTTTTTCTTTGTCAATAAGACCTAATTAAGAGTTGATAGGGGTGCGGGGTAATAAAATACTATGACTTAAGGCAAAGTAAATAGATGTAAAAAGAAAAATTATTTACTATTAAAAAATGCCCCCTTAAGTGAATTTCTTGCTTTGCCACCCTATTATTGGTAACATAAGCGTTTTTGTATTTATTCAAATTATTATAAAAGAATAGTATTTTTTTGTACGGAGTTAAACATTTTATTCTGATATAGTAAAGCGTACCATTAAGTTCTTAGATAAGCCCGCCGCTAGATATACGTGTTTTTAAAAGCTTTTGAATGATACATCAATTGAATTAGACATGTGAATATAAAATATTATATTAAAATCATATTTTTATATCATTGTAAAAACGTTTTTTTTTTTGAAAAGTGCTCTAAAGAAAACATTTCAAGAAGCCCACTAAATATGCCATTAAAAGGCATATTTTCCTAGAAATAGCAGTTAAATAACCTCAAACAATCCAATATTTTGTAAACCCGACCTTCTCCATGATTTTTATTGAAAAATAACCTCTATTGGATAAATACCTTTCATCATCTTATATATTTACATGTGTTTTTTTATAAGAAATTGTTATTTTTACAAAATAAATAATAATAAGGGTATTATTATCAAAATGATGTCAATTTTGGTTTTTAAAGCGTCTTTTAATCAAATACAACCCACTTGACATGTATAAGAACTAAGCCCAAATACGGCCCACTCGAAGCCCATTGTTAGAAAACCGGACCGGCCCAAACTCTCGCCCGTTCTATATATATTTCCTTTAGCTCCCTTCATGATGGAATAAGTATATCTCACTGATTAACTGGTTTGGTTCTGCTCAATGAAGAAAAAGTCAGAAGACCAAATGTGTTCTGCAGTCTCGTTGATCTCGGAGTTAAAGGTAGTGTTCCAATCTCTATTATTCACAATTCAACCTACCATTTCTTGCGCTAGATACAATCATTTGGATGCTGAGAAAATAAACTTTTAAATCGTAAAAGTTTATCTCTCTAGTTAATTGAACGCCACGTAGAACTCGTATGACTGTTTGGTTTAGTTTATATGAGTTTTTTTTTCTTTTAGTTTTTTTTTGTATGGATTTTTTATGGAAAAGAAGTGAGAGAGAGAGAGAGAGAGGGAGATAACGTAGTCATGGATATGTGGTTTTCTTTTATTTTTTTATTCATTTTTTGGTAACCAAGAGGTCAGGGTTCCCACTTGAGTGGTCAGATTGCACTTCAGTGCTTTTTAACTGGAGAAAACTATTGTTGAAAGTTTTGAATTTTAGGGTTTCTCTTTGAACTACAGTGGAATTATTTCAAGTTTGGATTAATGCTCTGAGAGAAATTTTTTCTTCATTAATTGTCCTTTCCATTTGACAATCTTTTCTTGGATGAAACAAGTTTTAGTTGAGATACAGGGAAAATTTGAGGAGGGTAATTAGAATATTGAATTTTAAATTTTTTTTTTTTTTTTGATAACCAAGAGCAGTATGTATTAAGCACAAAAAGAATGAAGCCATGGAAACCCAGGAAGTATACTAGGCAGAACATGACCTGTACAATTTTGAATTGTAAATTTTTCACCAACGATGATCAGGGAATGCAGAAAAATGTCACTTCCCTTAACGTTCACACTGCCGAGTAACTTATGAGAACAAGATAGGAATGGAAGTTGCGTTTTCTTTTGTTCTCTCTTTTTTCAGAAAGAAAAACAGAGGGTTAGAGTTTCTCTTTGACTTTGAGGGGTTTTAACCTGTCGACGGTATCCTTGGAACTTTTGAATTCCAGAATTCTATTCTGAATTACACCTTAGGCTAGAATTTTTAAAAATTAATTATATTGGAACTTTTTTTTTTATCAGTTAAAAGCAATATATAGATAAAAAAGAACCTAAAGGTTCCAAGAAGTACACTAGACGTATAGAAGAGGGAACAAAAAGGGACTGAAATCATGCTTTATTTTCTTCTCTTCTTGAAATTCAGCTTCTTGTTCGATGTTGAACATCCTTTCGCTAGAATGTTTTCAATATTCATAAGCGGATTAGAGTAGTTTTATTTGTTTTGGCTCTTTTGGGCTTTTTTCTTTGGTTTGGTTTCCTAGTTGTATACTCCTGTATACCCCTTGAGGTTTTTTTTTTTTTTTTTTTCTTTTTTTTTTTTTCGTTTTAATACAATTGCTTATCTATCAAAAAAAAAAAAAAAAAAGGGAACAAACAAAAAGCAAGTCAAAAAATTCCAATAAAGAATGTATTATCAATACTATACAAGTTTGCCCAAATCCACAAATTGTTCAGGAATTTAGCTTTAATCTTTAAAGCAGAGAAAATCCCGTTCTCGAACGCCGCCCAATTTCTTTCACACCATAAAGTCTAAAAGATACACAAGGGTGTTGCCTATCAAGATTTTTTTTGCGTTTTTTTTTTTTTTTTTTTGATTAGTAAGCGGGTATAGATGTAAAGAACCTGGCTCACGAAAAGTACACAAGAGAGAATCTGATGAAACACTAGCTCTCGCTATACCCGTCAGATAAAAACCCACAGAAGAATTTAAGTTATCCACACCTTTGTACACATAGCCATGCAGTGTGAAAGAAAGATTTCATCCTATGAAGCGGAGGGACCTCATTTTCAAAACCACCCTATTATTTCCAATACGCGTCAGGAATAAACAAGGGCCGTGAGTCAGCTACTCTTAGTTTTGCCGGCAATTTGGTGCTTTGCGAGACGGAGAAGTTGTCGAGCGTGCGGGGAACACCCGATTGTGATGGTGCCAAAATCGGATCCATAACATCTTGAGCTGCCGAGGAGAGCGATGGATGTAGTGGTCTTATTGTTTCCTCATTCTCTTCACATAAAAAACACCTGTTTACTAAGGGAATCCCCCTCCTCTTTAGTTGGTCCAGCGTAAGCACCTTACCCCATGAAACTTCCCAAGCGAAAAAACCCACTTTGGGGGGGACAATTGGGTTCCAAATGGATCTACTAGGGAAATCTAAGGGAGGAGAAAACATCAGCTTACGATACATATGTCCTAGCGAGAAATGTCGATCAATATACTCCTTTAACAAAAGTCGATCCTCTTGAACAGGCCTAATCTTCTTGTTGTGAAGAAAATGAAGGAACCTTTCCACCTCTTCCATCTCCTAATCATTAAAAGGTCTTAGGAAGATTTGGGGCCAATACGTCCTCGCGAAGAATCCAGAGCATCTGCTATACTCGTCTTTGAGGCGCGAGATAATATGAGTGGGGAAAGCGATGCTAGTAGCGGTCTCGTCGCACCAGGGGTCCTTCCAAAAACCCAGCCTTCTACCATTTCCTAGGGAGGAAATAGTATTTTGAGAGAAGGTGAGCCATTCTTTTCTGATGTCTTTCCATAAGCCAGTACCATAACACGCTGATGTCCTACAGAGTTTCCAACCCGACTTCCTCTCCAAACCCAGTGCGTCACCATTACCGAAGAGAATCCTCGTGTAAGCCATGACACCGCACTTACGACGGTGCTTGATTAAATCACGAAGGCGTCTACTTTAACCCCCTCTATACTACTCTAGGCAAGCAGTTTTCCAGTTGACCGAGGTGTAGTTTAAACTCAGATTCCCTCCACCCAGTCTATACGAATCTTCTCCGATCCCCAGTGAAACAATCTTTTGCATTCTAAACGAGGAGAGGAAGTAAATGGGAGGCTAGATAAAATTGCCGAATAAGTGTGAGCCTCCCACCCTTTGAGATATATTGTGCTTTTCGGGAGGGACAATCTTTTTCACAAATCTTTCTTGATAGGAATCCCGGACCCCCTGAAGCCGAGTGAGCTCCCGGGGAGACCCAGTACATAGTGGGAGGGAACCAACCCTACTACCAAGCTCGACCGTAAAGACTCCCGTTGTCCACCTTTACCCAGAGGAATAATCTTACTTTTGTTCAGGTTAATTTTCAAGCTTGAAAAGGCTTGAACCACGTTAAATATCTTAAGCACATATTTGCTTTCAGTTGGCTTCCACAGAAAATAATAGTATCCTTCGGCCTTATAATGTTGAAGAGATGATACATCTCCCCACCATCTATCCCCATTTGCGAGAAATAAAATTGCCTTCCTTTGCTGGCTTTTGCGAACAACTCAGGACTTCCATCCAGATAAGCGAGATATGGCGATGGGGATCCCCTTGTCTCGAGGCCTGCGGAACTCGAAAGAACCCGGTGGGAAGCCGTTAAACATGACGAGCGAAGCGGGTGGATATGCGATTAATCCACCTAATCCATTTTGACCCCAAGCCACATTCTCGGCGTACGGAGAAGAAAATCCACTGATGTGATCATAAGCCTTTTCGATATACAGCTTGCGAGAGAATCGGCACTATAACCTTCTTAGAGGCCCCGAGTCCTGGCCTCATTTGCTATCAGCAACTTGCATCGAGAATTTGCCTCCCATACACAAGCGCGTGCGAGGCTAGGAAATAATGTGTAACCCTTTTAGTGCATTGTGACACTTTCGATAAAATTTTATAGAGAGGCGCCTTGGCGTAGGTCTCAGGTCCTTTAGATCCTCAACAGTACTTCCCTTGGGCACCAGAACCAAGAAAGTAGCATTAAGACTTTTAACAAACTGCTCATTCTGGAAGAAATCCTTAAAGAAGCCCATAACCTCCTCTTTCACAAAATCCCAGCTGAAAGACCAGAAAGCAATTGGAAAACCATCAGGTCCTGGGGCTTTATCATCGTTAAGCCCGAGGCAATTTCTTTAGGACTTCCTCCTCTATGAACATTTCTTCAAGCAGCAGTTTATGCACTTTTGATCAAATTGAAGTGTAGGTCTGGATAAGGCGGGCACCAATTGTATGAGGCTAAGAGGAGACTTTGAAAAGCACCAACCAGACCTTCTTTAACCTCTGCCTCCTTGACCCCGAGTCTTCTCTGGTAATCTTGATGCTGCAATGGATTTCCTCCTTCTATGAGAATTGGCGTTCATGAAAAACCCAGTGTTTACGTCTCCTTCTTTCAACCAAATCTCTCTGGATTTTTGTCTCGAGACCTCTTCCAAATCAACCCACTCCTTAAAGTCCTCTCTAGCCTTTTCCCTCTTCTCTGCTTCTTCCAAGGACAACACCTTTTCCTTTTCCACATCATCCCAAAGATCTGGCAAAGCCTCCTTTTTTTATCCACTGCGAAAACCTACCCAGATTCGAGCCTTCAAAAATTCCTTGAGCCTTTAATTTGAAGCGAGAATAAAAGCTGGCCCAAGATAGGAAAGTCTGGACTTTGCCTGGAGTCTCTAAATATATCCTTAAAGCCTCTGAGCTTGACCACATATTCTCAGAGCACGAAGGTGAAGGCCGGTTAATCCCGTCAACTGTCTAGCATCACAGGACAGTGGTTAGACAGTCTCGGGAGAGTACTTTGAGTCACATTGCTAAACTGATTTTCCAGATCCATTTGTCGCAAAAATGCGTCGGTAGGACGTGTTTGGTTATTGTGGCCACCCCTCAGGTGAAAGGACCCGCGCAAGGGAAGATCTCCTAAGCTGACTCAATTCTGAACCGTTAAAACGCCTCATAGAGTCTGCGATGACGACAAGCCGGTTCTGTCATTGGGAAAGAACCATATTAAAGTCTCCACCAATGCACGAGGCCCCTCCCATGAAACCTTCTTAGGCAAAGTTCTTCCCAAGCTTGATTCCCTTTGCACCTCTTAGCAGGACCATAGACCCACGAAGGCAAGAAAACCATCCTCCACATTTTTAAACATGCAAGTAACAGAAAAATGGCCTATTTCGGCCTCCACCAGTTCCAATTTCCTTGTATCCCAAAACACTAGGATACCCCTGCGAGCCCTCGGCCTCCACCGACCCTCCGCTCGTCACTTTACCCACCATGAAACTATGGCGTCGGTAGGACAAGCTAGAAGTGCATGAAGAACCGAATGCGGAAAAACCCAACTAGACCTAACAATCAACAAAAAAACATCCCAAAGCATCTTGGCTTTGCTCTGATGGATCGACCGTGCTCATAGTCTCCTCATCCTCCTCCTTTCGAAAAAGCATCTGGTGGCGAGAGCCGCTTCCATGGGGTTTAGGCGATCGATGTAAGCACTTTCCACAGAGGCTTCCCGAACAAAGCCTTTTTTGGAGGCCTGATAGAGTTCAAGCCAGGCGATACGGGAACTCTATGGCGGAGAGTGGTCTAACCCTTTGTACATAGTCTTTGCAAAACCATTGTCCTTGGCGTATGACGGCTTATCCTCATCGAAATTTAAAATTCGAGGTTATGAAGAATTGTGAGAATCTTTCACCTCTTCTATTTCCCGATCATTAAGAGACCTTAGAAAGGTTGAAATCGCCCCCTTCCTCCTATCCGATCCCACATGTCCACTACCATGGCCTCTTTATGCACGACGAAGATAAAAGGGAGGAAAGGCCCGAACTAAGTGTCGTCTCACTTTCATCGTCATTCCATCACTGTGGAATGCCCACATTTTACTGGAAAAAACATTACCATTCTTTCTGATTCCTTCCATAAGTGACCCCCGAACCACCCCCCAATGTCCCAAGTGTGCCAACCTCTAGGAGTTTCACCAAATTTACTATAGACGATGTACATAAGAAAAAAATTTTAGTCTTGAATCAATGTTCATTAATTTTACACTGGAAACAGTAATGGTGTCTGAGATGTTGTTAATGAATCCCATTGTAAATGGAAGTCTTTGGAAGAAAAGGAAGAGTAGAAAAAAATAAAAATAAAAATAGAAGGAAAAATACTTTTCCATTTTCCACTTTGGAAATCCTAACCATGAGTTTTTTTTTGTTTTTTTTTTTATAAGTAAGAAGGACAATATATAAACGAAACAGGGCGAGGCCCCGAAGGATACAGGATGATAATGAAAAAAAGCAAGCCAGGGCTAGGAAGAATACGAGGAAATATCTGGCTTAATGAAAAAAACAAAGAAAGGGAGAACACCTGACCCCTCATTTAGCGCAAACACTCCGAAAACCTATAAGTGAAGAAATTTCTTCACCTATGTACATGTTGTTCCAATCCCACAAATTAGAGACAAAAGAATGATTTAACCTTTGTACAGCTAAGGACCCATTTTTGAAGGCTAAACAATTTCTTTTTTTCCAAACTATCTAAAAAATGCACATGGGAACCAACTTCCAAACCTTAGACCTTTTTTTCCCCACAAAAGAGCCTTTCCAACTGAGAACTGCTTCCTTGATTGTTTTGGGGAAAACCCAAGAAAGCCTGAACAAAGAGAATATGATCCACGGAATAGACTATGAGACCGATGAAGAAGGAGGTGATGAATTGTCTCTTGGCTTCTGTTCCCGCCGCAAAAGAAGCATATGTTGGGAAGGTGCCATCCCCTTCTTTGAAATTTGTCCAGAGTTAAGACCTTTCTCCACGTCGCTTCCCAAGCAAAAAGCCTTTGCCTTAGTAGGGCATTGGAGCTTGAATGCCCTTTGTTGGAAAAAGGATTAGAGCCTAAGGTCGATGAATTGAAAGCCTTCCTTTATTTGTGGAAAGTGGCGCCCGGCAAACCCGCTTCCATAAGACTGTATCCATCTCATCAGTGACCCTCTCCTTTTGGAGACTAAAGAAGATTCTCGAAACTAGAACAATCTCCCGATCATTGAGAATTTTTAACAAAGTGGGATTCGGTTCAGGAACCTGAGAAGAGTCCCAGCATACGCTCGTGGCATCTTGTCTGATATAAGAGAGAAAGGGGAAAGAGATATTGAGGTTGAAGGACCGCCTTGTGTGTCCGAGTCAGTGAATTCTAGTTCTATTCCTATCTCTGAATTTCTAGTTATCCTTAACCTAACCAGATTCCTTAAGGATATCCTTCCAAAGACCTATTCCATAAGGCCCTCGAGCCTCCCTAGACCCCCAACCAAGATCATCGGTTCTATATTTAAAGGCAATCAAACTTTTCCAAGTGCAATCCATGTTCGAGGCAAAACGCCAAATCCATTTCCAGAGGAGAGCTTTGTTCATAAGGGACCAGTTTCACGACCACCCCAGAAGTCGTCTGACCTTTAGGTGCAAACCACTTTATTTACCAAATAGGCTTTCTTCTGGGATTTGCCACCCGCGGAAGTTCCTTTGCGGCTTCTCTAATCTCACTTATTACCTACTCTTGAGCATTCTAACCATAGACATTTGATAAAGGGGAAGACTCGCAAAGTACTTTGATCAAGATCGCTCCTTTGCTTTAAATGTAATTCCTCTTCAGGCAAGTCTCCTATGTGATCTTTCTTCGATGTTGTCTACCTGACCTTAGACTTTTGAAGCCCACACAGGGGGCTAAATAGGTGGAGGGAAGATGTCTCATCCTCTGATGACTCGACCATTGCATTCAGATTGACCACATTCCCCATCGGAATCAACTCACTTTTATCCAAGATTATCTTTAGGCCTAAAGAAGCTTCGAACCAGAGTAAAATCCAACTAAGATAGAGAAGTTGGTCCTCTTTGGCTTCACAGAAAATGATTACGTCGTCCGCAAAAAGGAGGTGAGAGATACTCAAGATATTTCTATTACCATTTTAGAAGTTGCATCCTGAAATGAAGCCACCTTCAGCAACCCTTCTAAGCATGATGCTAAGCACCTCCATTCCCATAATGAAAAGGTAGCGGGAAATAGGATCCCTTGCCTCTCGAAGCCTCGAGCTAGGAAGAAACCCATGGCACCAATTAATTAAAACCGAACACTTTGGCTATGAAATGCACCACCTTATCCACCTCACGGTTTGGGAGCCCAGAAACCATCTGTGACATGACCTTTAGGAAAGCGCGATTTAAGTTGCTCAACTTTTTCAATATCAAGTTTGCAGATCACCACCTGTTCCTTTTGTTTCTACCAGTGATCAATAACTTCGTTCGCTATCAGAGAAGTGTTAGTAATCTGGCGCCCTTCCACGAAAGCATTTTGCGTATCAGTGACAACTTTCACCACAACTTTCTTTAGGCGGTTAGCTAGAACTTTGGCTAGAATTTTGTGTAGGCTGCCTAACAAGCTTATTGACCTGAAGTCTTTTAGATCCTCAGCGCCTCCCTTTTTGGGGATCAAAACAAGGAAAGTCATGTTAATGCTCCTGGTAAAGGTCCCCTTTACAAAAAAATTCATGGAACATCTCCATAATTTCCTCCTTAGCAATCTGAAAGTCCTGCAAAAGCTAAGGTGAAACCATCGAGTCCAGGACATATTGCCATCCATTTCATTGAACCGGTGAAGACTTATTCCTCTCACAAAGAGCACGAGGCTATCGGCCTCTTACGGATTGAGAGAGCGAAAAACGAACCATCAATCTCGCCTCCAATCCATGTTGTGCAACGGTAGAAAAGCATTGGAGATCCCTTCTCTCATCTCCTGGTCCTCAATTAGCCACACTCCATTTATCTTGATACTAGCCAGAGAATTTTTCCTAAGTGGGAGTTGACCATTCGATGGAAAAAATTAGTGTTTCTGTCCCCTTCCCTTAACCAGATTTCTCTCGACTTCTGTCTCCAATGAATCTCTTGTAAGGAAGCCCACTTTCTGAATGCATCTTTTGCCTCCATAGCCTCAACTTCCTCCATGGAAAGCTCTCTCTCCTCTTCCACGGTCCCCGAGCCTCTAGGCGAAAGAACACATCTTTTATTGGTTCCACTCTGCCCAGGAAACACTCCATGTTCTAGGCCTTGAGTAACCATTTGATCTCTTTGAGCTTTTGGGTGAGACGAAAACTTGGGGAGCCTTGAACAGACATCCCCACCTTACGGCTTTTAGCGGATCACGGAAACCCCATCGGCTTCGGCCACATATTCTCAAAGCGAAAGGAGTACGTCCCACTTCTGCCCATCCGCACTCAAGCAGATGGGGCATGGTCCGAGAGTAAGGCTTAGGGAGTTCCGTTAGATCGCGTTCCCAGATGGTCAGTCGGTCAAGAGACTAGGAATCTATCCAAACAAGTCATTGTCTGATTTGACATACCTCCCCTCCAAGTGAAATTTCCTCTCGACATGGGCAGGTCAACCAATTCCAAATCATCAATAACCTCTGAGAACCTTCTCATAGACGAATTCAGCCTGCCCATAGTACTCCGCTCAAAGGGGAAGCGAGTGACATTAAGTCTGCGATGCGCAGGCCTCAGTAAGCCTACAATTGCTGACTCCTCCCGAAGGGCGACTGCCATCTTTAGAAGAGGACCATAAACACAATTAAAGCTTTAAGCAATGCCATCGAGAGACATTCTTGACGACAAGCGAGTGAACATACCCACTTCTTTGTCCAAAAGAATAAGACTTCTTTTATCCCACACCACGAGCAAAAAGCCCGGTAGTCCTTATGGAATCCGGGCAACCTAATCGAAATGCGGTGGAGCTGAGCTTCTAACAATTCCGTAAGACATCACGTGCATCTTAGTCTCTTGAAGGTAGAAAATATTAAGCCTCTGATCTCTCAACAAAGCTTTGATAATCTTCCTCTTGGCGCTATCATTCCCACCCTTGGCGTAGAGAAGCCCAAAAACTTGCTGAATTCATCAAATTTGCATTGATTCTAGCTTTCTAAGAAACAGTCATCCTGGCTAACATTGGCTAAATACTTCTCCGGCAGTACATTGAGATCCATCAGGACTAGAATGCTCTAACCTCATTATCGGAATACCAGCCTGGTCCTCCCTTTCCAAAGGGGAGATAAAACCCACTATAGAGTCAACCATTTGACCGGCTCCTCCCGGAAGGTAGGCGGTTGGAACGACTGCCAACAGCTAAGGGATTCCCTCTGACTCATAGATCTCAAGCTCCGCTGGCCTAATGGGCCCCTCTGGGAGGGGCTGGCTTGAAGCAAACGGGAGAAGGGAATTCGTGCTGACCTTGAGTCTACGGAATGCATTTGGAACTAGGCCAAGAGTTGGGGGTGGCCCATCTGAAGCTTTTGGAAGACCATCTTCTTCTATCCTTTGGCTACCTGCATGGGCCCATCTGATAGGCCCGTCTGATAGGCTCATCTGGTCAAAAGAAGCCATGCGATAAGCCCATGATCAAAGAAAACATGGTCATCTATTAAGTTTGGATCCCGCCGAAGAGGGACCACGGTTTGGCGTGGGGCGGGCTTGGCCAGGCCGTGAGCCGCTCGAGAAGACTTGAAAACCCATTAGCTTTCTCCACCATTGGATCAACAAGCACTAAAGAGGTCGTTGGATCTGTCAACGTCTCGACTGTCGTTACTACCAATTGCTCTGATTGCATGGCTTTGGAGAACATGCCTTCCACAATTGCCTTCACGCGCCCCATGGCACGTGATTCCTCTTCATCTTCCTCTCTTCTCTGCCACTAGCAGCTTCCCTGCGTTTTTGCCGTCGGCTCCGAAACGGGAGGTATCTCCCACCAAAGTTGGATCTTCAAACTTGAACCTCCCAACTTCACAACCATTTCCCATGGTAAGGTTTGGTTGTCCACACGAACTCAAATCTGAGCCCGCTGCGGTCTGCGAGAGCCACTAAGCGGGCTTGTCGCGGCTGATCTAAAACCTCATGGCTGTCCTGACCTTTTGGGGTTTGAATCTCCCAGAGATGAGTAGGCAGGCCAACTAACCTGACCCATAATTCCTTCATTGAATTAGAACTCGAAATACATCCTTCGCTAGGGCCCCACCAACATAAATCAATATTGAAACTCAAAAACTTTCTTTCCCATTACGCAAAACCCTTCGCTGACTTCCCCCTTGAGCAAATTCAGGGGAACTTTCCCTCCCATCTTCGTCGGACCCGAGAAAATCTTTTAGGCGTTTCTTTTCGTCTCGCTCCCGCCTCTCTTGGATCGGAAAGATTCCATCATGGTCCAACTCCCCACCAAACAATGATCCAACTGACCACGAATAAACTCGCATTCCTTCTCTTCCATTTTTATCTTCACTATTACAGTAAAACCAGTATGTTGGGGATAAAAGTGGGTCAATTCTAGTTTGGAGATTAAGATTAAGGTTGATTCTAGTTTGACATGTGATGTACCTTAATGGATTTATATCTATTGCATTATCTCCATTTTTCTTTTATAATCTATAACAGTGTTCTTGAATTTACTTTTTGTAGGAGAAGATAATGGATGTGAATATTGACCATTACAATGTTCTGGGATTACCATCAGGAGAAGAAGGTGCCAAATTGTCAGAGAAAGAGATTTCCAAAGCCTATAGATTGAAAGCTTTGGAGTTGCATCAGACAAAGACGAGGATGATCCCCAAGCCCAATCAAACTTCCAAAATCTAAAAACATCCTATGAGATTCTCAAGGATGAAAAAGCAAGGAAGTTGTTTGATGAACTTCTACAAGTGAAACGTGAGCAGGTCCATCGAAAAGCACAGTATGATGTCAAAAGGAGGAGGATGGTTTCTGATCTGGAAGAAAGAGAGTGGGCAGCTAATGCTCCTGACCCAGCTTCCAAAGCCCGAGAAGAAGAGGAAAGGATTGCAAAGAAGCTAAAAGAAGAAATCGCTAGAATACGTGCAATGTTTGCGAATAAGAGAGCATCAAGCTCTAGGAAAGAGGCAACAGAAACAAGAAGGGAGAGTGTGGCCAACAGTGGAGGTGGTTTAAACAAGGAGAAAGTACTAAAGGTCTCTTGGGAGAAGAGTGGGGAGGATTACACTGCAGAGAAATTGAGGGAGGTGTTTGCAAAGTTTGGTGAGGTTGAAGATGTTGTTATTAAGAGTTCCAGGAAGAAAGGCTCAGCACTTGTTGTGATGGCCTCTAAAGCAGTTGTCGAACATTAAGATTGTTGATTTTCTTTCTACATTTTGTTTTGACATTTGGGTTTCACATTATTCCTCATGCCGTGTAATTTGTTTGACCGACAGGTTACTGCTTCAGGAAATGTATGTGGTCATATTTCAAATCCATTACTTGTGCTCCCACTTCAACCGACTGTAGCTATGGAGTTTCCTCCAAGGTCCATGGAGCATGAGCCCTCAAGTAATCTGGTTGGGGCTGGATATCAATCATTTGAAGAATCTATTTTAAAGAAACTACAGAAGGTTTGTATTTTGCTTAAGGATGTTTGCATTTGTTTACTTGGTGTTCTGATTTTCCATAAATGAAATTGTATTTACTTTATCATCTACTTATCTTAGTTCATTTTTGGAATAAATTGTTGGAATTTGTCTAGAGATGATTCTTTTAATTAAAAAGCTTATTGTTTTTTACCTGCCTTAGGAAGAATCTCTAGTCTTAGAATCTGTGCTTCTTTAGTTAGACATTGTATAGCATAGAGGACTATTTCCTATAAAATTTCTTCCCAAAGCACATTGAAGTTTTAACTTCCAGTGCAATGAGATCTCTACTTTCCTAGTTGTCTCACAAAGCATTTCTAGATTAATGTTATGGATGTTCATTAGTTTTCTGCTTATAGTAATTAGGGTCCTATTTGGTAAGTGTTTTCAAAAATAGTTCTATTTTTTTTTCTGAAAAACAGTGATCGTGATATTTTTGTAGAATAAGTGTCTGTTTGAGAACTTGAATTGGTTTTGAACTATTTCCTATGTCTTAAAAATAATTTATATATTCAAAGCTTTATTTTTAATCATTTTCCATATTAGTATAATTTTTCCTTCCAAAACAGCCCTTAAAAAACAAGTGAAAACAGCGAAAAGATGTTCCCTAGACATACTCTATTTTTTGCTTTTAAGAATTAAAAACAGTTTTTGGTTTTATAATTATTCAATGTGTTCTGTTTTTTATTTGGAGCTGTGAAAACTGTTTTAAAAGACTGTTAGCAAAGAGGCCCTTAATATTCCCAAAGATTCATACACTAGCTGTTAGAGTTGTTCCCAAAGAGGCCCTTAATATTCCCAAATGCTCCTTCTGTTTATGATATTTCTGTTCTTAATCATCAAAAAAAAAAAAAAAACACTAGCGGTTTTTTTCTAGTATAAGAATGTTCCAAACTTTTCAAGCATAGATAGGTTTTTGAGAGAGATCAGGACAAGATTACCTACAATTAGCTGTTGGCTGTTGCTTATGGACCGTTTCAGACGTTTTAAGACACAAACTAATCTTATCTCATCTGGGCAATATAGGGCAATCTAGAAGGAGAGGAACAGAATAGTCTTCGAAAATGCCAACTTTTCCCTGCATAGACTGAAAACTACCTTTGTGATGTCTATATGGTCATGGACTTTTATGATTCTGAAACAGGATTTTTTGTTTATTAGAAATCTGTTGTTGATTTTTAGTGATTAGCCTTTTAGCTCAGTGGGTTTGTCCACCTTACTTTTTTGTACTGTCCTTTGGGTCCCCCTTGTATACTCCCTGTATACTGTTGGGGTTCCTTTTGGCTCTCTTTTGTGTTTTTTAATGAATTTCTTTACCTATCAAAAAAAAAAGACACACTAATCTAATAGAATTAGATTTGAGATATAGTCTTGCCTGTGTCTTTGTCCCTTTTTCATTCTGACAAAGAGAAGTTAGGAGTTTTTTTTTATTGATCTCTCAATCTCTTTTAAAAAAATTGTGTTCTCTGTGCCAATAAAATTTGTTTAAATTTGTTTTAACTCATAATTTATATTTATTACTGTTTCTGTAGTTCTGAATTTAATTCATCATATTTTCACCTTTTCATATTATGACAATTTGTATCACAAGTTAAAACAATTCATTTTCTCTTTTTAAATCCTGAGGTTCTATTTTTGTTTTTCTGTTCTTTTTTTGTCTTTTTGCAACATGAGGTTAATAGAGTTGCCTGGGGTTATCCAGTTAATTGTCGTAAATCAGTCTCCAGATTTTTTTGTGGTTGATCTCTAGGATCTTAAAGATTTGATTCCTGGTTCTAAACTCCATCCATCCCCTTCAGCTTTCACATGAATGATCTAGTTATTAGTGTGCATCTGCTGGATAGCTTGTCTTTGCGGATGCTATTTGAAGTTTATGTTGTTTGGCTTATTGCACAAAGCTAAAGGTCCAATCATGTTAGTGGGTTTCTGGATTAAGTTATCCTGTTCTCTCTTCCGGGAACAGTATGCCTATTTATTTCCACCTTGGATTGAGAGATTAATGTAACAGTATGCCTATTTATTTGATTGTGCTGTGTTATTCTTTGTTTGAGTGACTTTTTTTTTGGTTGTGTGTGCACAAGAGGGTGTTACGTTGTGAAATTGGTGTGCATTTGATGGGAGGAGGATGGTGTACATTTTGATGGGAAGGGGGGTGAGTGTTGTCTGATTTTGCCACCTTTCATAGAAGAATCCATCATTGATAGGTTATTACTACTGGTTCTAAGTTAGGTTTGGTATTCTTGGGTTTGAACATAGTGAGTTAGCTACAATGCAACAAATGTTAATATAGTTGTTCATCAGATTTATGCTAGTAAATGTTCAGCCCTGTATTTACCTTGCCAATGATGTAAAAGGAAAACAGCCTGATTTAACATTTTCCTATAGGCATTCAAGTTCCATTCTCTTATAATTCCTATAGATACGGTCTAGTGTCTGGGAGAACAATAAGGAATAGGATTTTTGAGCTGTTATATGAGTAGCAGCTAGGAAGAACTTAGTTAAGTTTGCAACCAGGAAGTACAGCTTTTTTTTTTCTTTAAAGGTTCGAGAGCCTGTTTAGGACTGATTTTGAGAGGCAAAAAGCATTTGTAAATGCTGGGATGTGATTTATTATATAAATTGGTGCTTGGCAAACTTTTGAGGATCATTTTTAAAATCTATAAGGTCAGCTGAAGTGATCATTGACAATTGTTTGATAGGTGATCTTTTCAGAAACAATCTTTTTACATATTATAATTGTGAAAAATGCTACCAAAACATTTAAAAAAATGCATATAGAGAAGGTTTGGTTTCTGGTAGAAATGGTGCTAAAAGCCAATTTGATAGTGATTTGAGGAAGTGTTTTTAGCCCAAAATGTTCTTATTAAAAAACTAAGCATTTGGAAAAATTCAGGGAACATTTCTAGAAATATGAAAAATCACTTTTGGTATTGGAAGATCATTTGTACTGTTTTTTGGAGAAACACTTCATAGGTGATTTTCATAAAAGTGTAGAAAGAAAGACAAAATAATTGGAAGAATAAATTCCTTGTATTTTTCATTGATCTATTATGAATATATATATATATATACAAAGTCAATCAACAGCTACAACAGGATTACAACTACATAAGGCAGTTCTTATGATTCTGACTACATATGTAAAGTAGATATATCTTTATAACCTCCACCTCGAGTTTGAGTATAGATATTAATCGTACTTGACATTACCTTAGATAAGTATGCAATTCCCTTAGGGCCTTTGTGAAGATATCGCTGGAAATTGTCTCAGAGTCTTCCATGTCTTGTGAGAGTAAGTAGGGTTGTATTTTCTCATGAAAGCGAAGCGGCAATCCCTATCTCAAAATGCTTAGTTCATTCATGGAACATAGAATTATAAGCAATATGAAGGGCATCCTAGTTGTAACATTAGAGTTTTGTTGGGACCGGTGTCTCAATGCTGACTTCCATCAAGAGTTGATGAAGCCATAAGATCCCATACACGGATTGAGTCATCGCTCTATATTCAGACTTTGCACTAGATCGAGAAACAATACTCTGTTTCTTACTCTTCCATGAGACTAAATTCCCTCAATGACGCCGCAGTACCCAGTGGACCTTCTATCACTCCTTAGATCACCGCGTCTAGTTGAAAGCACTCGATTTTGTTATGCTCATTCTTGTACTTAAGTACCCGTCTAGGATTCTTTCAAGAGAAGTAGCATGGGAATGCATTCTTGATTTGTGATAATTCGGCCGTTGGAGCAAACATGTACTAACCTACAACCGCGGTCGTGATATAGGCCAGTTACTGTGGGTAATTGACTCGTAGTATATATGGATATAGATGTTACGTATTCTCTAGTAAGGTGTGCGTCTCTGCGGAACCATAGAGGGAGCTGTGAAACTTTACCCCCGACTTTCGATTTTGGGACAATAGATCCAAGCGCGTATTTCTTTGAGATAAGAAGATTCCATGCATAACATCAATGCCCAAGAAGTATCTTAGCATCCCTTAATCCTTTGTATAAAATTGGCTCTGAAAAAATGACTTAAGAGAGATGAGATGCGCTTTAAATTAAACTCATTGATAACAATATCATCCACATCGCTCTGAGCGTAATGATGCAGGCTGGGTTCGTGAAAACGGGTTGTCAAATTTACTCTTTTTTGTGCCAAATTCTCAAATGGCTTATTTGAATTTGCAATATGTAGGGGACTTTGTTTCAAACTATACAAAGACTTCCGAGCGACAAACTTTCTATCACCACTGACGAGCAACAAATACTGGAGTTGCTCATTATACATATCTAAGGTCGCCATGAAGAAGCGTTCTTAATGTCCAGTGGTGGAGATTCGATTATAAGTGGCAGCCGGGGAAATAAAGAGTCGAATATATGTCGTCTTAGCAGCGAGGGAAAAGTGTGAAATAGTCCATGCCACCGTCCTAAGTGTACATAGCCACGAGTTGTGCTTTCAATCGAGCAAGCCCGAACCATCGAATTAACTTTACTTGCAAAAACCCGAGTGGCATCATGGCTTTCTTCAATGAATGTCGTTCGCGTTCGAATCTGCATTGTCGTCCTAAAACCTTACATTCTTTAAATCATGTATTCTGTGGCCAAAGATGAGATAAGGCCTCAAGGACAGTGTTAGGAAGAGAGATAGAAACCAGGGATGCAATTAAAGAACATGAATGTGATGACAAATTATAAGAATAAAACGAGGAAATTGGGTGAACACATTGGCGTTTACCTTTACAAAGAGCAATAGGAAGATCATCACTAGAGTCTGGATCTAATGTCGAAGCAGCTGGTGTTGGACTTGAGATTGGGGGGTTTTGGCGTCGAGAGTATACCCGAAGTAATGGGAGGTTTAACAAAAATGGGAGTTGGAGTAGGAACTAGTAAGGAAACATAATAAACCCGATCATCGTCATCCTCAGCTGGACTTGTAACCGTGGGCGGAAGGGAAAATGGGGTGATACCGAAAGAATCTGCAGCGTATTAGTGTAAGTAACGTGGAAGAGTGAGACAATAACACTTATACCCTTTTTGAACACGAGAATATCTAACAAAGATACACTTTAAGGACTTCGAATCAAGTTTAAAGACTTGAGGACGAACATCCCGAATAAAGCATGTGCATCCAAATACCTTGGGATCAATAGGGAACAAGCAATGCGAGCAAGTAAGCTGAAACGGCTGAAAATTCGAAAAATCACAGGAAAAATAGGATCTTGCGATGAAAGCGACAACTTTTCCACAAAAAACTACCACCGAATGGAATGTGGCTGGCTCATCGCCTCTTCATATACAAATCTCGAAAAAATCAGAAAAAAGGGGAAGCGTAGAAAACTAGGGTTGTCGGAGAGAAAAAGAGGCAAAAGAGCAACTTTTCAGCACGGCAAGGGATAGGAGTAGTCCAGAGAGGTTCGTTGGTGTGTGGCGAGTCCAAGATAGGAGGCATGTGTCAAAACAGTGACCCACGTGCCGATGTGTGAGTTCACGGGCCGAGAAGAAAAGCGGCACATGACGGCGTGTGGCTTGCCAAAATGGAGCGTGGTTGGCCTTGACAGAAAGAGGGACCTCCGAGGCACCTGTTGGAGTTGTCACCGGTCGAAATGGATGGCTGTTGGAAAAAATCGCCGACGATGAGAGAAGCTAATGGATCCGACGTCAACGGTTGCTTCTAGAGAACTCCGTGGTAAGATTGACATGATTGGAATAGACCTCGACCACCTAATGGGTTGCCAAAATTGATTAGACGGCTAAACCCTAACCCTAATCTTTCTATGCTCTTATACCATGTAGAAAGAAAAACAAAAGAATTGGAGGAATAAACTACTTGTATTTTTCATTGATATGTTATGAATATATATATGTACTTGGTGATGTCGTCGATCTACTAGCTATATCACTGGTTTTACGATCCGATACACGCATCCACACTTTTTCCCTGCCTTTTGTGTAGATAAGCGTATTTTAGGTTTTCTTGATTTTTCGCGCAGCTGACATCTAAGGATTTCGGGAGTTGTTTTGCCCCCTCTAGCCCCTTGTTTCATCCTTCAGATCTCTTATAGCCGTGATCTCTTACTTTTTGGTTTCTAGCCCCCTATTTCTCTCATTTTGGTTGCATCTGTTGTTATTACATTGGAGAAATTAGTTGCATACCCTTGTTTCACTCAAGCATCCAAATCTGCATCCATTGCGTTTGTTGCCCAGACCAGTAATGCCTTTGTTTGCCTTTCACATTCCTCTGGACCATGGATTCTTGATTTTTGAGCCTTTGATCATCTTTCCAGTAATAAGGATAGTTTTTCTTCTCTTACCTTTACTTCTCCTTTACCCATGGTTACTTTAGCTAATGGATCTCAAACCATAACTAAAAAGTTTGACATGCCACTAACTAACCCTACCCATTACTTTTGTCCTTTATGTCACGATTCTCCTTTGTTTGATTTCATGAGTAAGTTAACTTCGTAATCTTAATTGTTTGATTACCTTTTAAGTCACCTTGTCACATTATAGGGCCGGGTATAGAGTAGGAGCGATTGGCATAGGGCGTGAATCACCGGGGCCTCTTTCATCTTAGCTCTTCACCTTGCTTGCTTGCGCTTCCATGGATACTCGTCTCACTTATTCTGATAAGTCTTAATTAAATCGAACATTTCAAAGCTTCATAAAATGGTTCCTCATTTTTCTAGTTTGTCCTCAATTGAGTGTGAGTCATGTCAACTTGGGAAACATACTCGTGTCTCATTCCCAAAGCTTCTAGATCAACGGCCAAAGTCTCCTTTTGAGCTTGTCCACATTGATATTTGGGGTCCTTCTCGGGTTAAGTCTTCCTTAGGGTTTCGGTACTTTGTTACTTTTCAAGATGATTATTCTCGATGTACTTGGCTATATTTAATGAAAACTCATACTGAGTTATTCTCTATTTTCCAGAAGTCCCATGCTGAAATTCAAACTCACTAATACTTCCATTCATATCCTAAGAAGTGATAATGCTAAGGAATAACTTTCTGCATCAGTCTCCTCCTTTATGTCCTCACATAGGATTCTTCACCAGTCCTCTTGTGACACACTCCTCGTTCGTAGGTGGCGGCGTAGGCTTAGTCATTTGGGTGAAGCCTGCTCTTTTACTCCATCATAAGGTTCCTCCATTTTTAGGGGATCTTATCTTGATTGCTTGTAATTTGATTAATCATATGTCATCCTCAGTTTTGCATGATCGGATCCTTATTCTATCCTTTTCCTAAATGACCTCTCTTACCTTCTCTCATGTCTTTGGTTGTGTCATGTTGTTGTATTCTTACTCCCGGGCAGAACCTGAGCTCGGCCCAAGCAACTAAGTGTCTTCTTGGGTTATTCTCAACTTGAGGAGGGTTATAGATGTTATTCTCACGCACGACACAAATCGGTACTATACCTGTGATGTCACTTTCTTTGAGGTTCTTCTTTCTTCTTGTGCGAAAGGCATCTCATGTTCGGATGTCTTACATGTCCCTCTTGTCTTACCACCTCCAGATTTCCTTTCTCCGCCTATGGATGTTGTGACTCGACCACTTCAAGTTTATATTCGTACGTCTCGTCCTCCGGCAGGCTCATGGCGATTCATCTTCTATTCCCACGTCATCTCTTGCTCTGATTCTGACACCTAATGATCCTGTTGCCATTCGAAGGTACTCGCTCTGCCTTAATATGCATTTATAATTTTCTAAGCTATCATCGTTTGCTCTTTCATACTTTGTCTTTGTTTCCACCTTGTCTTCTATCTACATCTACTACCTTTGGTAGATCTCTCTGTCAGAAGGTTGGGCGGCAATGGTTGAGAAATGGATGCTCTTTCCTCAATGGCACATGGGAGCTTGTCACTCTTCCTCACAGCAAGTGCCTCTTTGTTAGTTGTGTTTGAGTTTATCACCGATGGTGGGACCAGTGGCGGGTAGATTGGCAAGGCCGTTTGATTTATGAGGGTATACTTTCACAATATGGCTTGGACTATTATGATACCTTTTCTCCAGTGGCCAAGATTGCCTCTGTTCGCTTGCTTCTCTCTATGGCTGCTATGCGCTCATGGCCCCTTTTTTAGTTGGATATCAAGAATGTCTTCCTTCATGATGATCTCGTTGAGGAGGTATATATGGAGCAACCGCTTGGTTTTGTTCTTGGGAGATCTGGTTTGATGTCTGAATTCGTCGTTGGCTATATGGTTTGAACGGTCTCGCCGAGCAGTTTAGCCGATTGCTTCGGTGGTTCAAGAGTTTGGCATGATTCGAAATACAGCAGACCATTCGGTTTTTTATCATCATACTTCTACCGGCCAATGTATTTACTTGATTGTTTATGTGGATGACATTGTCATTACAGGTAGTGACCAGGATGGTATTCAGAAACTCAAACATCTCTTTAGCTACATTCAAACAAAATACTTGGGGAAACTCAAGTATTTTCTAGGTATTGAGGTAGCTCAATCTAATTCCGAAGTGGTTATTTCTCAGAGAAAGTATATCTTTGATATATTGGCAGACAGTAATGTGAATTTGTAATAAGCGCATAGGCCAATTCCTATGGATCCGAGTATCAAGCGGTACCGGAATGAGGAGCCTCTACAATATCCATGGAGATATCGACAACTTGTAGGTAAACTGAACTATCTCACTATCACTCGGCCCGACATTTCTTTTCCTGTGAGCATAGTTAGTCAGTTCTCTGTCAGTGATAGCCGTTGGGATCTTGTAGTTCATTATTCTTTGTTATGTCAAAAGGAACGCAGTCGAAAGGGTGTTGTATGAGAACGCCGATCATACCCTGGGTGTTGTCTGATGATGTAGACTATGCGAGGCTCCTTACATTGATAGACGTTCTACATCAGGGCATTGTGTATTCATTGGAGGGAATTTAATATCTTGGAAGAGTAAGAAACAAGATGTAGTATCAGATCAAATGAAGCTAGAGTATGGAGGCTATGGCGCAGCGGCATGTGAACTCATATGGTTGAAACATCTCCTCCAAGAGCTAAAGATTTGAAGGATGAGCGATTAAGCTTATATGTGATAGTCGAAATTTGTGCATATTTCATCCTAACTTGATTTTCCATGAAAGGACAGCGCGTAGTGGATTGCAGCTTTATCAAAGAAAGATCGTATCGGAGATGCATAATTTGCTAGTTTTTGTCAACTCTAATGACCCACTAGCATATATCTTCACTAAGTCTCTTAAAGGTCCTGAATAGTATATATGTGACAAGGCTGGGTGTTTTTGATGCATATGCTCTAGTCTTGGGAGGAGTGTTAAGAGTTAGTCTCACAATCATTTAGGATTAACTTTATACTCTTTTAGTCTTACAGATAGACTTTAACTTTGTTTTCTTTTTGCCCTAACATTGGAGTATATATATGTATTTTTCCTCCTTTGTAAATTAATGAGAATACATAATTCATTTTCTCTCAACAATGACTTGAGACTACTTTGCTGGTGAACAGGCTGCAGAAAAGCAAAAGTGACAAGCAAGACCCACAGTAAAGAAGTAGTTCCGAATCCGAATCCATTACATGGCTCACAATCATCTATCCCTGCTGATTCTAATTCCAGGCAGGTACTTGAGAGAAAGAAGTAGCACGGTTTGCCTTTTTTGTGTCCATTGCCGGCATTGCATTGTATTTCATCTTCCCTTGTTTCCTTATCCATCTAATGACTCACTGGCTTTTAGTTTAGGACCGACCGACCTTTGGGATTGGGCACACTCTCTTTCTCTGAGAGCCTGAGAACCTGAGAGCCTGCCACTGCAATTATATTTTATGCAACACCATCATACCTAATCTCTAACTAAATCCTGGAATGTAGGAGAGAATAGAGGAGGCAGTACCGGTACCGGTACGTACTTTCTTCCTAGTCATTAGCCTTCTTATATTGTTTTTCATTCAGCGGTATGTGACAATTGACATCTCATCCGCGCTATGTTTTTTATTGAAATTTGAAAGCCATGATATGTTATTTGTACACCAATCAATTGAGATATTAAACACTCAGCTTGTAAACATCTTGGGTATGTAAAGTGTGCCATGATGAAATATAACCTGCTTTATTAAGAGAGGAAACATGCCATTTGATATCCTTCTTTTTTTTTTTCTTTTTTTTTTTTTTGGAAGCCTATAAATTAATTGTGGTCCGTTTATGTTAATGGTTATTTTGGAATTACCTTTTAAAAAAAAAATTAAGGATTTGAACATATTTTTTTTGAGCGATAGAATTTATAATAGTTCGTTTTACATTACATTCAAATTTAACAGCCTTTACATCACACCGCCGGTGAGAGATTTTTTGTGGCAGTAATATGTTGCTCATAGTCATGATTCATTCATTAGATATTTTTTATGAAAGTTAACTAAGTATTTGTGTAGAGCGAATTGCTGTTGGATCCCATCTTATCATCAATTCAATCACCATCCATTAACTTTTTTTTTTTATTGGAGTGATGGGGAATTGGTATGCACTGCTTTATACCTTCACATGCTTTCTAACATGTTGTATTATGAAATTGAATAATGTCCATTTCCAGCAAATAGGCACCTTGGCGAGATCACCACCAGGAACAACAGTTGGAGGTTGGTTGGTAATTAATTAATCCACATTTGAATCCAGTTGGGCACCAATCAACGAACTGGATAGTTCGCTTTGTCTTGATGGTGGTGCTACAGCTGCATTCACATCCTTGGGCTTGGGAACATCAGACAGCAAGCCATGACGTGGGTCACACTTGGCCATCATAGAAGAGGGTTTAAATGCATTGTTCGTACAGAAAAGTTGTTCCTTGATATTGTGCCTTCTCAGCCGAAATGACAGGTGGTTGTGCATAAGATGAGAGCATGAAGTATGAAGTGGATTCTCTAGGATAGGGGACCCCAAATTGGTCTGGAATTCAGTCACATCCACATTCAATGCACCATCGAAACCTTAGAGATGCAGTCAAGTCAAGGAGGATATATCAACTAAAAAGGGACATTAATTAGGACATAAATCCTGAACAGAAGAAGATCATGTTACAATACAATAGAGAATTAATAAGAAAAAACAAATAACTTTGGTAGTTACCTGAGAAACAAGGCGGTTATGGTTGGTATAAGAAGTTGGGCGTTCAATGTCCAAGGAGCGCATGCAGATATCATAGATAGCTTAGCTTCATTGTCGACTGTCGAGAAGCACAGCACAGCACAGCACAGCAACATCAGTGTGTTCCAGCAAGGGGTGAGTAGAGAGGAGGAACCTGGGGAGAGGGGTAGACTGTGAACCCAAGTTGCCATAATCAACAGAAAGCCGCTCCAAAAGCAGTGAGCCAAGCCCAGATCCGGTACCACCACCAACAGCATTGAAAACAAAGAGTAAATGATGAAGAAGCCATGGTGGAGAGTGGACCGAGTTTCAGCCGAGTTGGTGACCGAGTCACCGAGTGGAGAGAAACAAGACGTAGAGAGACTAGAGAGTTTTGATGCAGGAGGAAGACGCCCTCATCATCCTTAAATCTCATATTTACCCCCAATGACTTCGGGCATTTGTTTTTTTAGTTTCTTTTTTTTTTTTTCTGAGAAAGCAAATTAGTTTCAGATTACATTTTTTTATTTTTTGAATTTATCAAAAATATTAAATAATAAATTTTTTAAATTATTCATCAATCTAATGGTTTAGTTGATTACATGTTATTGAGTTATGTAAATAATGATAAAATCAGTTGTGTTTGTCAGATGTCAGTATTTATCATTTAATTTTTAAATATGTTAATATGTTAGAACATCTCAAACCACAAATCTTCATTTCGCTCAGTGCCTCTTGCCGTATTTGAAGATGATGAGACCGCTCTTGGTGTTCGGTCGGCCGTGTCTACATTTTTAGCTACAAGTAAATTTATTAAATTCTTGAGCTCTTTTATTTTATCTCAAATTAGAATATTTTAGAATATGATATATAAATATTTTATTTTTTTATTTAAATATAAATATGAAATTATATTAAATAAATAAAAATTATAATAAATAAAAATATATTAAAAACCTAAAAATACATTTTAAACTAATAAATATTATATTACAGGGCATCATATTACATTAGAAAATAAAACAACATTAATAAAAGCTACAAAATAAAAATACAATATAAAAACTAATATGGTGGTATATCACCTTCATAATTTTCATCGTCATATTCATTAAAATTACCATCATTATGATCATTTGATCTATTTGCTGGGGATTTTCAAGTCATTTTTTCAATAATCTCAATTTTTACCTTGAAATACTTACGCTCGAATTGATAGATATGGAATCAAGGAATTTTTTTTTTTTTTTTGTCTTTCACGTTCCAACTTATATTTGTTGCGATAAAGAAGCTCATTATGCACTTCAAAATGCATTAATTAAGCATTTATAGGAAATGTATAGCAACAATATTTATTATAACTCAAGTGTATTAGTTTAAGTAAATGATGTGTACTAATATTAAAATAATAGGAGTATTTTAATATTATTCACATCTCCAAATTTGGAGATGGAAATAGAGAATGGTTGAAGTGTGTTTTTTGAGTCCAAATCTATATATATAGAGATCAAGTAAAAAAATGGAGAATAGTTAGAGAAGCTCTTATACATATATTATCTGAATGGGTTAAATAACATGAATAATCTCGGCTTTCGCGTCTTAACACAATTAGTCCTATAGTGGTCCACCTTACAATTGTTGAATAATCTCAAGTTTGATAGGTGCCTTCTTGTTTTGATTTCAATCTATCACTTACGGCTTACGAGAATCTTATGTGGCGTGTAGAGATGGCAAATATTAATGCGTGTCAGTGGATTCGGGCGAATCCGATCAGGTCAAGCCACATTAGAAAAATCGTGTTGAATAATGGATATGGATGGATAAAATCCGATTTTTTGAATGGATATGGATTGGATATGGATTTAAGCATATCCGTCGAAAGCGTATCATATCAGAGCCTTTGGCTTGTGTGTAATATTTGAATTAATATTTAGATATTTATAATATCGATACAATATTTGAATTAATTGTAATTTGTAATAACACTATATAATATGATATGATCTCATTACTAATTCAAATATTTAGTACTTATTTTTAAAATCTAATTAGTAAAGTTAGAAATGAATACTAAAAATATAATAATGTAAACCCCAAACCTAACAACATTATTATGAAATTATAAATCTAGTCCTAATTGTAATTTGTAATAAATCTAGCAGTAACATGCTAACATTGTAAGCCTAACTGTAACACATTAAATTCTAAACTTTATAACACCACAAACCACAATTTGTTGATAGCCTCATACAGTCATACGATACATCTTCATTATCCTTCTAGCGTGGACTAGACATATCTCTTAAGATGTTTGAGCTTTAGCCATGTTTAGGAATCCCTTGGAGAGTAGACTTGATGAGTCGCTTGATATGAAGAAGCCTCCCTAGGTTGTATAAATTAAAGCTTATGTATTTCTTTAAACTCTTTAATGGCTGGAGCTCTATCATGCAGATTGGCATTTAGTAGATTAATCTCTTGAAAAGACGAGAGGAAAGAGTGGACAGATCTTAAGACTGCTTGGATTTTTAGTCCTAAATCCTAACCTTAATCATAACACCACAGAATTTTAATTAAATCTTGTAAATTTTAATTTTAACACTTAAAGTCCTAATCGAGCATCACTAACCTAACTCTATCATCAGTATAAATCTTAATCTAATATAAAGGAGGAAGGAGGAAGAAAGAAGGGAAGGAATAGGAGTGGTTTTATGGAAGATAGCCCTGCGTTTTGATAGAAAATGAGTCTATGCACGAAGTTGTCGGCGTAAGTATAAAGGCACCAATTTGCACATACGGAAAAAAAAAAAAAACGGTTGGTTACAAAGAAGAAAACGCTCGTTACATTCTGTATTCTGTGAAATCTGAAACAAACATGGTTCGCATCACGTGGCGTTAAAGCGACTCTTAGATCTGACCGGCCGTAGCATTCGACGGGTTAGTGATTTGAGTGATACCGGTTTTGCTTTTATTTTAGTCGGAGTAAGCTTAATTACGGACCATTGTAATATAATATTGTGTTGCATTGTTAGACATTCTCAATCTAAAATACATATATCATGTTCTAATATTGAGATCGATTCATCATGCTTGTGCTTAAATGTTGAGATTCATCATGCTTGTGCTTTAAATGTTGAGATTCATCCATGCTTGTATTATCGAGAAATATTAAGTCAGTGCTGGTTCATAGTGGAATTAAAATAATAATAATAATAATAATTATCTTGAGTGATCCGGTGGAGAATGTAAGTTAGCTTGGTTGTTTAATAGAATAAAATATTAATTGTGATTAGTGTATGAAATATTTGCTACAGCCATGATAATAATTTTATTTTTGTAAAATGGTGTAATGATAGTGCAGATTAATAAAATAAAAAAAAAAATAAAAGAAAAGGGAAAGGAAATGGTTTTTTGTAAAGTAAATTGTAGTTGTGTCTGACCATCTGAGCCATGTAAAGTAAATGATTTTTGAGAATTCTTTTATTTTCCAACTTGTCCATTTCTTGTATTAAATTTGATTTATTACATTTGTAATACTTTTAATTTCCAATAATTTTATACCATTCTAGATTTTTTTTAATTATTGGTTTTGTAAAGTAAATTGTAGATGTGAAAAGCAAATCAAAGTTTTGGAATGTCACTTACATTTTTACGTCTGCGCGCTGTATATATTTTGTTGAAAATAAATTGTTAAGCGACTTTAGAATGTCTCATTGATTTTTCGTGATTCTAGACATCATGAAATTAACCTTTGACACATAAAATGTTGAGATATATTCTTTTAGCATGAGGTATGATTTTACCGAAGTTACACCATTGCGAGTGGATGGGGTCACGGATCTATGACGATTTAATATTATTTAACTTTTATTTTGTTTTATTTTATTTTGTTTATTTTCTCTCGTTCTTTTCAGTTTCGATTTTAAAATTCGATTCTGTAATTTTACGATTTTTACCTATATTTTGTATGAACCCTTTATCTTAGTTAGAAAATTAGTTTCTTTGAATACGACAAGTAGTTGATTTGTGATGTTTTATTAACTTTAGGCTTTTAGTTTATATTCAGAATTTATTAATCGTGAAGTTATAAGCTAGTATGCGTAGGTTGCTTAGTATGTCTTAGTGTCGCATGGATAAAATCCGTTATCAGTGGAGAATATCAATCAGATGGATAAGATATGGATTTAGATTTTTTTATCGAAGTAGTATATGGATATGGATATGAATATATTATTTTTATTTAGGATCGGATATGGATTTTGAAAAATCCGATCCAAATCCGATCCGAATCCCTAGTGGCATGAACCATTAAGTCAACGAATTTTCATATTTTTTAATAAATTTGATCCCCACCCCCTCTCTCCTCTCTCTCACTCTCTCCTCTCTCCTCCTCCACCTTCAACCCTCTCTCTTATTGTTTTACTGCAACTAATATTCGAAAACCCCTCAGAACAATGAGCATTTTCTTTCGTGTGTAAACATGGAGGACTCGATTCTAATTCGATTTCTGCACTCTAGAACAAAATAATTGATCCAACAGAGCACCAGCGACGGTGTTGGAGGCTCGAATCGCCATCGTCGACGGCGGAGACCTTGAAGGCGAAGCTGACACCGTCTATGAACATTGAGGAGGATGTGGTGACGATTGACGGCATTATGGTGGATAAGCTGATGACGACAGACTTCTCGGATTTCGACAGATACTCAGAACTCGAACGAAAGCTTTGACTGAAGGTTGCCTTTGAAAAGTTTGAGCATCTTGTGTGTTTTCTCCCACATTCCAGTTGGGGAAGAATCTCAATTATCTACTTGCTCTTGAAGCTTTAGTTCTGTTTGTTTTCTCTTTTCTCTCAACCCATTTTGACACGCCCCACCCAGGTCTATGTTTTCATTAATTGACACTAAATTTGATCATTCAATCCAAGTTTTTCGAAATAAGGGATTGATTTTATTTTGATTTATGTTTTTTTTTTCTGGGTATCTAACAATTATAAACAATGGGGAAAACATTGTTAAAAATCTTGAGCAATTAATTTAATGTGAGTGGAGTCATCGATCCAATTTTTGTCAGCATCTTGAGTTGAAAGGAAAACTGAAAAATGCTTCTTCAATCCACCCGATAAATCATCTGCTCCTTTAATCCTCCAAAAATGCTCCTTCAATCTACCCAATAAACCATTTGCTCAAACATCCCAGTTGTCTTTGAAAAATGCAGAAAGTGATTAAATTTTTACCATTCACTTTTGGTAAAAAAAAAAAATGTTTGGCATGTTGGGAGGATCATTGGCACTCTGGATCGATTAGATTTAAGTAGTTTAGATTCAATTCATAAAGGGTTCAATGATCATAAGTTATATAGCATTTTCTTTGCAGATTTCATGATGCAAAACTCAGTTGAGAAGAACATTAAACATTGAGAGTTGAGAGAATCTATCTTTCAGGCCTGACATATGGAAAGGCCTTCATCAATCCTTCTTCCCCATCAAAAAAAGGAAAAGATGAAAAAAGGCCCATATCCATTTGAATAGACTCATAGAAAAAGTCTAGAAGTGTTTACGAAAATTTTGGGAGTCAAACGAATCTTTATCAAAAATGACACAAAGGTGGGACATTTATTTGCAGACGTGGAATTTCCTTGAGAAACAAAACTCCCTATGGAACTTGTTGAGAATTCTTGAAGCAGACTGCTCTAATGATGAAATTGATGGTCTTGAGAACGAAACACCCCGTAATGGAAAGCGTGGCGATATCTTCGGGAAGTGGAGGAAATTGAGACTTTGCGACAAATTGACGTCTATAAAAGGAGCGGAAGGGTAACACTTGAAGCCGTCGATCATTCGACAAATCGATCGACTCGATGTGATCTACTTGACAAATCCTATCTTTTCAATAAGCTTTCATTAGTTTCAGCAATTTATTTCCTAGTTTTAGCCAAGTCCTATCAACTTCTAGCACAGTGTTATTTCATTCCTTCATAGTGAAATTCAATATTTTTCTAGAAATTTTAGCATTCTATTTCCAAGTTCTATTTAGGTTTCTATCAATTTTCCACCATAGTATTATTTTCACAATGAAATCCAATGTTTAACCAGCGATTCACATTATATTTGATTTCATTCAAGTCACATCAATTTTTCAGCACCTTGTTATTTCATTTCATTCCAAGAAATCTAACATTTTCTTTAGCATTTAATCCTGCAATGTTTCTATTCACATGACATTTTCTCTTGTGATTAAAGAGCGTCGAGAGGCCCAGGAGCTTACATAATTTGATTAAGTTTGATCTTCACGAGTCATTTTAGTTTGAAAAGCTTTAATTTCGCAGCGCTGTGACATGCTTTACATTTTGTTTATTCATGTGAAATTCAAAAATCCCTTTCCTGACATATTTTTGGCTTGCATGATGGGACACATCTTTGTGAGCATCTTACGATGGATCCATTCTTTATAAAAGATGCCACTAAAATTGATAAATCATTTTGGAGTCGTGACTCGATATCGATCTTGCTTGACACACTGAAGACTTCGTTTGAGCCGTAGTAGAAAATTTGAAATACAATAGATTTTCTCGAAGAATATCATCGAACTGACCCATGCAGTCGAAGCATACAGGTAATATAGATGATGATGATGCTCATATCCCGCATTCGTGAGTTTTAGACGTAATTCGACATCTAAGAGATTGAATGCATTGGTTGAACAACTTTTTGATGAGAATGGTTGCTGGCGAAGTTTGTGTTGCGACGATATTCTAGTCACAAACTCTATCATAGCATAGAATTGCTTTCTGTCGCGACATAATTTCTCACCTTGGCCAACTCTATCCACGACATAAAATACTCGATCGTGAAAATCTTCCCGGCTTCAGCTTGACTATGTCATGGCATAAATTGCTGTCCGCAACAGTAACCTCTCCATTTATTTTTGCATGACAGGTTAAGTCTAAACAACTTAGAATTTCTGGCTAAGAAAACTAAAGCCGTAATAGAGTATGCCTGAGTGGGCGATAGATGCGAGTGTGAACAGCCGGAGAACATCAGAAACGAGCTAAGGCGGATTTGCGGTAGAGCGAGAAGAATAATCTCGATCGAGAAGGACTACCACGAAGGAAATCTCGAAGATTGTTGAATGAGAGAGGCAGTTTGCTTCTAGACTTCTGAGGCAACTTCTCCCAATGAGCTCGGTGGCATACATGAATTTCGAGGAAGCAAGTAGATCTCGCTCTCTAGAGGTTGAAAGTCGGTATCTTCCTCCCGTAGGAGAGAAAGATGGAACTTTGACAAATTTCAATGGAGAGCGTTCTAATATTGTTATAACTGATGGCTCCTCGAGGTGTTTGTTAACACAAATCCGGTTACACACCCTGGAGCCTATAATGAGCCACTTCCTTTGGGTTTGGAGGCACGGGGGCACTATTCGACCATCCTTAGGGGTAGTTACTAATAGGAGCAACAAATTCTGACCTCTTATGCGGCCACCTCCTGGCAAACTTGGAGGTAATAGGGAGGTGGCACGCAGGCTATCTGGTCGGCCTTAAACAAGTTGGCCACCCGGAATTCTATAAGCCATATCCAGAGGCAATAGACATAGAAAATCCTTATCCAAGGGGGTATAAAATTTATGAATTCTCTTTATTCACTGGAGAATATGGACAATCTACCTTGGAAAATGTGGCTAGATTTACTGTGCATTGTGGGGTATTGGCCAACTATGAAATTTCCCTTATTTCAAACTGGTTATTTCCTAACTCGATAACAAAGAATTGCTTTTTTACTTAGTAGCCACAACATTGTTAAAATTCTATTATGAGTTGGTAGAAAATGGAGAGACAGTTCCATACACAAATCTTCAAAGTTGAACCTTATATTTGCATAGCGGAATTATCAAAGGTAGCAAGAGGTGGAGAATTAGCAAAGTCATTTTATTACTCATTTGAAAGAATGAGGAATAGATACGAAAATCATACTCACAAGCGAGTATGTGAAGATGGCTGAAGGGGACTTGATATAGAGAGCTGAGGAAGAAATTTAGAATTATAGAGTTCGAGACTTCTATGGTAGCTGCTAAGGTAATAGAGTATGAAGAATTCTCGAAAGAAAGTCAGCGAAGAAATGCCTCCATGAGAACTTCTTCTTTGGGAGTGAATTACGAAGAAATGACGATGGCGGATCTCATGAAATACCAGTTCATTCATCGCCTCTCTTTGGTGAAGAAAGACGACTTATGGAAGAAGTCACAAACCTCAATGCAAGTACAATATAATTTTGATGCGTAAAAACTAGGAAATCTTTTATTTCCTTACGAAGGGAGAAAATTCATCACATTTCCCTGAATCTGCCCGACTCCCCAAACAAAAGAACTCGAGGAAGAATCTTTGTAATTATCTACTTAACTCTAGAATCATGGTACTAATTCTTGTTGGAGTTTTCATAAATATTATCGGGGCGGGATGTAAGGGAATAATAAAGTTCCTTGAGAAAAAGGATATTGTTGATTTATGAAGATCCTTTTCCACCGGTGGCGATCGACATAAACACTGCGATTTGAGAAGCGGTGTTGAATGCAAGAAGAATGGAAATTTTCTCTGTGCCGAGATAAGAAAGGTATGGAATCCTAAACAATATCTGGTTCATAAGGATGAATTGGTAGTACAGGAAGAGAAAAGGAAAAGAATGAAAGGTATCCATACCATTCAAAATAGGAAATCAAGAAGGAGAAACCCTCCAAAGAGAAGAATGTTTCTCCAGAATAGAGACATACTTTTCCAAAGGGAAAGGGCATGAACAATCCTTCGAGGAGGAAAATACCTCTAAGTTTTGTTGTCCCTTCTCATATCTCACCTGGACAAAAGTGGCATGTGGTGCAGCATAAGAAATTTCCCCAAAAGCTCACTAGAACTCGAAAGGTGATGTGAGGCGAGCAATGGAGAAAGGAAATTACTTGAAGAATTTCATAGGAAAGCGAGAAGCAGAGAATCTGAGAGAAGAAGTGAGGCCTACTCTAAAGAAAACCAAATTTGGAAGGAAGGCTACCAAATTTGGAAGGAAGGCTATAGAAGATAATGAGTCTACTAAAGAGATGGATGAAGAAATGGATTTGAGAACTATTTTGATAAATTTACATTTCTATTTCTTTGAGAAATGTTCTACCATTTCTCTAACTTTACCATATTTTTTCAAGTCAAGATATAGAAAAACTTAGTATAGAGGCAAAAAAATTTCTCTAGCAAAAGAAGAAACATAGTCAAGGGTAGTCTACATTGATTCCTTTGAAATAAGCGAGGCAGGAAGGTGATATTGGAAAAACCTATTGCTGAAATAACAAACACACATAAGACCTCTCTATATGAGAGCACACTTTAATGGTAAACCGGTGTCCAAGGTATTGGTGGATAATGGATCCAGCAGGTGATATGTGATGCCATTGAGGATGTTAAGTATTGGGAGAGATGTTTGATGTTCTAATTAAGACATAAGTGTCTATATCAACTTTTACTGGGAAAATCTCTAAGACTTTGGGCGTACTCCCTATTGACATCACTGTGGGTAATAAATTCCTTATCAACTTTCTTTGTGATTAAATCTACTGCTAATTACAATTCTTTTCCTTAACAGGTGGTAATATGTAATCCCATTCTTGCATTTTACTGTTTTGGAAAGGTGACTAAGTAGAAGTGGTATGGGCAGACAAACAACCTTTCACTTCGGATTCTGTTGAGGCCAATTACTATGACCAAGAGTTTAGTCCAATAAAATTCAAAGGCAAAAAACAAGGATGGGACTCCAAGAGAAATATATATGGAGTCAAGAGATACTGGTGAAATTCAAAACCAAGCTGTCAAACTTATGAAGACAACTACTATCTTGCCTTTCAAGCCGATAAAGGGCCTAATCATTGAGGAGATCGATGACTAAGTATTCTCATGAAGAGAATGTGGCAACTGCAGCCACGACATTCAAAATGCAAATTAATGAGTACCTCAAATACTAATTTTATCCCTATGTTTTACTTATATTTTTAGTATTTTTTATGTTAAATAATTTTCCTAATGCTATAAATATTCATCTTTATGATTAGGCCAACCATTTGATGGAATTGAGAAAATGAGTGAAAAATGAAGGAAAATCAATAAATTACATATATAGCAGCATCTACTGTGTTTGATGTTTTCATCCTGCAAGATAATCCCAAATGAATACAATATTTATATGGATGGATAGGTGACTTCCCAAGCTTTCCAAGAGACCTTATTCCTCAATTTGGACTTCAAATGATCTAATTATGACTCTTAGGAAGTTGTGAAGAAGAAGATAGCTCAAAAGTGACCAGTTTGAGCATTTCGTAAATTCAGCTTGTATTATCATTTCCTAAAGTGTCTTCATATATCATTCATTAAGAGCTTTCCAACGATACCAAGAACACCAAATTTGGAGTCCGAACGAAGAAGTTATGCAAGTTGCAATCTATGGTCACGACCAGAAATTCATGGTCGCGACCACAACCTTTTTCAATAGCGACTTTTTTTTTTTCTCTCGATGTGGTCATGGCCACCACAGGTTATTTTCGGCTCGGAACTTGTTTTGGCCATTTTAGGCCTATTTACGGGGCTTTATAAAGAGAACACGTAGTCTAGGGTTTTTGATGTATTTTGAGCATTGAAGCTTATATCTACTTGTTAATTTTCCCTTTTTCTATTGTCTATTTGTGATTGTCACCTCTATTGATTCATACTCGATTTAGTTTACATATTGATTTCTAGTTAATCTCAATATGGTGAGTGGTTCCTTGTGAGATCTGAGAAGGGAGTAAGTAATTAGACATAGGTGAATCAACCTAATTAACCAGGTAGTGTAGAAATTATCAGTAATTAGGAGGCATGTGAGATTCTTGGGTCTTAAAGCATCTCTAATGTTTGGAGTTAATTTGAAGCAAGAAACCTAGTATTAGTTGTTTAGATTATCCTACCTTGAGAGGTTGCACCCAATTAAATTAGGCAAAGATTGCCTTAGAGAGCTTTTCAGCTGATAGGATGGAATTTTGGCCTAAATATAGGAGGATTGTCCAATTGCACTAATTACCCTAGGATCTTATCATCTCTTGGTATCCCTTAGTTGCACAGTTCACTTGTTAGATTAAGCTTTCATTAGTTTAGTTTAGTTTAGTTTAATTGCAGTTTTGAACTCAACACTAATCATTTGGATATTAGAGAAGTATTCTAATTTTGGTACTTAACATCCTCATTTCCATGTGGATCGATATCCACGTGCCAAATTACACTTTGTTACTTGACAAGCGTATATTTACGAGAATAGGTGCTCTTTTTTATATTTTTTGAATATTCTTAATACAAAACACCATCACTTTATCCGGAGTTTTGGCCTGATTTCGGAGTAAATTGCGGTGTTTATGCTAATATCAATACGAAGTGCTTCTTTGGTACTTCAAACATTTTTTTTATTTAGTCTTGTTTTATTTTCTTTTTCTATTTTACTGTGAATTTTTGTTGTTTTTGTTTTGTAGATTTAAATCACAATGGATCCTATCATCGAGTTGACAAATCAAATATGGAGTGTGGCAATCATATGTATCAATGGATTATGCTCAATATGGAGGTACCCCATAATTGAGCAATCAAAATTTCGGATGGAGCCATCACTTAAACACCTCATGGAATATAAGCGACACCACTCTTCATACTCCACAAATCCAAAGATCAAGCCTAAAGAAAAAATGGCTGAATTAGAAAGAGTTCATGCTGAATTGGTCATGGAAAATGTAGAATTTAGAAGATCAAGAGTTGAAATGAACTATTCTCAAGTTGGGTTGCCTAGGTTTCTTGATCAAAATGAGACAAGTCAACCTCCAAATGGGAGAATGACAAAGTTAGAGGCAGCCATGGCTAAATTAGAAAGAGTTTGTGCTGAATGTGCAACATCTCAAGTTCAACTCATGGAAGTAACAAGGGCTCATGTTCAAATTCAGCCTATGCCATTCAAGAGCTTGAAAGAAAAGATGACTCCAATGGCCACTTCTTGTACTCAGCCGACTGAGAAAAAACAACCTAAACAAGATGAGAGTATGAGTATATAAGAACTAGTGACCAAATATATGAAGGAACAAGAGAATATGACTACAATGTCATTTGAAAGATGACACTAGAGCTTGTCATCCAACCTTGAGGGGACTAAAGAAGAAGAAAGCTCGAGCTACAATGAAGAGATCACCTCAAGGGATGATGAAAAACTTGAGAAATTCCAAAAAGTGGAAAATGATGCACATACTTTGGAAGCCTTAGCTATGAAGGAAGACAAGCCAACTTCCCCAGAATTATATGAAAAGATAAACAATGAGGTTGTAAAGACTATTCCGAAGATGGTTCCATGGGGTGAGACGCATGAAGAGTTGAAAAATGAGAAGATGACCCCTATTCCCAAGGCAAAGTGCTATTCAATTGTTGAAATGGGAAAGCCACCATTGAACAAATAATAATAATAATAATAATAATAATAATAATAATAATAATAATAATGATGATGATCTTGGAAGACTATGTGCTCGAGTTGTGATTGAGCACAATAATCGGCTCTTAGAGAAGGATGGAGGCAAGACTCATCGCCTCTTAGAGAAAGATGGAGGTAGAAATTACCAACATATCCGTAGTTGGTAGAGTCAAGCTAGACTGTAGAAAAAACAGAGCAGCTTCTTAGGAGGCAACCCAATTTTAATAAGTTTACTTTCCCTTTTTCATTTCTTAGTTAGTTTTGAGTTGTTTTTGAATAAATTTTTGTTCTTGAATTTGTTTTTCCATGTTTTAGTTTTGGATTTTAGATTTTTAGAGATTCAAAGATGGTTTTGGAAGCTAAAAGGTTGAAATCTTGAAGTTCAGTGTCTGGGAGCTTAAGACCAAAGGAAACCATATTCAAGCATCCTCTTCATTTGGACTTAGGTCTAACCCTCTTAACTGCCCCTTTGCCTCCAAAGCGAGCCATATTCATTAGATAGCGATGCGAGACTTGATCAACCTTAGGGGAGTACTCATTATCCATTCTTGCTTTTGTTTCACATTGAGAACAATGTTTAATTCAAGTTTGAGAGTGAATTAAATTAATTTTTTTTTCAAAATTACAACTTTTGTATCTCCTTACTTGTTTATTTTCATGTTCTTTTCTTTCTTTCTTTTGTTTGTTTTGTGTCTCATATGAGTGAGTTTGATGCCTTGTTGGCTAGTAGAAGGTCATTTTGAGCACAAACATTTGAAAATGGCAAGTGTAAAGTGGATTGGACCCTTAGGTTTTTGAATGATCTGGAATTGTGTGCATGCTTGGTATGGGTATCTTGGCTTAGTCACCCCCTTGTGCTTCAAGAAGCTATTTCTCAAGGAATCTATCACACACACACTTTTGGTCTCCCTTGTATACCTTGGTCCCGGACCCCTTGCCTTGAATTCAGCTAACTTTGGGGGATTCTAACCACCTAAGTGATGGGACACCCCTGTCAGATGAGTTACCATTGAGCTGACAAAAAGAAAAAATCTGAACAATGAAAAATGAAAAGGAAAGATAAAAAGAAAATATAAAGAAAAATGTCAAAAATAGGTATGTGAATAAGAATAAGTGGGATCATCCAATCGAAATCAGGCACATTGGGAATTTTTAAGCCTATTACTAAGCTAAGCGGCGAGTGGTGACTTCATTGCCCATACATGGGATATGAGATGGATCATTCCCAAAACCTAGAGTCTTTGAGTTTGGTTAAGTGTTAGGAATTGAAGTTTGAAGGGAATTTAATGCATGGTGGTCTTGCTTATTTGTTCTCTTAATGGATCATTGCTATAGGAATACTCATCTAAAACTTCATGACATTAGTTTTCTTTCATTTTAGGTATTTAGGTAATTTTAGGTATTATGAATAAAAGTAATTAGTTCTTATCCTTTATTAATTAACTTCTTCAAATAGGTGAGTTGAGCTTAAGTTTGGGGGTACTGGGACCTTGCTATACACTGAGATCATGTTATAATCTACACTTAGTTCCTTGGGAAAGGTCATTGAGGTTGATTTGCTTTGCTCCTGTAACTGCTTTGCCTTGTTCCTTAGAGTTTAAGTGTGGATCCTAAATTTTGGTTGAAAAGGCTAATATTGCTAAATTATTATTCCATATTGATCCTTCATTTGGCATCATATTATCTGCCTCATCTCATTCTTGTTAGTTCATGTCATTTTCAATTTTGTTTTGTTTGAGTTAGTCTCTTGCTTGAATAAGTAAGAATTTAAGTTTAGGGTTAGCCATTTTTCTTCTAGGCTTGATCTTTGGACTTGTAGATATAAAGATATTATAGCTTGTATTCAGGGTGTTTGGGTGATGGCTCCATCGAAATTTTGATTGCTCAAGTATGGGGTAACTCCATATTTAGCATAATCCATTGATGCATATGGTTGCAACACTCGACTCCTCGCCAGGTTTGTCACTCTTCTTTGCTCATTGTGGTGCCTCATTCTTAGGTGTTGACTAAAGAAAGCTATTTGATTTGTCAACTAAATGATAGGATCCATTGTGATTTAAACCTACAAAACAAAAACAACAAAAATTCAGAGTAAAATTGAAAAAGAAAATAAAACAAGACTAAATAAAAAAATCATTGAAACTATAAACCAGCATTTTGGTATTGATATTAGCATAAAACACCGCAATTTCCCCGGCAACGGTGCCAAAAACTGGATAGGCGTATTTGTGTTTTTTATTAAGAATATGTAGAAAAATATAAAGAGCACTGATACACATTGTAAAATATAAACAATCGAAGTAATAAAGTGTACCTAAGTAAGAAATATCGATCCACGAGGAAATGGGGATGCTAAGTACCAAAATTATAATACTTCTCTAATATCTAAACGATTAGTGTTGAGTTCAAAACTTCAGTGCAGCTAAACTAAATTAATGAAGCTTGTCGAACAAGTAGAATTGTGCTGACTAAGGGATACAAAGAGATGATAAGATCCTAGGGTAATTGGTGCAATTGGACAATCCTCCTATATCTAGGCCAAAATTCCATCCTAATTGTTTCTTGAAAAAGCTCTCCAAGGCAATTCTTGCCTAATTTAATTAAAAGTCTCTCTTAAGGTCGGATAATCTACCAACTAATGCTAGGTTTCTTGCTTCTCGGCTTCAATACAGTATTAGAATTAACTTTAAGACCCGAGAATCTACTTGCGCCTCTAATTACAATAATTTCTACACTACTTGGCTAAGAATCTCACACGCCTCCTAATTACCAATAATTTCTACACTACTTGGCTAATTAGGTTGATTCATATGTATATTCATATATATATATCTTGCAAGGAACCACTTACCATATTGAGATTAGCTAGAAATCAATATGTCAACAAAACATAGTATGAATCAATAGGGTGACAATAAAATAGACAATAGAAAAAGGAAAATTATCAAGTAGATATAAGCTTCATGTCCAAAATACAACCAAAACCCTAGACTACGTGTTCTCTTTTATAGGCTTCCCAAAAATAGGCCAAAATGGGCTAAAAACAAGTTCTGGGCCGAAAATCACCGCATGGTCACGAGATTTAAATGGAAAATGGAAAACTTCGAGTATGTGTGAATTTTAGAGATTTAAATGTTGCCACATCTAAGGATATGTATGTGATAGCTATTGCAGACATGTTGGTTGATTCTGCTACTAATAATGAAATGTTGTCCTTTTATGGATGATTTCTCTAGTTACAATCAGATTTTAATAGCAGTAGAAGATATACCTAAGACCACCTTTAGATGTCCTAGCTCCATAGGGGCATTTGAATGGCTAGTCATGCCTTTTGGTCTAAAGAATGCAAGTGCAACTTACTAAAGGGTAATGAATGCCATTTTCCATGACATGCTAGGCCACCACATGGAAGTAGACATTGATGATATTGTTGTTAAATCTAAAAGAGCCAATTAGCATGTTGATTATCTAAGGAAATGCTTTGAAAGGATGAGACATCATCAGTTGAAGCTTAATCACTCAAATGTGCATTTGGAGTTCGTCTTTGGGAATTTTAGCCGGATTCCCTAGTTCACGAAAGAGGAGTGAGAGTGGTCAGGAACAATTCAGCTATTACTTTATGTCTCCACAAAACAAGAAAAGAACTCCAAAATTTCTTGGGTCGAGTAAATTATTTAAGAAGATTAATCTCTAACCTGGCAGGAAAAACCAAGGAATTCTCTAACTTAGTGAAGCTAAAAGATATGGAAGGAGAGTTTGGGGCGGGAGGAGCGACATCGGCGACCTTTGTGGTCGAAGTGCCTCTGCAAACCCCTTGTTTTAATGCTATAACATATATGGTCATCCACTTCAATTATATTTATCGATACAAATGATTCAATAGGTTGTCTTTAGCACAAAACAATCCTAAAGGTCATGAGCAGGTTGTATATTATTTGAGTAGGGTCTTAAATCCAATAGAAACAAGATATACTCAAATTGAAAAAATTTGTTTGGCCTTGTACTTTGCATGTACTAAACTGAGACATTACTTGATCAAGTCTTGAGTTTATGTTGTTTCTCAAACTGACCTTATGAAGTAAATGCTTAACCGGCCACTGATTACAAGGAGGATTGGTAAATGTTCCATTGCTTTGTTAGAATTCACCTTGGTTTATTTTCCACCCAGAGAAATCGATTGAGGGCCAAAGCATTTGATAGATTTCCTTCTTTGATCATCCTTCCTGATTGGGATAGAGCAAAGTGTGGGCTAGGCGATTTATGGAGGCGAAAGGAACCTTGGACAAAATTAAATTTGATGGTTGAAACCGCGGAAAATTAGGTTGGTGCGGAGTTTAGTGATTATTTCACCAAGGGGAGTTAAGACTACATTGTCTTTCAATCTAGCCTTTAAATGCACCAACAATTAGGCCAAGTATGAAGCTCTAGTGATTAGCTTAGGGATCCTATTAGAGCTTGGGGCAAAAGATGTTAGTATCCATGGAGATTCTCAATTGGCACTTCAGCAATTAATAGGGGAATATAAGTGCAACAACTTGCTATTAGCACCTTACTTCACTACTGCCATTCAATTGTTAGACTCCTTTGATAATTTGGAATTTGAACATGTGCCTAGGGAATCAAATTGAGAGGCTGATGAACTTGCTCAAATATCACCTAGTGTTAAAATAGGTGAAGGAATTTACTATAAGCTCATCATGATGAAGAAGAATCATACGATTAGTGCCCAATAGTATTGTTTTGAGCCACGTTCATTGCGGGTTTAGGCACTTTTGTGTACTAATCGACTTAAATAGCAATTGACACACTAAGGTCCCACTATACTACTAATCATATTATTTTGTGGATATTTTGTAGTTTTGCAAGACAATTATACCATTATCTTTAAGTCGATTCAAATCTGACAGTGAACTGTTTTGCATGTACCGCGAAGGCATTTGGAGCTAAATACGAGGAGGAGAGTGGGCGACTGCGAGATTTTGCGGTGTGCGAATTCTTATAGCTATGAATTTCACAACATGCAAAATTTTAAGCGGCTGCCCTCTTTGTGTTAACCACTTTTAGTACTTTTATGGTTTTGTACCAAAATTACCCTCCATGTATTTTTGTTATTTCATACCTTTTTGTAATTTCCTTGACTCTGAGCAATATATAAGCCTCGGTCAAGCTCTGTAAAATCAATTAATCCATCAATTAATAAAATTGGGCGCCAAAGCTTTCAGCTTTCTCACGGGTGTGATTTTCTCTCATCTTTCTCCCCCTTTCTTGCATTTTCTCACCAGCAGACACACTTGCCGAGGATGACTCAAGGGATGCTCATTAAACCCCTCATCCTTGAAGAGGAGGGTCACTGGGTGGAAGTTTTGAGGTAAACATTGGCTCACTACAATTTTGTAGGCATTTATTATCATTTATGTTTCTACATCTCCGTTAGGTTTGAATCTGTGATGTACCACAGTGTGATGCCAGCAAGCTTTAAAGGTCGATGGATACTTATTGCTAGATCCATTGATGCTAGCTTAGTTGCCATTTATTTGTTCCTACAGGTTAGATCTAGGGTCAGTTTTAACTGCTCCGAAACATTAATGGTTAATAAATGTTGTATACTAGGAGAAACACTTTTAGGGTTCAGTCTTTATGGCTAAACATAGATCCAGTTCGGGAAATGACTATAGGTCATCCTCTTCAAAGCGAGGAAAAGGACCCGAGGACATTATAGTTGCCTTAGAACCCTAAACCCAGTGGCCCAAAACTTCAAGGATTTCTTTTACACTTTATTTCCCCTACGATCACGGTTTTTAGAAACCTTGAGCCTCACTATTTTACAAAGAAACCCCCGAATCGAGGCTGAGCTGCCATTTTCGATCAAGCGCGTGACTCGCCCATGAAGAAAACCCATTCGAGTTCGACCTAGACCCTTTATACATGGTAGCTTTGCTACGGCAGTAGGAATCCTAGGATATAAATTTTATTGATTCCGGAACACCTAACGTGGCATGAATCAAATAAGTGAATTAGGGGATGGTGTAGGAAGTGAGTGAAAATGTTTGTTGAACTTGTGATCCACGTCATGAGTGTTGGTGAATTCTCATTCCTTTTATTTTGATTTCCCCATTTACGATTCAACTGCGAAATTGCATATTCCTCTTTGTGCATACTCGGTTTTATTTGTTTTAAAATTTAACCAACTATAACCCTTTTGGTAGCCTTGTTTTGGTTTCTTGCTGTTTGTGTTGTGTTCATAGGACTTTATCTGACATTAGGATAGAAACCTTCTTGATGAGGATAGAGAACCGGTGCTCCACAAGAGCAGGGTGTGAAGTCGATTCTGCGATGTCGGATGGAGCCTCCACGAGGAACAGCAGTCGGCGGGATGCCCGAGAAACACGATGCACATGTCAATGAGGGACCATATACACCCACCTAGGGTGAGTGCACCTTCATGCATTGTACCTCCTGCAGAAGATGTAGTCGTCAGGCCTTATTTGGTGCCTCTGTTCCCAACCTTCCATGGTATGGAAAATGTGAATCCATACACACACATTCGGGAGTTTGAGGAAGTTTGCACAACTTTAAGGAGGTCTGTCGATATGGATGCCTTAAGCTCATGGCCTTTCCTTGACCCTCAAAACCAGAAGCCAAATTTGGCCATTCTCTAGGCGAGAACCATCGAATTGGGGCGAGCTATGACGAGTTTTGAAAAAGTTCTTCAGTGCACCTGAAGACCAACAGTTTGAAGAAACGGAATTGCCATTTACGGCCCATGATAATGAAGTTACGCCAATCTTTGGGAGAGATATATGAAACCATCGGTGCATGCCCACACCATGGCTTTGATACATGGATGTTAGTCAACCACTTTATGATGGAATGTCTTACGCCATGAAGCAATTGTGGAGACCATGTGTGGAGGGACTTCTTGAAGCGGGAATCCGGGCTGGCTGTTGGACTTCCTTAACTATGTAGCTGAAACCTCCAAAGCTTGGGATGGGCGAATCACAGGGAGACAAACGGTTGATACCACCAAAATCAAGGGAGGCATATGCTCGCTCTTAGAGGACATGGGACGAAGCAAAGCATGCTGCCTTGACCAGGAGGTTGGAAGAGCTTGAAATGAGGAATGACATGAGAGTGGCTTGATGGCCCGAGGCATCTTATGCCTAACCAACCATGCTTCAACTATCAGTCCACTTTGAGGCACCAAGAGCATTGCCCAAGTGTTCGCCCGGTAAGGGACTTTGTGGCTGAACAGAAAAGCTGATACAATGGGCCAATACATGCCACCAACCACAGCCCCATACGGCAATACCTACAATCCCAGCCCGGAGGAACCACCCAGGCACTCTCTTGGAAGCAGAAGCCACCACCACATGTGCCTCCCTCTTTCATACGACGGCGGCAAGAGTCCTCATTGACCCGACCGGCCACCACCATCTTCATCTCCAGTTGAATAAGCTATTTTGAACGAGTAGGTGGTAGGTAACTTTGTGGAAGAACAAAAAATGTGAATGCCGAGACGTCAAAGAGTTGACAGTGGAAAGCACACTCAATAAGAAAATAAGCAACCTATACGTGGAAATTTCTCAAAAGCATGACAGCCTGCAAGCTGAAATTTCCCAAAAATATGACAACCTAGTATCAATCTCAAAGGTTATCCAACCGACAACGGGTGCGGGGAAAGGGAAATTCCTCTCGAGACACAACAAAATCCCGAGGCTGCGTAGTGAGCTCTTGGAGTGAGCCAAATTCAGGATGGATGAAGTTAAGGCAATCATCACATTGAGAAGTGGCAAAGAGCTCGAACAACCGGCCACCAAGCGAGTAAAACAAGGCCAAGAAGATAGAAACTAAACTAAGGAAGTGGTGATCAAGCGGTTGCGAGAAAAAAATGCACACCTTTTCCTCGAGCACTAGAAGCTAAAAAGAAGGCTATTAATCGGTGATATTTAGAAGTCTTTGAGGCAAGTAAAGGTCAACATCTCCCTGCTTGACATGATCAAACAAGTCAGTGCTATCATCCAAGCAAGACTCCAGTGAAGTACAAATATCTGGGTTGTCCAACCATCTAGGTTAATATTGGAGGCACTTGCGTAGAAAATGCGTTGTTAGACTTGGGTGCAAGTGTGAATCTCCTCCCCTATTCGATGTACAAGCAGCTCGGGTTGGGAGAACTAAAACCCACCTCCATCACACTGTCTCTTGCAAATAGATCCAATCGAGTACCAAAGGGACGGAGTGGAAGATGTCTATCTAGTGAATGAATTCTACTATCCGGTAGATTTTGTTATGCTAGACTCTGAACCCGGCCCAGCGAGGGCCAATTATGTACCTATCATCTTGAAATTCTTGGCCACTTCAATGCTTTATCAATTGCCCGAAATGGTGTTATGCAACTCACCTTCGAAAACATGACCACAGAACTCGACATCTTCTACTTGAGTAAAAGCACATCTTCTTGGTGGAAGATGGCCTAGAAAGTTTGCATCATTGACACGATCCACGAGGAGCAGTGTGACGGGGGGGATGCGGGATGTGCTAAGCGTGGCTAAGTATTCGAGAGAGGCGGGGAAGCACGGGACATGAAACTTGTCGGGGAGCCTTTGGAGGAAGCGAAATTTTGCCTTTAATGATTGAGAAGGAACAAGTGAGCCACCAGAAGTGGAGCTTAAACCTTTACTGGAGTTGAAATATGCCTATTTAGAAGAGCGGAGTAGTGTCAGGTTGTCATTTTCATCCACCTTTCGGCACTTCACGGGAAAGGTGATACAACGCACATCTAAGGGAGAACAAGCAAGAAGCCCTAGGGTGGAGAGTGCGATTTGAAGGGTATTAGCCAGTTTGTACCATGCATCTACCTAGAGGAGGAGGCAAAGTCGATGGAAGCGACCAGGAAAGTGAACCCACATGTCACGAGAAGTGGTTGAGGCGGGGAAGTCTAAGGCTGCTGCTGAGACTAGTATCATCTACCCCATGTCGGATAGCACAGGTGAGTCCAGCCCGGTGGTGCCCTGTCGAGGTAACCAAGGTGCATAACGAAAAAGAAGAGGAGATGCCCACCCACCTTACCATGAGTTGGAGGGTATGTATTGATTATATAAGCTAAATGAAGTTACCAGGAAGGATAACTTCCCTCTACCCTTCATGGATCAGCTTCTTGAGAGGATTTCTGGTCAGCCCTTCTCTTGTTTCTGGATGGCTATTCGAGGATGCTTTCAAATTAAGTGGCGTAGAAGACCGAAGAACCAAGATACCTTCACATGCCCGTTTATACGTACACATAAAGAATTCACTTTGGCTATGTATTACACGCCACATTTCGATGTAACTCCGTGTTTTAGTGATCTGGTAGAGCCCATTATGGAGGTTTTCATGGATGAAATTACAGTCTATGGAGGGAGTTTTGATGAATGCCTAATCAAGCTGATCTGCGTAGGTGCATAGAAAAACACAGATGCTTGGCTGGGAAAAATTCCATTTATGAGTCGATTAGGAAATTATCTTTGGGCATATTATTTTAGAAAAAGGAATCGAAGTTGATAAGCCAAAAATTGACTTAATTTCCAAGCTGCCCTCCCCCACAAATGTCGAGAGCGTGAGGCAATTCTTAGGGCATGCGAGGGTTACGGGAGGGGTTCATCATGGACTTCTCGAAAATTGTCAAGCCTCTCTCTGGCTAATATTTGGAAAAGATGCCAAATTTACTTGGGATGCTAGACTTCCAGAGCTTTGAGGAGCTTAAAAGCATATTTGACCTTTGCGCACGATAGTGAGAGCCCCCCCAGCGCGGTTCGCCGGTGATGTGCGATGCAAGCGATAGCCGTGGAACGATTCTCGGGCCGAGGGAGGAGGAAAGCCTCATGTGGTCTATTATCGGCGAACCTTTAGAATGAGGCACGGAGGTGAGCCACGAGAAGGAGGCGCTGGAGTGGTCTATACCTTAGACAAATTTAGGCTTATTTGGTTGGAGTGGACGTAATAATATTCACGGTCGCTCCGGCCTTGAAATACACCTCACGAACAAAATGCTAGGCTAGGCTTATCGGGTGGGTTCTCCTGGCACCAAGAGTTTAACACCGTCGGGGACAAAAAGGGGTGTGGAAGATGTTGTTGCCGGTCTGCTCGAGTTAACAATCGCACACAACGCTCACGACCCTCCCAGATCAATGATGAGTTCCTTGAGAGTCAGCACTCTGGTTGAGGAGGCACCCTGGTATGCTCACATTGCAAATTACTTGGCTACAGGGGAGCTACCAGCAGATTGGAAAGCACAAGACAAGAAATTCTTCTTTGCAAAAATTCACTCCTATTATTGAGAAGAACCCTTCTTGTACAAATATTGTGCTGACCAAATAATCAGGAGGTGTGTGCCTGAAGTAGAGCAACAGGGAATAATCAGCCACTGCCATGAGAATGCATGTGGAGGCCATTTTGCTTCCCAGAAAACTACAAGGAAGGTACTGCAGTCTGGATTCCATTGACCCTCTCTTTTCAAGGATGCCCATACCATGTGCAGGGAATGCGACAAATGCCAAAGGTCAGGGAAGATTTCTCGCCGTCACATGATGCCTTTAAACCCGATTTTGGTAGTTGACCTTTTCGACATATGGGCGATCGATTTCATGGGACCATTCCCTTCCTCCCTTAGATACCTCTACATTTTGGTGGGAGTTGACTATGTGTCCAAGTGGAGTTGGAAAGCGATTCCTTACAGGCGTGGGACCATAGGAGTGTAGTATGAAATTCTTGAAGGAGAATATATTCTCGGTTGGGGTCCCCAAAAGCCATAATTAGTGATGGAGTTCGCATTTGCAACCAAACCTTTTGAGCCCCTCCCTCACTAAGTATGGTGTTAAGCATAAAGTAGCCACCCATACCACCCTCGGACCGGTGGCCGAGGTTGGGCCTTGACGAGGAATCGAACAATGCGATGATGGTGAACTCACAGCAGAAAGTTCGAATGCTCTGGTACACTAGACTCTTTATTGGGCATACAAAGCGGCTAGAGACCATTACGGGCGCCTCTCCTTATCGCTTAGTCTATGGCAAGGCATGTCACTGCACAGTAGGTGAGTATAAGGCATGGTGGGGCGGTGAAGAAGTGGAACTGGATATGGACCAATTTGGTCTCGACGAGGAGCTCCTCGATATCGATGAGCTAGAAGAATTGAGGAATGATGCCCACTTCAACTCAAAAATTGCAAAGATACTAAGGCTGAAGGTGGCATGATCAATATTCGCAAACATTTCAAGCAGGAGACCAGTGTTGCTCTACGAGCTCGAGCTCCACTCTTTCCAGAGCAAGCTTAAATCAAGATGGATTTGGCCATTCACCATCCAGGAGGTCTATCCCAATGGATCGGTGGACTGCTCAATCAAAGACCACGGGAGTATTCAAGGTTAATGGGCAAGGTTGGAAGCCATATGGTGCAACACCCAGCCAGCCAGGGTCTCCTTAACCTTCCTTGATTGCTCAAATCAGTCTTACAAGAAGTGGCTTCTGCAGTATCTTAGAAGCCCCTAAAATTTTGTTACTAAAATTTTGGTTTCTTTACTTTCGGTTCTTATTTTGATTTCTTGGCTGATTCATTTGAGGCCAAGTAGGTGTTAGAATCAAACAAGGGTATATCCTAGGATTCCTACTCTTGCGTAGCAAAGCTACTGCCAGTATAGTTTCTAGAAGTCGAACAAGGATGGGTTTTCTTCGTGAGAGAAGAGTTCGGTGCGTGAAAATGAATTGTTTTCTCGTTGGATTTTTAGGGTTAGTGAAAAACAGTGTGTGTGAATGGTTGAAAACTGAAATAACTGAAGTAAAAAGTTAAGAGAGAATTCCTTGAAGTCTCGGGCCACTGGGCTTAGGGTTCTAAGTTAACTGACATGTCCTTGGGTCTTTTTCCTCACGTTGGGGAGCATGACATATAGTCATTTCCCGAACTGGATCTTCATTTAGCTTTAAACCTTAAACCCTAAAAGTTTTCCTTTTGAAAGATGGCATTTGGTTGAGCATAAATGTCCCTAACAGTGAAAACATATCTCGAATCTGCCCGGTAACTATTGGGAGACATTCGCTGGGCATCGGTGGATCTAGTGAGTATCACTTGAACCCAAAAGAAACTTATAAATACATTAGGAGAACATGCCTGGAGTTTAACCTAAGGTGAGAAGTAGGAATGACAGAAATGCATACTATGAAGAGCATGAACGTGCGGCTAAGCCCCGAAAATCAGCACCGATGGCCTTCCCTTCAGGATCCCGGGGTTTTAGCCGAGCATCCCTTGATTTGTCATCATCAAGAGGTGTTTGGCTGAAAAAGAATGCAAGAAAGTGAAGGAAGAAGAAAATCACCAACAGCGAGAGGGAGAGAGCTTGGTGATTCCTTGATTGATTGATGGAGTGAAAAGTTGGTTGATTACAAGCGGGGGCGAGCTTATATAGGTGCTCGAGAATGAAATTACAAAATGTGCTAATGAACCAAAAAATTACATGAAGGGCAAACTTGTAAAACCACAGGCAATTAGTAGTCAACGCGGGTGGGAATGATGTTGCGAAATTTGCGGAGTGCAATTTTGCAACCTATGAAATTTCCACGGTTGCTCCTTTCTTCCAAATTTTTGCTCTAAATTTCCTACGGTTCGATCATGCATCTTCAAATTCGGCTCGGGTTCATCGTGTTTGAATCGGATTGAAGAATATGAGGCATTTGACCTGCAAAAATACAACAATAGAGCTACAAAATATGATCATTAGCAAATCCGGGACACAATGTATCAATTAAGCATTGAAGTCGATTAGTACACAAAAAGTGTTTAAAACCTGCATTATACAGGGCTCAAAATAGCACTATTTGGGTACTAATCACTCCCCCCAACCGACACATTGCTAGTCCCTTAGTAATGATAAAAAGAAGGAAAATCATGCTTACTTGCTATATGTATCTGGAGGTATCTTTTCAAAAAGTGTGTGTATAAAAGTGATGCCTTACCTTGATGAAAAGTGGGACTCTGTCTGAAAACCAGCTTGGAGAATAAATTGCCTATCTGGGGACAAGTTTAAGCAGTGTTCATTCCAAGGAAATCAACCTGAACTTCTACCAAAATCTAAGTGTTTTGGTGATCAGTTTTCACTTAGATAGGAACAGCTAGCTTGATTCCCCCGACGAACTACGCGATGTCTTAGACTGGTGACTGACTAAATAGATTTAGTTCCCGCTCTTATTTCCCACGCTTCTATTGTATTGTAGGATTGCAATCTTTGGCTCGACTTCACCAAAGGGTCGGAATTAGCGAGGATCTACCGATGACTCCCGACTGACTAAGGTTTAGGGCATCGAGTCGAAAGGATCTTTCGACCCGCAGGCTACGAGGTTTCACCACGGACTTGAATGATTTCAAGAATCCAGCTCCTACAATACGCTAAACTCCACCCATCCCACCCATGTAGCAAGCACTAAGTCGGTGACTCCCGACCCGGTTGGTTTAGGGCCGAGGCTTTAAAGGCTTTACGCCGTGAACCCCTCGAGCAGGTGCTTTCGGGTTTCAAAGTAAGCATTGCGGCTTTTCTATTTCTTTTCTTTTCTTTTTCTTTTACTTTTTCTTTTCTTTTAGAAGACTCGTTGGCCTTCTTTGCGGGAGCTCTAACCTATAATGGGCGTCAACGAAGCTAAGGTTAGTTTCTGAAGTAAAGGGAGTATGCGACTTCTCGGCCTAATGATGAGAAAGCGGTATTGCCTTGTGTGTGTGGCTGGGAATGGTGGAAGACGGAGGTTAATTACCGGGGTCTTCAAGCGACCAATAACTCAATCAAGCATGGAACATTCTAGCATTTGATGAAGTAGCATACAGTGCTTCAACTTTTCAATTCTGAAGAGCCAAAACCAGCAATATAGAGACAAATGAGATACAAAATTGTAGAAAAATAGATTTGTATTATATATATCAAGGTGAATTTAAAATTTTCAACTTTTACCAAAAAGAAAGTAGCCCGACAAGCCTCTAAATACTTTTACAAAAATGGGCTTTGTTGGGCATGTGGTGCAATGAAACTAAAGTCAAAGAAATATGAACATCACTTCGACACTAGTATCCGTGCCGAGCGAAAGTTAGTGGAGAGTGAGCACCTCCTGATGGAGGCTGGAGAAGAATCATCCTCGGCTTGGGCAGAAGTGAGTCTTGCTGAAAATTATTTGATGCAGTTTGTAGGCCCATAGCACAAAGGAAAACAAGTCCTTGACTTATCCTGATAAGATCATTAACAATGGAAACCTAAAGCAAGGTAAGCAATTAAATTAATGGCTTACGAGATCTTTGTAAGACCAACTCCCAAATGTGGCACGAGGGTCTCGAGGAGGGTGCAGGAGGAGAATCTCCTCCTGTCTGTGATCTTGCACAACTTATAGGGCTTCACTCTACGTCAAGTGACCTTGAACACTTTATTATCATTTGGATTGAGCGAATTCTCTTGAACCATTGGGGTATGCTTGTTGAGACGATGAATGGTCAATCCATCTCGATTTGAGCTTGCCGGAGAAAAAGGTGGAGTTGGAGTCATAGAGAGGACTTGGTCCCTAGTTGGAAGTTCTTAGGGTTGTGGTGATCATGCCACTTCTTTCATTTGTCCTTATGATTTTCGAGATTTGGAAGTAGGCGTCATTCCTGAGCTCCTCTAACTCATTGAGATCAAGGAGTCTTTTAAGGCCGGCTCTTCCCATATCAGATTCAATTTTTATTGCCACCGCCTTATATTCAATTTCAGGCGGGTGGCATGCCTTCCTGCATAAACTAGGTGATGAGTGGACATTCAAGGATGGTCTTGTATCTTTGTTATGTATGCCTGAGGAATCCGAAGCGAGACCCGATCAGCTACTGTTTGGGTTCACCGCTTTCGTGATATAGTTTTGATTTCCTGTTGGCTAGCTCTGTGGCCAGTGCGAAATGATAAGGGGTGGCCACTTTGTGTTTGACACCATACTTGGATAGGAGATTCTCAAAAGGTTTGTTGCAGAAATGTGAACCTCCATCACTGATTATGGCTTTGGGAACTCCGAATCTGGAGAAAATGTTCTCCTTTAAGAATTTCAATACGGTCTTATGGTCTCTTGCTACACACGTCTTGTACCCACTTTGACATAGTCGACTCCATGAGGATGTAAGTATATCGAAGGAAGTGAAATGGTCCCATGAGTCAATGCCCCTGACGTCAAACTCTTCGTAACGCGAATGGACCGGTGGCATCATATGACGACGAGAGATTTTTCCCAACCTTTGGCATTTGTCGCATTGTTTGCATATGGTATAGGCATCCTTAAACAAAGATGGCCAATAGAAACCTGCCTGCAGCACCTTAATTGCCGTTTTCTGGGAAGCAAAATGACCTCCACAGGCATTGTCATGGCAGTGGCTAAGTATCCCTGGTTGTTCTCCTTATGGCACACATCTTCTGATTATTTGATTAGCACAATATTTGAACAAATAGGGTTCTTCCTAATAGTAAGTGGACTTTTGCATGGAAGAACTTCAATCTGCTAGCTTTCCATTATGTTGGCAATTCCCCTGTTACTAAAAAGTTGGCAATGTGGGAACCAGGCAGTCCATAGTGAGTAGAACTCTTACGGGAATTCGTGTAGATTGGGGGGGTTATATGGGTGTTGTGTGCTATGGATTTGATGCGGAGGTGATCAGCAGCAACATTTTCTACCCCCCTTTTTATCACCAATTTCTTGAGTTGAATTCACCTTAGTAAGAAGGACCCTGATAAACTGGCCTTGGCATTTTGCTTAGTGAGCAGATATTTCAAAGCTGAATGATCTGTGAAGATAATTATCTCTGCCCCTATCAAATAAGCACGAAACTTGTCCAAGGCATAAACTATTGCCAACAATTCTTTCTCGGTGGTAGTGTAATTCCTCTGGGCTTCATTTAGTGTTTTGCTAGCATAGTAAACCAAATACTGTTTTCCTTCTGCTCTTTGTCCAGGGTACGCTCGACGCGAGTCACTTGCATCTACGTAACCTCGAAAGGCAACTGCCAGTTAGGGGCCCTCACTATTGGTGCAATGGTTAAATAAGCCTTGAGTTCTTCAAACCTTTGTTGGCATTCTGAATCTCATTCAAACTTAGCATCTTTTTCAAGAAGCTTATAAAGTGGCTTGGCAATTTTGAGAGTCTGTATGAACCTCCATCAGAAGCACATGAAATTGCCTGCAGTCTTAACATTCGTAGGTGGAGCGAGTTTGGAAATCAAGTCAACTTTGGCACTATCAACTTCAATTCTTTCTACGAAATGATATGCCCCAATACAATGCCTTGGCTGACCATAAAATGGCATTCTCGGAGTTCGACACTAGGTTTTCTCACATGCACCTATGTAGAGGATGGTTTCCGAGGCTAATTAGGCGCTCCTGGCTTCTCTCCATATAGGCGTAATATGCGTCCATGTAAACCTCCTGTCGTTCTAAATCGCTGAAAATGCGAGGCATACATCGTTGAAATGTGGCGGGGCATTACAAGAAGACCAAGGGCGTCCTCTTGTCATCACGTGCGAATGGACAAGTGAAAGTTGTCTTTTCACGATCCTCATAGCGATCTCAATTTGGAAATATCTGAATAGCCATCCAGGGAAACAATAGAAGGGGTAGCGGGAAATCCTCTCAAGCGGTTGATCCATGATGGAAGAGAAAGTGATCTTTCGTGTTACTTCATTTAACTGCGATAATCGATGCATACCCTCACTTTATAGTAAAGGCGAGTGGGTATACCATATCGCCTTCTTCATTATGCACCGTGGTTACCCCTGATTTCTTAGGTACTACTTGGGTTGGACTCACCCAGGTGATGTCTGATATGGGGTATATGATGCCAGCTTACAACAGCTTTAAGACTTCTGCTCTAACCACTTCTTGCATATGTGGGTTCAATATGCTTTGTGGTTCCTCAGACTTTGCCTCCTCCTCTAAGTAGATGTGGTGGGTACATTCTTTGGGCTAATACCATGGAAATTAAATTTTCCACCCAGGGCTTTCTTGTTACTGTTTGAGAGGAGGACTGCAATGGGGCCACTATCACGTGCGATCTTGAGCAAAGGGTGAAATGACCAACGGACATTCTTTCGTGAACGCTTGAATAAGCATCTTGTTCCAGGCGAGGCTTGGGATGTCACATTTGCAGGGCTCGATTTCCTCCGTCCTGCTGGCAAAATTTGGTCTTGTTCTCGATGTCCCACTTGCCGCAGTTTCATGTCAACTTCCTCCTTCCTGTACACTTTTTCGATTCGACTCTTCGCTGGTATATCCATCATACCTGGCGATCGGCTTGTTCCTCGAGGATGATTATCGATGATGCATGCTTCATGCAGGACATCTTCACAGGTTGCATGTGCTTTTACTTAGGTGGAAGATGTTGAGCTCCTAGGTCATGTTTAGAAGGTGAGTTGCATGACACCATTCTGCGATTGATAATGCATTGGAAGTGGCGAAAATGGTCTCCCCAGATGATAGGTACATAGTGGCCTATTCGCTGGCTGGTTCACGTATCAGTATAAAAAATCTTGGATGGTAAATTTGTCCACTTGAATCGGGGACATCCTCCATTGTCCCCTTTGGTATTTTGATCGACCTATCAGCAAGAGACAGTGTGATGGAGGTGGGCTTTAGCTCCCCCAACCCGAGCTGCTTGTACATCGAATAGGGGAGGAGATTCACACTTGCTCCCAGATCTAACAGTGCTTTCTCCACGCAAGTGCCTCCTATATTAACTGAGATGGTCGGACAACCCGGATCTTTATATTTCACTGGAGTCTTGCATTGGATAATGGCGACTTGTTCGATCGAGGAGAACTCTTGTCGATGCTCGACCGCTTTTGATTGTGCACAAGTCCTTTAGAAATTTAGCATAAGTAGGGACTTGCTTGATCATGTCAAGTAGGGGAATGTTGACCTTCTTGTCTCGGCTTACTTCTAAAATTTCAACTGATTAATGGCCTTCTTTTTAGTTTTAATGATTGAGGAAAGGTGGGAATATTTATTTCTCTCAACGGTCACCTTGATCACCACACTCCTGCAGTTGGAATTATCCATAGCTTCCTGTCCTGGGTCCATTTCCTTTGGTGATGGCTTTGTAAGCTCTTTGCCACTCCTCAATGTGATGATTATCTTGACCTCATTCAATTTGGAATTCGGGTCACTGGAGGAGCTCTCTTCATGTAATCCCTTGGGGTTTGGTTGTGTTTGAGAGGGAAATTTTCCCTTTTCTTGCATCTAACTATTTCGGTTAGTCAACTGGTAGTCTTTACTTGAGTCATCTTACTTATTGGGGTCTTCCGTTTCTGTTTGATAACATCTTATGTTTGCTGTGATAGCGATTACCTCTGTATTACAATCGCACTCTTCGATAGGGATAGATGATGCGTGATGCGATATATTGTTCGCTAATCAAAATTCATAGTTCTCGTAGATTGATCTTCATATAGCGTTTATTAGGTTCTCTACCCGTTCATGTGTTTGCCTTCTATAATAATTCTAGTGATGGGATGATAGTGATCTCATAGCTGTCAGTTAGTTAAAGCAGACAGATCTAAGTTCGATTCTTTGCTTTTGTACCTCATCTTGATTTCGCAATTTTAGCTCTTCCAATCTTCTGGTCGAAGAAGATAACTTGGCTTTCATTTCCCGTCTTGACCGGTGAAAAATGCCTCCCCCTTGGGCTCACTAGGGGCTATGTCTGTCGAGTTTCACGAGTTTGGTTCATCCCAAGCACAGGTCTCGACAACATAGTTGAGGAAATCCATGGCTTCATCTGGATTTTTGCTGAGGAAGTCCCCTCCACACATGGTTTCTAACATTTGCTTCATGTCAGGGGACATTCCATCATAAAAATGATTCACCAGCATCCACGTATCAAATCCATGGTGTGGGCATGCACTAATGGTTTCCATGTATCTCTCCCAGCATTAATAGAACCTTTCATTGTCATGGGCTACAAACGTGTAGATTTGTCTCTTCAAATTATTAGTCTTATGTGCACTGAAGAATTTCTTCAAAAATTCCGCCTGCAGCTCGGCCCAGTTCTTGATGGTCCTTGGCCTTAGTTAATTAAGCCAAATTTTGGCTTTATCTTTGAGGGTCAAAGGGAAGGCTTTCAGCTTGAGCAAGTCCATATCAAATGCACCTTCCTTGAAAGTCGTGCAAACTTCCTCAAAATCCTGAATGTGTGTGTATGGATTTTCGTTTTCCATACCATGAAAAGTCGGAATGAGGAACGGTGAGCCTGCTTGCCATCCTCTGCAGGGGGTATTATGCATGAGGGTGCACTCACCCTTGGAGGGTGAATGTGATCCCTCATTGATCTGTAGGCATTAGGTTCCCGATGAACCCCCTGTTGGCTCTGCTGCTCTCTTCGGATAGGTCTGCCGTGCAGTTGGTGTTCAGAGGCAGCTTCACAGCCTGTTCAATTGGTGCGTAGCCTTTCCAATGCACTGCGGTGTTTACATCCCCATTTGCATAAGCACTATAGACACACAGCAAGCAAGCCAACAAAAACAAGACTACCAAAAGGTTAATATTAGCTAAAAAAGTCAAAACATGGGAAACTTGATTTGCAGTGAAATTTTCAAACTCCCCAGCAGTGAAATTTTTAAACTTCCCTGCAGTGAACTGCAAGTGGGAAAAATGGTAAAGTAAAAAAGAAATGAGATTTCACCAACACTTGTGATGTGAATCACAAGTTCACAGCTTCTCTTTCTCACTAGGGCACCATCCCCGGCAACAGCGCCATTTGATTCGTTTAGGCCAAGTAGGTGTTCGGAATCAACAAAATTTATATCCTAGGATTCCTACTACTGACATAGCAAAGCGCTCTTTGCCCGATATAGTGGTTGGTCGAACATAGGGATGGGTTTTCTTCGTGAGAGAAGAGTTACAATGCATTGAAAATGGTGTTTTCTCGTTGGATTTTTAGGGTTGGTGAAAAATAGTGTGTGTGAATGGTTGAAAACCGAAATAACTGAAGTAAAAAGTTAAGAGAGAATTCCTTGAAGTCTCGGGCCACTGGGCTTAGGGTTCTAAGTTAACCGACATGTCCTTGGGTCTTTTTCCTCACGTTGGGGAGCATGACATATAGTCATTTCGGTACAGATCTTCATTTAGCTTTAAACCACAAACCACAACGTTTTCCTTTGAAAGATGGCATTTGGTTGAGCAAATGTCCACTAGCAGTGAAAACATATCTCGAAACCTACCTACGGTAACTAATAGGAGACAACTAACTAGGCATCGATTGGATCTAGTGAAAGTATCCTTGAACCCCAACTTGCGAATACATTAAGGAGAGCATGCACAGAGATTTTAACCTAAGGTGAGAAGCAGGAGCACTTAAATGCATACATGAAGAGCATGAGAACATGCAGCTAAGCCTAAAATCAGCACCCAGTGGCCTTCCTTCAAGGATCGGGGTTTAAGTGAGAGCATCCCTTGTTTGTCATCATCAAAGGGGTGTTTGGCTGAAAAGATCTTGAGTGAAGGGAGGAAGAGAAAATCCTGTGAGGAGGAAGGCTTAGGTGCCAAATTTCCTTGATTGATTGATGGAGTGAAAGTTGATTTGATTACAAGCGGGGCGAGGCTTATATAGATTGCTCGGTATAAAATTACAAAAATGTGCTAATAGACAAAATTACATGGAAGAGCGAGCATAAAACCACGAAAGACGGTCAAAAAGCGATCAACGGGTGGGAGGCGGTGTTACTTGAAATTTGCAGGTTGCCGTTTTGCAATAAAATTTCCTGATTTGCTCTCCCTTTCTTCAGAAATTTTGCTCCAAATTTCCTCTGGTTCGATCATGCATCTTCAAATTCGGCTCGGGTTCATCGTGTTTGAATCGGATTGAAGAATATGAGGCATTTGACCTGCAAAACTACAACAATAGAGCTACAAAATGTGATCAGTAGCAAAGCCGGGACCCCAATGTATCAATTGAGTCATTGAAGTCGATTAGTACACAAAAAGTGTTTAAAACCTGCATTATACAAGGCTCAAAATAGCACTATTTGGGTACTAATCATTAACTCACTTTCTTTTTGGCTCCTTTTTCTTTGAAATTTTTTCTCATCTACAAGATTGTTTTCTCATAATTTTTAGTCTTCTATTTTGCAGGTGTCATAGTGGGCTGGGGAGTTATTTTCTACCTGGAAATTTTCCAGATTACGAAAAAATCCATAATCCCGTTTGTTCATCTGCTGCCATTTCATCTTAGATCTCTTCTTTGCAAACCCTTTGTTTCCTCACATGCCATTAATTTTCCTTTCTTTTGAGCGACCATTTAATAGGCATTCAGGCCATTAATTAGCCAAAACCTTTCATTTGCCCCCCCTCTATAAAAGCCCTTTTCTTTCTTTCCTTTTCATTTCATCCAGTTCCATTTTTCTAAAGCCCCCTCCCTTCTTTTCTCATTCTCAGGCTCTAGTATGGTCAAGACCCGCGGAGGAAGCGCTTTCCGGCCCCGGGTGCACCTTTCCTCCCCTCCCCCTACCGCCGCCACGCTCGCAGAGTTCCTCCGCCGTTAGCCCCCCAGTGCGCTCCTCCGCCAGCCGTCGTGGCTACCCTGTTTGCCCGCTCGAGGCAATGCTGGTGGGTTCCTCCTTGCAGCCCCGCCCGAGAGATGCCACAGGGTTGGCCCCCCTCCCACCTCTCACTTCACATCTAGGCCATCGGGAGGGCCCTGTCAGAGGGCGGACCTCGGGCTGAAGTGCTCGGCTCCAGAGCCTCGGGGAGACCACAGTCGCCACCCCATCAATTTTTGTTGGAGCCCCTCCTGCAGACTGTCCCTAGCTTCACATCATCGGCGGCCCGCTCTTCCACTGCAGCCTATTCGAGGGAATGCGATTGCGATGGCGGGACACATGATGAGGTTTTTAATGATCTTCCATCATTTCGACGGGCCGAGACTCCAGGGTCGATGCTCCTAGTGTAGAGGTATTCCCTAGAGCCGTTAATGGCACCCCGTCGGTGTTTCTACCCTCGGGTGGTCATCGAATTCTACCACACGATGACATCCAGTACAACAAGCCCACCAGCTTTACTCTTATTCATTTCTCCGATGGCGGCCCGGCACAGGATACTGGGGCCTCGAGACATGTCGGCCCGGTAATCATCGTTGAGTCGCCATGACTTGGCCGCGCAAAGCGATGGCCCATCCCGCCACCGAGGAGATGGTCCGTCTTCTTTCGAGGACATTACGCTTGGTCGGTTCTGTGACGACTCCGCCCACGTATGCTTCTTATAGACCACGTGCCAGGTCTTATCTTTCTGCCCCATTTGTCTGATTCGGAAGGAGATAGGCCGTCTTGGAGGCCACATATCGCGTCTCGAGAATACTGGTTGATCCAGCCGAGCTTATTATGACTTCCTTGTTCCATTTCGAGGACAAAGGTCCATCCTGAGTCTATCTCGAGTTAGTCATGCCTCTCACATTCGAGACTCATGCGAGTGCTTGAGCATATCGGCTACCTGATGAGCGCTGGAATTAGGCGCCGTCGTGGTTGTAAGAGGCCCGGCCTTACCGTCGATCGGTGGCGGCTTATGCCAGCTCTCTTCCCGCCGGCCGAGGACCCGACCAGCTGCCGATAATCCTGGTGATGGCGGCCCCCTCCGATTGGAGCATGATAGGGGGCCTCGGGCTCGGCACCTCGATCCGGCACCCTCGGTCAGCGTCTCCTGGAGCTTGTACCTTCAGCTCTGCACCTACGTCTTTCGGGGCCCCATTGCCCCCCGGTACACCCTAAAGGCGGTCTTTGCGGTGAGCACTTCTGCACCACCTCCACAACATATCACGATTTCCACTCGAGACTTTCTGACCATCATGGATGCAGTCCACCGTTCTCATTCTGACATCGTTTCGCGTTGCCCGTATAGCCTCGTAAGACGGGATGACTTCGCCGCTGGTACATATGGCTCATACGAAGTGCCGATCTCGTCTGAGAATCAGACCATCCTCATGCGGATCTGTAGATCTTTGGTCTCCGTGATCTCCCCATATGTACCAGAAACTCGGGTCTCTCTACTCGCGGACCGATGCCCCTCCTTTCCGGCCCGCACGACTCCGCGTCCTCGCTGACTCACGGCCCGATTCGCGGCCATCCTCGACACCTCAGCGGAGTCCAGGCCAGGGACGCCTCTTCACTTAGGCTAATGGCCAGAGGTAGCACTTCCTCAGCTACCTTTCCAATCCACACCCATTGTATTGGTGTGTAAACACACTTAGTTGGGGAGAGTTAGTGAAGGAAGTGATTTTTATACTGTAGATATCAGTTTGTTTTACACTTTTCGAATCAACTGCATGTGTAAGCAAAGCCCATTTTGTATGTTTAGTGGCTTGTTTTTTTCTTCTTTTTGAAAAAGCTAAAAATTTAGTGACACACACTGTTATACATATCGAGACAGGTTCGGTTCTTAACTCATTTGTAATAACTGAGAAAGCGCATAACTCCCTTATGCGTCTGAGCTCCTAGTTTCGTGACCACACGTAAGGTTATGGTTCCACTAGAATAGAAGGTCAATGTGTCTTCCAAAATAAAAGAGAAAAAGAAAAAGAAAAGAAGACAAGAGAAGAGAAAAGTCGCGACGCTTTACCTTAAAACCTGAGCACGGTCCGAAGGGTTTACGACGAAAGTCTTTAAAGCCTGGTGCCCTAAGCCTTAGTTGGTTGGGAGCCACCGACTTAGTGCTTGCTACATGGGTGGATGGGTGAGGTTTAGCGAGTCGTAGGTGCTGGAATTTTGAATTCATTCGAAGTCCGGGGTGAAACCCGAGGAGTTAGTGGTCGAGAGATCCTCATGACTTGATGCCCTAAGCCTTAGTTGGTTGGGAGTCATCGGTAGACCCCCGTTACACGGACTTTTGTGAGGTCGATTTCTCAGCATTGCATCCTACGATACAAAAAGAAATATGATAAAAGAGTGGAACTTGATTTATTTAGGTTGGTTAAGGTGTTATGATTTGGCAGTAGCTTGGTTGGGGGGAGAGCAGTTTAGCAGGTTATTGTTGAAAACTGATCACATAAACACTTAGATTTTGGTGGAAGTTTCAGGTCGATTCCCTTGGGATAGATACTTTCCTGAAACTTGGTCCTGTATGGCATTTTTTCTCCCAAGCTAGTTGTTGTGCAGGGTCTCAATCATTCACACTGAGGGTAAGGCATTACTTACTCATACAATTATTGAAAATACCATTCCTTTTTGCATAGGCTTAACACATGCGCTCTTCTTTCTTTTGTCATTGCTAAGGGACTAGCAGTAATGTCGGTTGGGAGTGATTAATTGGAAATAGTGCTATCATTGCGGGTTTGAGCACTTTTTGTGTACAATCAACTTAAATAACTCAATTGACACAGGGTCCCCTTATACTCTTAATCATATTTTGTGGATATTTTTGTAGTTTTACGAGCCAATTATACCGCCTCTTCAAGTCAATTCAAATCTGAAGAATCGAAGTGAACTTCGAAGAATTTGCATGTACAAGCGAAGGCATTTGGGCTAAATACGGAGAGGAGAGTGGGCATTACGAGATTTTAACGTGTTGCGAATTCTTCGCATTGTAGAAATTTCACAGTACATGAAATTTTCACATTATGCGAAATTTTGCGACTACTTAGCCTCTTTGTGTTGACCACTTTTGATTGCTTTTTATGGTTTTGTACCAAAATTACCCTCAATGTATTTTTGTTATTTCATACCTTTTTGTAATTCCCTTGACTCTGAGCAGTATATAAGCCTCAGTCAAGCTCTGTAAAACCAATCAATCCATCAATCAATAAAATTGGGCGCCAAAGCTTTCAGCTTTCTCGTGTGTGTGATTTTCTCTCATCTTTCTCCCCCTTTCTTGCATTTTCTCACCAACCAAACACCCCTTGAGGATGACAACTCAAGGGATGCTCGGCTAAACCCCTCTTATCCTTGAAGGAGGGTCGACAGATTGGGAAGTTTTGAGGTAGGCGTCATCACATTGCAGCGTGAGCATTTAGTATCATTTATGTTTCTACGTCTCACGTTAGGTTTGAATCCCTGTGATGTACCCTGAGTGGCCAGTACTTGGCAAGCTTTAAAGGTTCAATGGATACTTATTGCTAGATCCACTGATGTTAGCTTAGTTGCCATTTATTTGTTCCTAAAGGTTAGATCCAGGGTCAGTTTTAACTGCTTCGAAACATTAATGGTTAATAAATGTTGTATACTAGGAGAAACACTTTTAAGGTTCAGTCTTTATGGCTAAACATGGATCCGGTTCGGGAAATGACTATAGGTCATCCTCCCCAACGCAAGGAAAAGGACCCGAGGACATTATAGTTTCCTTAGAACCCTACAAGCAATGGCCCGAGCTTCAGGATTTCTTCACTTTAGTTCCCTACAATCACGGTTTTTTCAGCCATCGACCTCCACTTTTGTTTTGAAACCCCAAATCCAAGAAGTGGAAACACCATTTTAGATCCAGCGTGACTCACTTCGCATGAAGAAAACTCATCACGAGTTAGGCCTGAACCAGCTATCTTTTGTAGTAGCTTTGCTACGCGTAGGAATCTAGGATAAATTTTGTTGATTACGGAACACCCTCTTGTGGCATGAATCACACCCTTGATTACAAAGGGGATTAACTTAAACATCTTCAATAATGACATGAATATTGTTGGAATTGGAGGTAAAATTCAAAGAATATTTAGAGAACCCAAACAAGAGGGTTCCCCACATTATGAAGGCTCAAGCTCATAAGTTTGTTCAACTAGAAGGAGAGCTATACATAAAATGATTTGATGGGTTATTACTCAAGTGCTTATCTTTCCCAAGCAGCATGGAAGTTATGAAGTAAGTTCATGAAGGAGTTTGTGGAGCCCATCAATCTAGAGTAAAGATGCATGGGTTAATTAGAAAACACAGCTATTTTTGGCCAACTATTCTAAAAGACTACATCACCTACTCTAAAGATTGTCAACAATGCTAGAAATATGGAAATATGCAAAGGATTCCTGTTGTTGGATTACATTCAATAGTAAAACCGTGGCCGTTTAGAGGATGGGCCATGGACCTAATTGGGAAGATTCATCCAACAAAAGAACACAACTTCATCCTAGTTGCTCAATTTATTTCCTGAAATGGGTGAGTAGTACCATTAAAGAAAGCATAATAAAAGCATGTGATCCAGTTCATCAAGGAGCAAATTATTTATAGGTTTGGGATTCCTCGGTCTATCACTACTGATCAAGGAACAATGTTCACTAGGGAAGAGATGAATTACTTTGCTACGGATTATGAAATACAACTCATCAAATCAACTTCTATCTATGCCCGAGCTGATGAATGAAGTAGAAGCATCGACAAAGTGTTGATAGGGATCTTTGGAGAAAATGCTGAGATAATCCTGGGGCGGCACATGATTTTATTAGAGACATTGTGGGCTCTGAGACTCACAAAGGAGTTCTACAAGGGTAAGTCCTATTTCTCTAATTTATGGACAAGATGTAGTACTCCCAATGGAAGTAGTGGTGCCTTCTCTAAGAGTTTCGAGGCAAAATGACCTTACTTCTGAAGAGTACAGTGAGGCCATGATGATGTAACTCAAATCTGCAGATGACAGAAGAATACAAGCTTTCAACTCTATGTTGATTCAAAAAAAATAAAGTGGCTCAGATTTACAACAAGAGAATCAAGAGAAAAAGTTTTAAAGTAAGAGAGCTTGTTTGGAAGATTATACTATTAGTTGATTCCAAAAACAAAGAAATTAGGCAAATTGTCTCCCAAGCGTGAGGATCTTTCAGGTGCATCAAGTACTACTAGAAATGCATCTTGGTTAGCAGCCTATAAGGGGCCACCGCAAGAGGTTCATCAATGGGAAATACTACAGAACAGATATTCTCACACCATGTGGGAAATTGTAAAAAATTCCCAAAACAATTAGGCAAATTCCACCGCCTTTAAAGGGGTAATATTAGGGGAATGTTCTATGTTTTGGAATAAAGTAGGTTTTTATCAACTATTTTCTCAAGCATTCAAGTTCCCTAGCATAGTACCTTGTTCTATTCTATGTTTTGGAGAAAATCCGGCTTTTTAGCCACTGTATTCTCAAGCATTCAAGTTTTCTCTAGAATAGTACCTTATTCTATGTTTTGAATAAACATATATCTGGTAGGCTTTTTTAAGCCATTGTTTCTCAAATATATAGGTACTTGTTCAATATATCAGTAGGCTTTGTAGACCTTTGTTTTCATATTTCTCGATATTATACCTAATATACTCAATATATATATTCTCAAGTAAAGAAAGTAGGTCGAGGACCACTTTTAATCAACAATAGAGTTACAACATTATTCCACAAGCATCAACACACATCAAATGGTAAGCCTAATACCACCCTGATACACTAATTCCACCCTGATACACTAATGCAATATCATGGCTGTAAGTGTACGGGTGCTGGTGTTCAGTGAGTTCTTCACAATTCATTCTACAAGCATCAACACACATCAAAAGGTAAGCCTAGTGCGACCTTGATCCACTAATGCAATGTCATGGTTGTAAGTGCGCATGTGTAGTGTTCAGTGAGTTTCCAACAAGAAGTCAAGTACATCTTGAGAATACATTCTAATTCTCCTCATTCCACAAAGCAAAAAATGGTAGGCCAATGGCCACCTTGCAAGGGGAAAGGGAGCATAATAACCCCAGGACATTCATTTGTCATCATAGATTATGGAATACAAAAGCATAGAGAAGATGATACAAAGAAGCATGTGCAAGAAAGAGCTTCTGGCCCGAAAAAAATGCGAATAAATGGCTATAAAGTTCTCAAGTCAAAGTCTCATTAGTTCATTATTGTTCAGAAATGTCAAAGTCATATCATGGAGAAATCAAAAGAACGGAGAGAATTCCAATAGCCAAGGCAATGCTAGAAATATGCATCAATTTCCTATAATTCTAAAGCTAATCATGTTGTCTCTTCGTGTCAAGAAAATAAGAATTGGATGCTCGAGCCGTTGAGCCCTTATGGCCTTCGTCTACAAAGAGGTCAACTTTACCTTCTCCTTCTCCCGATTCTTGATCCCGAGGTGTGATGTGCTCTTCACGGGCATTATATTGATGTATAGCTTATAACGTGGGTAGCTTATTTCTTGGTAAGTTAGACCTGCTCAAACTCCGTTTTTTGTCTTTTTAAGGAAGCCAATTTGGTGGAGATCTCCATGTTGGATTTCAAAGCACGATTCAATCCAGGGAAAACATAAGAAGTTTGAGCTAAGGCCACTGAAATGAAAACCTCAGACTGAGGCACATTGGAAGCTGATGCCAACATCGCCAGCGCTACACAGAAAGCATCCTTTTGGCTAGTAGATAAAGAAATCAAATCCAAGCCAAGAAAATGGCTCATAGTAAAGCGGTGCAGCCATACGAGTCACTAGAAGAGCATGCTTGAGGACTAGGGGGCAAAAGTGAGTGCAGTCATGAAAGACATGTCCAAGATAAATCCATCCGCCTCACATTTGAAAAATGATCTCAGGGAAGCCTAAAAAATGGAAAATATAAGGTAAGGGAAAAGAAAAATATAAGAGAAAGAACTTGAAAAAATGAGTGAGGGGAATGAATATTTCATTGATCAAAATATATTATATATACAACAAGTTTCACCCTATATTAGGAAACTGAACACAATTATATCCTTGATCCTAGGAATAATATATATATCAAACATGCTCCTCTACAGCTAATATACAATTATAGCTATCCAAAATTCTTTTTTTAATTTACATGATTTTATCACTCAATATTCTATTTCCAAATATACAGATTTTTCCCACACTCCCCCTCAAACTGGTTTGAAGATATCTTTCATCACCAACTTGCTCACTAACAAATAAAACTGTTTTTTTGGAAGACTCTTTGTAAGCAAATCGACCACTTGGTCTCCACTTGGCACATAGGTCATGCAAACTATACCTCTTTTTATTTTTTCTTTGATGAAGTGCTTATCTAATTCAACACGTTTCGTTCCGTCATGAAGAACAGGATTGCGAGCAATAGAAATAGCCGCTTTATTGTCACAATATAGTTTCATAGGAAGTGTGACGCCCCAACCCGGCACCCGATGGGGTGTCAAGCGAGGGTGTCACACTTCGTGACTGGGACTCTTTAACCTTTTCTTTCAGAGCTGACACATGTCCTGTTTTTTCTCATTCATATGCACAATTTCTATAATAACAAAAAATTCTTTTACATATACATTATAATACCACCATAGTGGCATTCATTATATTCTATACATCACTAGGTCCCTTTACTTGTACTATTACAATTTCACTATTACAAAACTATACATATAAAATCGAAGTGCGAGCAGTGAGGTGAGCACCTATCTGGAGATAGCTGTCTATTCTTGATGTGGGGATGTCATGTCCTCTATCCTTGTCTTACCTTTACGTACCTACACGGATTGAACACCCGTGCTAAGCTTTGCGCAGTGGGAACATAAGCATGGACAACCTGATGTTGACCGTCCACAAGCTTATACATATGCATTTCATATATCTATACATATTCATATAACACGTACTTATCATCTTTACATTCCTATTGCATGTCAATCTTTTCCGTTACATGTTCTATGTCTTTGGCATAGCTCCTATCTATACTTTTACCGTATTCCTATTTCTATACTTTGCATATACCATATTCATTCTATAACTTATTGTTGTATGTCTTTGGCATATCTTCTATCTATACTTTTACTGTATTCCTGTCTATAACTTATTGTTCTATGTCTTTTTCATCTTTCAGTTCTATGACTTATTACATTCTATGTACTATTACATATATCATTTCTTATCTTGTACCTATATCATGTCTCCTTTCATGTAGTGGCTACACGCCCATGCTATGCTATTCATTTCTTACATATTGTTTTATCATATATTTTCTTATACGATCTTATATTGTCATATACTTTACATTTGCGTTTTCACTCTAACTATAGAATTGACATTCATGAAAGATTCGAGAGAATCATCATGTTTAATGGAATTCCTATATTTTCATCTTGTACTTTTCATATAATATATTTTCCTATGATTTTTATATATTGTGCTTTTCATATACTGTACTTTCATATTATCTGTCGTATACATTTCATGTCATTGACACTTTATTTCTTGTACTTGTACACTGGTCATATACTTTTCTCTTTCATATACTGTACTTGTTCATATACTTCTCATGTACTGTACTTTGTACTTTCCATATACTGTCATATACAGTTCTTTGTCCTTTTCATATACTTTCATGTACTATGTACTTTTCATATATTGTCATATTTCGTATACTGTCATCTTATACTTTACTTCTTGTTCTTGTAACTGTATACTATCATCGCATAGCAGTGTTATGCTTCTCATATCATGTCATATATTCTATACATTTCATTTGCATATACTTGTCATTTTCTTTTAGGTTTCATGTGCATAAATACCTTAGAAAGCGAATCGAAATAGCGCATATGCAGAAGTTATGTATGCGAACTGATTGATCTCTATCTGTGCTATACCCGAATGTATCATCTATCACGAGGGCGTTCTATATACCGTGTAATGTGACCCCAGCCAGTATTATAATGATCCAAACGGGATCTATGTCATTGACCCAAACGGGGCCTCTATATCTGTAAACTATATGCTGCAGCAACTGTGTCCCTATAGGCATGTCTATCTACCAGGTTCTAAGCAGACAATCCATGTGTATTTTATGTTCAGTACATATCTCATATTCTCGAATAAGTATTGTTATCCGGTAATCATATGCGAAATTACTATGATTACTTTAATCTGAATTAGTTCTCATATTTGTAGCTTCATATCACTATTCTCATATTTCTTTCTTTACAATACATGTATATCATTTCATATATGTCTATTCTATATCGCATTTCATTCATGTTTTAGCTATTCATATTCCATCTATTCACTCTTGTATTCATATCATGTTCTATCATATATTCATCTCATATATTAGCATATAACATTTGCATATAACCTATCGGATCATATCTCTGTCATCTACTTGTAACATCTTATATCTTGTTAACTTATATCTTCATGTACTCTATCAAACTATCGTATATTTGCATTTTTCCTATATCTTTTAACTTCAATTTACTGTATTTAGAATTCTTTACCACACATGTAACTATTTTCTATCATTTGTGCATTTTAGCATGTGTTGTCTAATCGTATACTTTATAATTTCATGTATTTCTATCTGTATATTCATTTCATATATTCCTATATTCATATCATTCATCTATTCATATCATATCATATATTCA